>CAHIKZ030002191.1:547500-1020106 GCA_903632075.3 Acanthosepion pharaonis
ATATCTATAGATAGATAGATAGATAGATACAGATACACATATATATATATATATATATATATATATATATTCAAAATTTATTAAATATAAAAGACAACAAGTGTCTATTATGTTTGATCATGAGCCGTTCTAAGCTTCATATAGTTACTTTAATTTCGGGGGAAAATTAAGACAAAAATTGTCCAACATTTGAATGTTTTTAATATGATGTTTCTTGATCTCAGGATTTTTTGGAATATACATCTGGCATGTCTTTCAGAGTTGTTGTGTAATCTTTTTTAAACAAAGATATTCACCATCAAAGATGATATTCTGTTATGGGTTAAAGATTGGTATGCGACGATAACGGTTGAATAGCAGATATTGTTCTTATGAGTACAATGCGGTTCTATAACGTCATACCACGCGAGAGAACGAAATAAATAACAGATATCATATATATATATGCAATATAATATATATATACTGGTTTGAAATGTAATTTATTTTGGGGATAAAGGTCAATCTTTGTTTTAATGTAGATGGCATCAAATATTAAATCAACCATAATAGAAGTTTAGAACGACTCATGATCAAACATAATAGACCCAAAAAATTTTTTATTTTTTTTTTTGTCATATTTAAAAATATATGTTTAAATAATGATCATATATATATCATATATATATATATATATATATATATATATATATATATATATATATATATATATATATATATATATATATTGAACAACAAAAAAAAATATTAAAAAATTAAAATCTTCAGACACACTGGGTTGTAGATTAATATTCTTTCGTTTTTTTTTTATTATTATTTCATTTAGATTCCTCGACTAGTTTTGGCCAAAATGGCCATCATCAGGGAAAAAAAAATTTCTGCTTGCTGGTAGCAGTGAACTACAGAAATGAATGTCTTGATGGAGAAAATGAACTTTTGTCTGTAGTTTTCATTTGTTTTTTTTTTTTTTTTTTTTATTTTTAACATGAATCTTTTTAACATTCCTTGTGTTGGTCAAACAGTCTCTTTTAAGTTGTTATTTGAGATAAGAGCTGGATGGATTCATGCTGCTCTGAATTCCTTGGTCAGTTTGACAGTTTTATTGGTTCCTTGAGGGGATGTGTCTCTGTTTAGTGTTTGTGTGTGTTATTTGGTTCTTGGGGTTGAGTGAGTATGATATGTTAAGTGTGTATATTGCTGTGGGTGTGTGTTATCATTTGGCTCATTAGGGAGTGAGTGAGTATGATGTGTGTAAGTGTGTATATTCGTGTGGGTGTGTGTATAAGTGTGAGGCCTCAACACCTCCGTAAGCATGTCTGCCTTGTGTGGGTGAGAAATGTGGGTAGGTTTTGATTTGTCGAGTTATATATTAGTACTATCTATATTGTTAAATTTATGGTTTAGCCCGGCTGGAAAGCGTGTTTTTAGACGTTGTATCCACTTATTTTCATGGAACTCTAAAATCTTTCTAATGTTATCTGCTCTGGACTTTTCTATTCTCTCAATTATAGTGAATTTTGCATGGGTTTTGAAATCGTGTTTTTCCAGGCGGAAATGTTGTTCTACAGGTAATAATTTTTCATGGGGAGTCGACTTAATTCGATTGCGATAATTATTAATTCTGTAGTGAAAGGGCCATTCAGAATTTCCTACATATTGTTTCTGGCATAGTGTGCATTCTAGGAGGTAAATTATGTTTTGACTTCTACAGTTAGAATCGTGGTAGATTTTGAAAGTAGATTTAGTGATTGAGCTAGTGAATAAATTCGTGTTTTTAATATGGTTGCAACATAAACTTCTTTTGTTGTTACATGGTTGGGAAAATCCTGTTGTTTTTGTTCTTAGTTTATTACGGATTACCTTGTCCCCTGAAATGTGGTTACTACCTATGATTTCTTTTAGGTTCTTAGGTCTACGATATGCAAGAAGGCCGGGTTCCTTAAACAATTTTTTTAGGTCTGGTTTGAGATGTAGTATTTTCCAGCGACGTTTGATTATTTGGGATAGTGGAGGCAGAGTGGGGTTGAAAGTGGTTACTAGAGGAATGCGGCTAGATTTATTTTTAATCTTGTACATTAGGGTGTCTTCTCTAGGTGTGGAAATTGCTTTATTTATTTGTTCCCTGATTAGGTGTTGTTTATAGCCACGTGTTGTGAATTGATGCTCAGATTTTCAATGTGTTTATTTAATTCTTCATTGTTAGAACATATCCTTCTGAGTCTAAGTGCTTGTGAATAGGGAAGGTTCTCTTTGAGGTGTTTAGGGTGGCAAGACTTAAAGTGTAGATAGTTGTGGGTGTCGGTGATTTTAGTGTGTAGTGTCGTTTTAGTTTTCTGTTTTCATCTATGTAAATGCGGGTGTCTAAAAATGTTACCGATGTTGTGGATTTTTCATAGACAACCTTAATTGAGTCGTGCACTGTGTTTAGGGTCATAAGGAATTGGGTAAGTTTGTCATCAATACCCGTGTAAACAAAGAATATATCATCGATATATCTTGCATATATATATATATATATATATATATATCCGTATTTGAATAGACGTTCCATTATTTTTAGTTATAAGTTATGTTCAAAACATTTAGATTTCGGCATAGAGGTGTTGATATGTCTCTAAACCAAACAAGCGAAATCATTTATTTTAAACAGTATTTATTTTGTCCACCGACCTGCACACATGAGAAAACTTAATTAAAAAAAATGGTAAAGGTTAAATTAATATTAGATCAAGCATCCCCCAGGCAGTACGTGTTATTCGGGAAGAGGCTGGGGTCATTACACGGCGCCTGAGCAGTCCCCCAAAGGGAAAGTGCCTAGGAGCCTTGAACAATTTTTCCACGATATTGCCGGTAAACCCACTTTAAACCTTGATCTTGTGCCACGTTCGGTAGCACCGTGGGTACACGGAAAAATCTACCTGGGCTCAGAGAAAGACAACTGGTCCGTTGCAAAGAGGTCCGGTTTTTTTTTCTGATTCAAAAATTTACATAGTATATATATATATATATATATATATATATATATATATATATGAAGAAATATAAAAGTCTTAAGGGTGCTATATTTATGAGATAATAAATCAATATTAGAGATAGAGCGTATGTAAATATAAATATAATTTTGAACATTGAAGTCAATACTCAGAGGCGACAGTCTTTTTTTATATTAGACGTAATCGTCAGAAGGCCACATGTCCTGACGTTTGCGTCCAGCATGAAACAGCTTGTTGCCTGGGTGTTGTCTTCATCGTATATTTATATATATATATATATATATATATATATATATATATATATATATATAGAAAAGAGAGAAGAGAGAGAGAGAGAGAGAGATTTTTTTAACCAGAAATACGAAGTCTTGAGTCCTTTCATACATATAAAAAAATTCCTCTTAATAAGGTTAGATAAAAAAAATGTTTCAATTCAAATTTCAATTGCCCCCCCAAACAACACACACACCCATTTTTTAACACGAACTCAAACCACACCGGGGTTGATAAGACAGACGACCGATATCTTCGTCTGCCGAAATAGGCTATTCCCCATATGAGGTGATTTGGGATTTTATTGTTTATTAATTATTTGCTCTGTAATAATAAATACATTGAACTCTTTTTGTGGATCAGTTTTAATATTTTATATTACTAGGATCCACTTGGATTATATACCAACGGATTTATTGCCTTTACTATATATATATATATATATGTGTGTGTGTGTGTGTCTGTGTGTGTGTGTGTGTGTGTGTGTAATTCGCAAGAAATTATAAGCATCAATATTTTGAAATAATGTCCAAAATTTTAACTCTAGCATTTTTAGTCAATATTATTTAAAGCACAATTCCCGTCGAAATCAAGGGAGGTAATTAAAGTCAATTGAACAACTGAAAATTGTCTTTGCCAACAAACAAGATTTTATTTCTGTCCTGGAACAGGAAATAATTAAGTTTTGTTTTTGTTTTTTATTCTCAGAAAGGCTGGGAAGGAAACGTGAAAAGATACTGTGATGTTCTCGGAAGATTAGTTTGCCGTCTGCCTGCCAGGGAAGTGATTACTGTTTTATAAGAAAAATGGCGACAGAGACAAGTAGATGACCAAATGGTCATCTCCGGACAACACGACAAATATACGCCAAGATGTTTTTAGATAATCTGCCCTTCACATACACACACACACACACACACACACAAATATACATACATGTATATATATATATATATATATATATATATATATATATATATATATAGAGATAGAGAGAGAGAGAGAGAGAGAGAGATACATATTATATCATACGTGTGTATGCAACGTGATTTTCCTGTGCCTTTTCTATAAATATTTTCAGGGTAATTGTTCTGATGTTTTTTCCTCCATGATACCTCAAATTAATGAATTTAAGTGCAGTACTAGATTGGCGGCTAGGTCTCATTATTTTACAGTTGAAATGGCTAAATGTTACCGTGAGTTCTATGCTAACAGTTTCACTTGTGGAACTCTCTTCCAAGTTCTTGCTTTCCAGTCAACTTTGATCTTCAAAAATGTAAATGCAATATCAATTGTTATCTTCTGAATTCTTGTTTTTTTATTGTTCTCTCTCCTTAATAGTGCTTTCCTTTTTCTTTTCTTTTTTTTTTTCTTATTCTTTCATATTCAGTAACCACCTTGCGTCTTAGTGGCTCTATTGCCTTACTTGGGGTGAAATGTTTAAAAATATATTTGTGTGTGTGTGTAATAAACAGTGAACGACAAAATAAAAAAAAACTTATAAGTGTGGCGTTTAGTTCTGACAAAGAACTCCTTTAAATTAATAACGCTTTTATTGAAGTAATCAGTTTCCTATTTATAAAATGGAAAAAGCCGAGGCAATGCAACAAATACCGGCTCCAGTCGACATCGAAACGTTAAAGATACAGAGACCCTCAGTTTTAAACTTAAACTTTGACATATGGTCTATCTAAATGTTTACTTTAGTCGATCTCATTCAGTTTCTCTTTTTTATCATTATTGTTGTTAATTACCCCACGTTTTAGTATCAGCCGTAGTTTTGTCAGGAAATACGTTTTATGATCCCAGACTTAAATTTACTGGAGAGGTTTCCGAAATTAGTGCACTTTCAATAGACTTTCGTTTTAATTCATTACTCTTTTCTTTTAATTAAAACTGCATTCTTTAAGTCGACATTTTTGGTTTGGTCTGGTTTGATTTGGTTTGGTTTGGTCTGGTTAGTTTTGTTTTACGGCATATCAACCTCGATGGGTTATTTAATTCCAACAAGATTTTTATTCCTGGTAATATTTTTTTCAAAAAGTATTTATGTAATATTTCCCCCAAAATATATTGCTTGTAATTTTTTTTCAGAAATGTATTGCTGGTAATAATTTTTTCTCCGAAAATTTATTGCTGGTAATAATTTTTTTACAGAAATATATTGCTGGTATTAAAACCTATTTTTAAACGTTTTGCCCCTAGTTTGTGGAGTTAACTATTTGCCCATAGCTTGAACCCTAACAGATGTTACCACCCCGGTCCTAGGAGGACCTGGGAACACTAAAAATTAATTAAATTAAAAACGCTTAAAAAAATCCTCCTCATCAGAGACCTTGCTGTCGGACGTAGTTTATCGTCATACCCAGGACGATGGAAATTGTTGTCAAACTTATTACGCTTAACGACTAATACGTTGAATGTATTGTTTTGTAAAAGACCCTTTTGTATTCATTTATTCTTCTATTGAAATTCCTTACGTTTACCTTGTACATTTCTTGGAACATTTTACAGTTTATTTTGTAAATTTCTAATTCAAGTGACGGTGGGGACGATGGAAATATGCAAATTATGTATAAGACGCTGCCCCATGGGTGAAATGTATTTTTGTTTAGAAACGATATCGCGTCATTTTTCTTGCTCCTAATGTCAACACTTCATTATGATTCGGCTTCAGGGAGAAACATTTTGGAAGATTTTCCACGACTGTAACGAACCTCCCTACATCGGTTTTGGGGACATGGTATATCCCTCAGATCTGCGCTAGAGTTGGTGAGGCTCGTGTTTATTGGTGAGTGGCGGGCTTACTAATTTCAACTTATTAATTAACGTTATTTAAATTCTTTGTCCTCAGGTTTCTTTTTATCATCACAATGTTTCGGCTGGTGTGTTCTCCAACCTTCTACAGATGTCTTTCGATCCGGGTAAGCTTTAGCAAAGGAAGTAATTTACGTGGCTTGGCGTAGCGAGAGAGGCGTCAACGTAATTGTATTAGCGGTTACCTTATAAGGAAATATTCGGTACTCATTGACCAAACAACTAATGCTACGTTCGATTGAAATTTATAATTTTTTTCTCTTATAACAGTTTTTCCGGAAAATAGGTTTCTCAAGTCTGATAGCTGTTATCGCTCTTTCCAGTATTGAATGGGGTTTCCTTCCTAACCTTTTGTTTGAAGTGGTGTGGAACATCAGCATCTTCGAGTAACATGTGTCATTCCATTTTAGGCGTTGAGCTTGTTGAAAGTCCTCATGGAATGTGGTTTCTGTTATTTGATAGTTCTTTGTGATTCTGTAGCGCCACTGGATACTATTTTGTTTATTCCCCCCTCTATATCAGGGACCGGTAACCTATGGCACGTCTGGCACGTGTGGCACGTCAAACAATTTCCAGTGGCACGCAGACACAAATGACATCATGAAGTCTGAACCAATAACTACTACAACGCAAAGAAGATATTCAGCTGTTTGAATTTTAATATATACTAAAGTATATATATACTATATATAACTATATAAACTATATTGTAGAACAGGTATATTAACTTTGACTTGTATAAAAATACGTATGCTGTTGTCATACTGAATGATTTTAAAACCCTAAGTCGGCACATAGCAAAAGGGTTGCCGACCACTGGGATAGGGTAACGTCCTGATTGACGAAAAGAGAAATATAAAAGGTGTCATTTAACTTAGATGTTAATAATATGTTAGAGTCATACTCGATTAACGAGACGACAGTCATCATATAGATCAGGGGGTAAGAAAACCTACGGCACGCGTGCCCATCTTGAAGCGATTTCTAATGGCACGCAGCCTCAAATGACATCACGAAGTGCTAACTAATAACTACTGCAATCGCAGAATTTACTTAGCTGTTTCAACTTTAATCTATACTAATATATATAAATATATATTTATATAAAATATATTAGGAAACCTCAAGGTGGTGTAATGGTTAGGCAATTCTTGTCTCTTAAAGGCTAGAACTATTACGACTGAGTAGTGAGTTCGATCCTCACTGGGTGCCCCATACTTTCGGCCGAAATTTCACATCTACTCTAATTTGGAAAATCACTATGTAAAACATATTTGGAACGGGTATATTCATCCTTGACTTATATAAACAAATTTACGCTGTTTAACAGTGGAGCAATGGATAACGGCTTAAAATTGAGGAATCAGATTTGACCTGGGATTGTTTTTCACTTCCGTAAAATAACTTTTCCAAAGGTTATTATCACGGAAGTGAATTTAATGGATTCGAATCCTCTTTTTACCTAAAAAAAACACCAGCTATGGGTAAATAGCAGGACAGACCCGGTTGGATAGCAACTGGTCTACCACAGAAAGAAATGGCAACCTACTGCAGGAAAAAAATCTGCCTCGTCAGTCATATATCGAAAGATACATGATCACCAAAGCGTGTATCACGTATGGCTGACTGATACTGTTGGCACACAGAATGATTTTAGAACATTAAGTCAGCAGATAGCAAAAGGTTGCTGACCCCTGTTCTATATCATATTTAAGTCTATCTCATATAACCTAACAAAGAGGAGTTTTTCATTTCGGTTTGTTTTTTTTTTTTGTTTTTTTTTTTTTTTGTTTTTTTTTGGTGTTGTTTTTAAATGAACATCGTCTTTATTCTTAAAAATTAAAAAAATCAATGTTTTTTTTTCTTCTTTAACAGCATTTTTATTGCGAAAGTCAAATCTTAAAAGTAACTCTTCTAAATGCCGTTAACGACAGATGAAATGTGTTCAATTTTTAACTTTCAAAAGGAACCGTGTATTTTTTTAACATAAGTCCTTTATTCTTTTATTAGCCGTTTCTTGTTGAGTTTATCATCCGAAATCTGTTGGTTGTTTATCGTAAATTACCAACTGTTGAAAAGGCAACGAGACTGGGTTTCTAGTCAGCCTGTAACACCTGCAAAATAGTTTGGATAACGAAGGTGATATTTCAGTTCTATCGTTCAGAAAACATTAAAGCTTTCGTTTCTACTGGCGAACTTTTATAAACACTTGTAATTCTTGACAGTGTATGACAGAATAAGACTAAATTGCCTTTTCGGATCTCAGTCCTGATTATATCTGCTGTGTGTATGGTGTGTGTATGGTGTGTATATGGTGTGTATCTGGTGTGTATCTGATAACAGCAAAGATTTTAATGGTTGTTTTATTGCGAAAATGAAAACTGTGCTCGTTTGAAAGAAAGAACTGTCCATATTCCGCCATTAATTAGGCCTACTTCAATGGAGGATGGATGAAATTTATATGAAATTATTTACTCTGTAATGTAAGCATTTAACACTAAAGAATCTTTTAATATATATATATATATATATATATATATATATATATATATATATATATATATATTGTCATCCACAGACAGACTGTTTCGCTGTATCATGGCTCTTCAGTGTGGCTAGATGTTTGATTTCGATTTGCTTCCATCCGTGTATATATATAAAATATATATATATATATATATATATATATATATATATATATTCCGTTCTAAATTTTACTTATGAACTTAGTGAAAAAAATAAACTTCCTTTCTTAGATGTTCTCATCGATTTTAGTAATAATACTTTTAAAACTTCTGTTTATAAAAAACAACTAGTAAAGACTCTTGTATTCTTAATTTCTCTAGTGAATGCCCTCTTAGATATAAAATAGGTTTTATTAAAATTTTTCTCACGAAAGCGCCTAAGAATTCATCCTCTCGTACGCTTTTCTTTAAAGAGTTAATGTAAAACAAACGCTGATTAATAAGGGATTTCCTAATCAATTATTGGAGTTCCACATTAGGCGTTTCTTGTCTAAAGTAGCTAATGGCAACTGCGAGAATAGAAACATAAACAATAACATTAATATTTTTTATAAAAATCAGATGAACGAAAATTATAAACAGGATGAATGCAAGAACATTATAAAAAATGCATAACACCAGTTGACAATAGCAAAAACAAAATTAGATTAATTATTTATTACAAAAAATTTAAAACCTCTAACCTGATAGTTAAAAATAATAATTCATCTCCTAGAATAAAATTAAATAGGGCAAATATTATTTACGAATTTAAATGCCCATTAAGGAATTGTATCCCTGATCAATCAAAATTCGTAAATAATTATATAGGCCACACTACAACATGTTTGACACGCAGACTCACTCTACATCTTTCTGACCATAACTCAATTAGATGTCATTTAAATATTCATGGAGACATACTGGACACTATTCGTAGCATACTTATTGACAACACTAATATAATAGCATCATCTACATGTAAAAAAGCTAAAAATAATGGAAGCCTTATTAATAAAAACAAACAAACAAACGCTTAATAATATAAACTTTGAACATGGACATAATGTCCTGACCGTGTTTTGAGAAATGAAAACGTTTTATAAAACATACATACAACAAACTATTTCTTATTTTAACAGTAAAAAATTTAATCCTTGAAAATGGCTAAATGTATAGCCGAAAGCGCTCGGATAAAAAAGAACATTTCGGACAGTTTTTATATAATTTATCATCCGAAAAGAAAAAAAATGATTAGATCGCATGAGAAATTGTATAAAAAACTAAATAAAAGCACCATGTCTGTTGTATTCAATGAAATGTGCATGAAAGAAGGATTGCTGCCTAAATACTCAAATATATATATATATATATATATATATATATATATATATATATATATAATTTAAGCTGAGAAATTTAACACATTGTCGACATGGAAAACAAAAACACAGTCTTAGTAAAAAAAAAAAAAAAAAGTTACTAATACCCAAGAAGAGGCTTACACAGGGGCATCTTTTTAAAGATTTTTGAATTTCATGTAACGACAGAACATTTCGCTTTTGTTTATCATCACCTACCTTGATAAAGTCAAATGAGGAAACGCGTTGACAAAGACTCAGTACTATTTCCCAATAGTCTATTTTATTCAATTTGTTTTAATAGATTTATTCTGAGAAATTTTATATATATATATATATATATATATATATATATATATATATATATATATATATATATGGACGGAGGCATTAGTAAATAAATTGTCCACATCAAAAGATGCAATTATTTGGTTGTTTGGTTTTACAGCAACAAGATGACTTATGTGAGCCGAAAGCTTAGATCAAGGAACAGTATAATAAAAAATATCCAGTTGTTAGACAATTTTTGTCTATAGTTTCCCCTGTCCATGAAACGATTGACATCATTATCCGTAATATATATATATATATATATATATATATATATATATATATATATATATATATATATATATACAATCACACTTCTTCCCCACCCATCAATATTAAACGCAATATTTAAAAAAAAACAAAAAAAAAACTTATTAGCATATACCACTAAAGTACCTTTTTATGACCCCCTAGATAATATTTATAGTCAAATAGATGGTATTGCGATGAGATCTTTTTAGGGCCCCATTTTTCTAATTATTATATGGCACATTTAGAAAATAAAATACTTAATGAAACTAATAAACTCCCTATATATGTAAGATACATAGATGACATTTTCGTTTTAGCTAACAATATTGATCAAATTACACAACTTAAAAACAAATTTGAAAGTTACTCTGTTTTCAAATTTACATTAGAACTTAATATTAATAATAAAATTCCATTCCTTGATGTATTTATTGATTCCAGCACAAATAAATTTACTACTTCTCTGTATAGAAAACCCACTAGCATTAATTCATGTCTTCTTAATTATTATAGTGAATGCTTTCAACGATATAAGTTAGCCGTTATAAAAAAAATACTTAATCCTACGCACACAAATGATATCTTCTTCCAAAACAATATTCTGTAAAGAATTACAAAACATTAAACAAATAATTGTTAATAATGGATTCCCTAAGGTCATAAGGGTGGTTTTATATAGTTGCCTTATAACCATCACCTCTATTTTATTTTTTTTCCTTTTTCGTAAAAAGAGGCTGTATTTTACTTTTAAATCTCAATAAAACGTTCACTCGCCAGTAATTTACAATCGCCTAATGAGATGCATTGACACGCATCGAAACACGACTGCAATTTTGTAGCGATTTTGAAATGTTTTCGATGTAATATCCTAAAATCAACAACCTGTATTGAGCCCTCTTTTAAATTAAATGTTACGAACGATGGAATTGTACTCGATTCGTTCTCATCTTTTTAAAGCTTATATATATATACATAATGAAATGGATAAAGTCCAACAATTATTTTAAGACATTTTTATGTTGATACATTCTTTTTATAGATACAACTATTTAAGTAAACGCTCTGTTTTATAATAAACAGAATTTATAACATTTACCGGCCTGAATGTCCGAGAAATATTCATAGAAAATATTCGTAATCCGACAGGAATCGAACCTGTATCCTGTACGGAACCGTCATTTAGCCTGACGTGTTCTTAACCGATCGAGCCACAGAGGATCGTTTAATTAGCAAGGTCGAATTTACTGTCTTTAAACTTCAATCTTCCCTGAATCTCTCACGTACATTAATATCTGCTCAAAGCGTATCCAAATGTAAATAAATGACGTCACATTATGTAAAAAAAAATTTTTAAATAAAAAGAATGTATAAACATAAAATCTCTTAATATATATATATATATATATATATATATATATATATATATATATATATAACTGTGTGTGGTTGAGAGAGAGAGAGAGAGACAGATGCAGAGATCTTTTTAGAAGCCTTAATTCCAAAAAGAAATAATCAAAATATGTGCCTTTAAAATAATTAATTTAAAAAAATATATTTTTTTGATATGCGACAGAATAATTAAAACACCGGTTTCATTTTTTTCTCTGTCATTTATTTTCATAGGTTTTCCATTGGATTTTTAGGATGGCAATGATTCAGTTCAAATGTAGCTAAGAAACCATAAAACAGCTGATGAGACTAGAGTCAAAAAGCATCATACTTCTGAACGGAAATATGATGAGAAGAGAATTTCAATCTGGAAATATCTTAATAAATAAATGTTTTCTATTAAATTATCAAAATGGTTTAATTCTTTTTCATACAATAAGGTGATTTGTTTCCATTCTCAGATTGAAAAGAAAATAAGCAGAATAAGTTCCTAAAGATTACCTGTCTTTATAGAGCCGGTTCCTGGAAATTTGGTAGGACATTATTGATTACATGGTATCAGTAGCAAGTGATAACCCCTGATCTGTTTGGGGGAAAAGACAGCGGAGTGCCCCACTACCCACGGCTTTCAATTCAGAAGAGTCCCTCGCCTAGATTGCTTGTTACCTAAGACTAAAAATTTGTCTATTTTGCTATTTAACCCATAGCTTGAAAAAGGGGGAGGAGAGATTAATACATACCTTTCCCAAGGGTATTAGTTCGAAAATGAACACAACAGACAAGGCCTGAACTTGAACTCGGTTCTTCGATTTCACTTCGCGGGCAGATAGCCGTTACACTACCCACACGTCCAAATAGCTTTTTCTCTTGCTGACGATCTTCTATTCATACAATTTTAATTTGCTACATTTTCTAGCGTTTCATGCCGTTTTCTTTCTGTTTCTGCTATCAACACGGTGTCGTATGCGTATCTTATGTTGTTAAGATTCTGTTTGGCAATAAACAGGCATGGTAGGATTTCTAGTTCTTGTATGATCGTCTATTGCGTTAACTGAAGACGAGATAAGACCTAAAGAGAAGAGAATATGTTTAAGACAAATGTGTTCCACCATTTTCCAAAAGAAAAGTGCTCTGATATCCTGGGTATGACGATAAACTACATCCAGCAGCAAGGCCTCTGATCAGGAGATTTTGAAGAGTCTGGAACCACCTCTTAATTGCTGGTGTTCCCAGGTCTACCCTGACCCGAGGTGGTAGTCCCTGTTAAGCTTCCAGCTATGGACAAATAGCTGACCCCCAAACTGGGGTCAAAACACTATGAAAGTATAAAAATACATTTTTATAGTAAAAAAAATTGTATCAATAAATTTTTGTAATAAAAAAATATTAAAGCTCCCAAAAATTTAATTTCGGCATTAAATGACCCATAAGGAGTTGATATGCCATTAAACAAACAAAATTTCTTTAAAATTATAATTGTAAATCATGATTTGCCATATTGTCTGTGATGAGGAATTAAAACAAATGTTACTGACAGAAGAAAAGATATGAATTGTAAGTTTTATTAATTTTAACCATTGGCACATATCAAAGGGTTTCTTTCCCCACTCCCACCCCAGACGAAGAGCAGAGTCTCGTCTCGGGAAACTGACTCCGTTTTTACGTGGTTTATAGGGAATTTTTGCCCGAGCCTACGGGCTCGGATACCCCATTTTAAAACTCGGCCTTGTGTCACATCTTGCTGCGTCGGGCAGCGGGTAAATAAAATTTTAACCATTTCATTTTGACTTATTTTTCTTAATTTTTTCTAAAAGGTTCGAACTCTCCACAAGATTTGACTCATTCTCAACTTTTTAAAAAAAATTTTTAGTGACATAAAAAAATCTGACGAACAAGTTGCAAATATGACAAGAAGTCCTCTGGATGATGAGGAAAGAATTTTAGAAACAAATCAATCCTTGAATTTATTGTCGTCAGAACGATATATGAGAAAGGCAATTCCAATCATCGCATATTTTCACTGGTTTATCGGAAAACTGATACCGGCGATGACGTAATAGGCAACACGCAATGAAATTAATACGGGTAATCTGTTACTGAAATCAATTTTACTGTTTGTTTATTTCATTTTTATCGTCTAATAATTTATAATATTTTATTCATAATGACGTACAACCGACCTTTGCTTTAATCTGCGCAGACGACGAAATTCAGTCTGTGTGTCTGTTGTATGCGTTGGATTATTCAACAGCTTGTACTTGTGTCTGCAATTTCTAAGAAATGGCGTTTAGTGTCGCATTTGTCTGTCTGCAGAAACGGTTCTTATTCGAGTTGGCTAGCATGCGAATTGTGCACTTGTTTCATTTCCAATCTAGTAGTGTGAGTGCGAATGAGTGTCTGCAACGTCTGTCTGGAAGATAACCAACAGTTTTTAATATCTCACGGACAGGCAACGTGGCATCCAATCAAGGGAACCTCTCTGTGAATATGTAAACAGACACTCTTCTATGGGGTCACACAGTCTGCAAGGAAATGCTTGTGTTGCATTCACAACAAACAACCGAATGGATTTTTCACGTTTCTGGCAGGGTTTTTTTTTTCCAGCATAGGATTATCCAAATTGATGGGCCTCATCACCATTAATCCAGTTTTGACTTCCTCCGGCTTCTGTTTTTTCCCAAAAATAAAATAACCGTTGAAAGGGGGGAGATTTCAGACTGTGGATGTGGTTAAAGAGCAGGCGATAAGGCAGCTGATGGCGATCCCAAAAGAGAATTTTACAAACTGTTTTGAAAAAGTGTAAACGACAACTTAGGTTTGCTTTTTGAAGTGGACTAAACTATTTCCCTAAGCCGGATTTTTCTTTCATTAATATCAAATGAAGACAGCTCTATATATTTAAAAATCTAACGCAACACAATCTTTCCGCCATTATTTTCACCTATTCAGCCTTCAATTTTTTCTAAGTTTATTAAATATTTTTTTCAACACTGATTCTGATACCGATTTGCAAGGAAAATCTCTTTTCTTGTCTTTCGATTTTAATATGCAGTTATTTTTAGAAACGACTTATTCTATAAATGGCTTCGATTAGTATCCTCATCTTTGTTGCATTGATCAATATGCTTCTCCTTTTATCAAACTCAATTGGAAATTGCAATAATTAAATTTACACATTTTTGGTTTTATTTTAAAAAGATTCCTTATATTATAGGACTTAAATAAGAATGATGAATCTCAGGCTGTTACTTTTCATATCTCGAAAGCGTTTGACATGGTTGGGCAGACTGGTTTTCATCCTAACTTGAAAGGTTCGCGATGTTTCTGGATTAATTTTTGATCTGATTCAGTCTTTCTTATCCAATCACGAAATGAACGTCATCTTGAATGGCCACTCATCTAGATCTTTGATGCCGATGACTCCCATACTTGGACGCACGTTGTTCCTAAATTTCATCAATGGCATTCGCCATGTCTTTGATTGTCAGCTCGGTATCTATGCTGATGACAAAACCATTTACGCCTCTCTTAATGGTAAATCTGATCATTTCCATACGATCAAATTGGCAGCTGATCTAAATAACGATCTACGATCTGTTATTCATTGATCTAAAAATACTCTGTGAGTAACAAACGATTTACGTTTCTATTCTATGGTGCCTTTTATAACATTTCGAAATCAGAAAAATGCCGATTTCCACAAATATCTGTTCCCAAGTGTTAAATCATCGCCGACCCACAGACATTTTCCAAAATGCAAAATTCTTTCCTGATTTTAATAAATTTAATTTTTTCTTTTCTTTTTTATAAATAATTTTACACATTTGAAAACTGCTTGAAGACATTTGAAAAAGTTTTACGGTTAATGTGTCATTGCTCGCTCATTTTAATTGAAAATTGATGACCGACAATTTAAAACATTAAAAATCACTTAAACATCAAATATATTCCCGAAAGATTAGTTTAAAAGAAAATAAGTAAATTCAAAGACCAATCAAGTGGATTCTGGAAAAATATCCCTTTTAGCCTAAAATATACGAAACCTCATTTGTTTACGGCTTCCTGTTTAAAAACAGGAGCCAAGTTGTATGGTCAATCAGTTGACTCCAACTGATTGACCATACAACTTGGAGTCGCGTAAGTCGCCATTTTTAAACAATCAGCTTTGAATTGAAATAAATGCAGAGGCACAAAAACTGCCGAAATACAGAATCTGGTTTCGTTTATGTTTAGAAATAAATGCCTTTAACTTTTATATAACCGTTAAATTAGGAATATATTTTCAATTTATCTATATTTCACCTGAAATTTAAAATAATTCTTATATTAAAAGGAATATAAAAAATATTTGTTATGTGATTTTCCATATAAAAAATGATCTAACAATTTTGAAAGTAAAAACAGAATCAAATTCTTTTAAAAATATTTCTGATGCGAAAATGGTATCAAACTTTACATTTTTTCGATTCTTTAAACACATCTTTATTTAATAAAAAAATTCAAAACGTCACTTTAAAATTACAAGTAATTTTTTAAAAAGTAAATATGCATTGTATGAGACGTTTTTGTTGATTTTTCCTGCCAAATCAAAAAGAAAATTATGTTTTATTTAATAATAAAAAATAAAAAAAAACTATAAGTGACATTCATGGGCGTAAGGAAAAACTCCAAAGCTTTTATACTGTATTTACATTTATTTAAAAAAAATGTTGTGCTGTACTGGGGGTTTTTAGGCCACGAAAAAAGTGTTTCAAATTAACGGACCAACGGCTTTAACAGACTTCTCTTCTATTAGTCCGTTATTCCACTGTACATGAAAAATTGCAAAAGACACATTGAAAAGTTGTTTATTGAGAAAGATAAAAAAAAAGGTCTTGAAGCTATCAGAAAGAAGGCAGTTGAACAAAATGATAAATATGTTGTTCAATAAACGTAATTCGGAAATGAAACATTTTCTTTTATTTCTCATTAATAGAACAAACAGAATATTTTTGCGCGACGTCATAATTTTGTGCATCAAAAAATGTTATTTGAATGATGAAAAGTATAAATCAGTGATGCAAGGGAAGTAACTCTTACAATGTCGGCAGTAGAGTAATGGCGCCAACGGAATTACATGCAATTCCCGTTACGGAAAAATCGATTCTCGATGAAAGACTGTCTTTGCTTTGGTGCTTAAAAATGATCTTGTATTTTTACTAATAAAGAAAATGCCCACTAGTAAACATTTGTCTGTGTTTTAGAAAAGCACACTTTAATTATTTCATATGATCAGGTAAATATATTTGAATCGTTCATTTGCAATTAAATATATTTCAGGTATTAAAATAAATGTTAACTTAGTGACTGAAATGTTTATTTTTTTTTTTTGTCTTACTATTCAATGATAAAAGAAAACATTCATGGAAAATGTGAGATGAAAGTCAGCAACGAAGACGAGGATTGTCGAAAACGACGAAGATGAATGGAACAAAAATATCTTTCCTTGATTAATTAAATTTACACTGATCTTCACCTTATACAAAGCCTAAGAGCCACTCGAGGTAGAGCGTTGCAAAGTAAGAGGCACAGAGTTTATAGTGATATGTGGGGAAAGATAACGGTTAACCCTAGATTTGAACAGGTTAAGTTTGTGGTAATCGGGGAAGCATCCTCTTGGGAGTTTGTTCCGCAGAGCAGCAGTATCGTGGGAAGAAGCTGCTCGAGTGGAACATACATCTCACCAATAGACTACGAAGGAAATGAGGGTGGTCCGCTACAATGGGCGTGGCATGGTGGGTCTTAGCCGTGAAGGTTTGAACTGATGGAACTAACGAATGCAGTTCGTCTGAAAAGTTTCCATAGCGATAGCGCAACGAAAGGCTTGTTTGTGGGAGAGGGTCTGTAGGGAGGAAAATAATTCATCACCCACATGGACGTGGCCCACTTTTAATGTTAATATTTATTTATATTTAAAATCACAACTTCATACTTTCCACCTCCTCCTCCTCCTCCTCCTTCTCTGGAATATAGAACCCCAGAGTCTCACCGCACCAGGTGTCACTGCTCAGGATTCTGCACGTTTATATGAGATGACGTTGCAATCCCCATAGCCAAGAGGTTTTGAATTCAGAGGTCTTTCTCGTAAGCTGGTTACCAACCAAGGCTATAGAATTTGTCGTGTTATTTAATCCATAGCTGGGCAATGAGCGGGTCGTGCTAGAGAAGAGAGGGTTTTTCATACCCTTCCCTAACGCTATTCGGGAACTGCCAAGATTCGAACTCGGCACGCTAATTTCACTTTCCGTTGCATATACACCATTTTGTAGCTTCGATAACCAAAGAATATTTCCTATTCTTCATCGGCCAATATTTTCATTTAGCTTCATTTGATTTTTTTTCTCATAGAAAGAAAGTTCCCATCTATTTTTAAAAAATCATTTTTTTACACCATAAATTGAAATTTTCTGTTTTCAAACATTATTCAAACTCGCGTTCGTCTGCCTTCTGCAGACGACGCCATTTTTTTATTCTTTCTCATGTCATTTCGATTCTCCAATAACATTCCTGTTCGGCTTTTTGTCTGCTTTTAACTATAACATTTGCTAAATTAATCAGTGAATATCAAGTAACGAAGTGAGCAATTGTTTTCTATTTTTGCTTTGCATCAAATCCAAATGACGTCGTTTCTGGACGCGGGGTACGGCGTTGAGAGATAAACACGTTAGTCTCCTGAAATGCCCACAACAAAAATGGCAGACTCGGAGTGTCCACCTAAAGAAATAACAAAAATCGATATATAGTGATTTTCCAAGCGTAGCTTAGATGTGGAACAAGGCCGAGAGCATGGGGCACCCAGTGAAGATCGAACTCACTATTCATTCGTAATAGTTCTAGCGAGACAAGCTTGCTAACCATTACACCGCCTTGAGGTGCCTTTTTGGTTCAAAGTATGTGAAGTGAGTGAAATGTGCGTACGTTTCGTGTGTGTATTGTTCTTGCGTTTCCCAAAAAGGGAAAAATGCAATCTTCCGCGATAGATTTTATATTGTTGCCGTATAAGCGGAAAAGTAAGAAGAGAGTGATAAAAAAAATTGTCGCAGAGTATTTATAGTGCTGGAGAGCGTCTCCTAGTGACGGTTTCGGAAATTAGGAGAAAATAACCCGACAACGTAACTACTAGAATTTTTTCTAAAAATCAAAATGGCCGTGCTCTTAGTTTAAAAAAATAATAACTGCTTTAAAATGTTTGTACAAACAAATAAAAATTCTACTAATAAGTAAGAATTTTACTAATAAGTACTATTTCTAGCAAAAATCTAGGAATCCTCTCAGGAAATTAGTTTTAAATAAATAAATAAAAAGAAGAATTTTTAAATTTGAATAAATTTATCCAAAGTAAGTATTAACTTAAACGCGATATAGCAATACTTTGTTTATGGGTGAAAACAGACAAGGGCATGTGTTTAGGTTTTAAACAAAACAACAATGTCAAATCAAACACGTGTAGTGACTAAAAATATAACGAATGCAAATTGTTTCAATTTTATATTATTTATTTAATATGATCATTATTGTTAATATGCTCGCTATTGTTATCTAAATAATTTTGTCTGAAATTGAACACGATAAACGACTTATTCTGTGTGTATATTTTTTATTTAAATATATATAAACTTGGCTTTCCTTTTTATAAAGAAAAATGCCTTCTGTTCCTAAAAATTTAATTAAATTTTATCGTAGCCATATTATCTTTATGATGTAATTAGAAATTTAATTAAAAGAATTTAAAACCCGAAATGATTTCCGAATTTTTTATTTTCCTTTTATAAAATGTTTTTCTTTGTCATATCAAGATTTTCAGTTGAATTATAAATTCATTTATTATTTTTCAAGGTCCTAAGTCTTGTTTCCGTTTTAATTGGCACGAGTTTCTTCCCTTTGATTATTCCTGATCAATTTGACTAATTATTAAGAAACAATCCTATGATAAACCTTTTATTAAAACAGATGTGTAAGCAATTTAAACGATTCATTGTTTACCAACCATTATTTATGAACGTAAATTTATTCAGCTAAATTTTTTATCGAATAAATCAATTATAGGATGGTTTTAAACTTTTCCGTATAATACGATTCAAGGGAGGTAACTTCTATAAACACTAATTTTCTTCAAATTAATATCCTGATTTAAGTTGAATGAAGTTATAACACAACTTAAATAGAGTGGTCCATTCATTAAAAAAATAGGGGAAATTTTTTCAGGGAATAATTTTTATAGATTAGCATTTGCTTGATCAAGACGCGTAATTTCTCAGAATAGAAAATTGATTTCTTATCGATCTAAAAGAAACGTTCTGTTCATAATATCATTAGTACAAAATCGATCCTTGACCTTTTACAGAGTTATTGGAACTAGTTATTCTTTACAAATGTCAAGTTTGAAACTTTGCTTAGATCACTAATATCTGAATTTATTTTTAATTTTATGATTTTTTTAAAACATTTTTAAACAACTTTTGAGGTGGATTTTTGAGGAAGCACAAGAGCAAACATTGAGGGGGAGGAGAATAATTATTTCTTTAAATGATGAATAAACGGACTAATTTCAACTTTTATTAATTTATGTAACTTTATTGTTCATTAATTAATTAGGTATATATCCGCTTGTTCTTTATTTAAAGAAATCTTTTTTATAAAAAAAAAAAATCTACTTTCGTACACAGAACAGTTAAGTCCCTACTAAAATGATGAAAAAATTATTATTTTTCGATTCTGAAAAATGTCGTGCATTAAGGAAAATCTAATGAATGCTAATCTATAAAAATGATTTCCAAAAGTATGTTTTCTTTTTGTAATGAGTGGACCAGTCAACTTAAGTTGTGCTAAACTAATTTGTTGTCGACAAATGTGGAAATTTCGAACAATTCGAACTCTAACCCTAATTTATTACGAGAAATAATCGAATGAATGTCGGACATTTTGGCCTCTGACCTCAGCTTATGACCTCAGCTTTTGACGAGTGATGACGAAACAAGAATTTATAAACAAATTCATTTTCACGTCTATTGTCGACTAATCTCTAAACATCATATTGTGTTCGCTGTGAGGGTATTATAGATTGGAGATCAACCTCTGTAGTTCAGAACTATACAGCTATAAAATCAAAATCAGTTTCTAAACATGTACCTCATTAATCGGTTAATAAAGGATTCTGCCTTTTTTACGAGAAACTTGTAAACAGACAAAAATAAAATACTAGTAGGGTTACAAAAAATAATAAACTACTTTACTTTGTCTGTCTTGTTCAACGAAACATGTATAAAATGGGTTACTGCTCAGATACACACATATGTATATTTCGAAAAAAGAGGTAATACTTTGCTTTTCAAATTTTCTTAAAAATCATTTAATCACAAGTTACTTACTCTCGACTGAAGAGGCACAAAGTAGTGCCGAAACACGAAAGCTATTGTGTAGCGATTTCAACATATTTTTGTTCTAATATCTTATAATAAAATAATAATATATTGCTCCACATTGTAGTGAGCACTTTTTAAAAATTTAAATGCTACCAACAGTGGAATTTTCCTCTGTCTGTTCTTTCTCACATTTGGATATATATAAATTCCAGGTAGAACTCAATGTCCAGGACAGAGTAAGAATTTAATATAAAAGGCTCAAACACTAATATTCCGTGGTTATTACATTGGAATCATAATAACGATCCAGTTCATTAGACCTATTTTGGATTTCTAGGACTGAGGAATTTAATCGTGATTACGATTCCAATGTAATAAATTATAACCATGGAATATTTGTGTTTAAACTTTTTTTTTTATTTATATATATATATATATATATATATATATATATATATATATATATATATATATATATTGAACTTAAAATAGACGGAAATTATATTGTATGTTTAAAATAAACGTGGATTAATATTCTATTTGATATTTAAAATAAACACGGTTTATTGGTATTTATTTAAAACATACATATTAAAATAGATGGACCGAAACTATATAAATAATTATTCATTTTTATTTAAATTGGGGATTTATATTTTATATTAAACATAAACGGTGATTAAAGGTAATTTTTTATTATTATTTAGTATTAAAATCTATTTTAAATGCTAAAAAAATATTTAGTATTTAAGATTCAGGCGGGAATTATGTTTTATATTTGAAATAAACGAGGATTAATAGGTTTTTTTTAATTTTTTGCATTAAAATAAATGGGCTTAGAAAAAAAAATGAAAATGCTCGTCATAAGATTTTTATGTAAAAAAAAAATGGTCAGATGTTGACATATAAATAAATTTATTTTTTTTCGACCCGTGCTAACAGTGAGGGATATATATATATATATATATCAGGTGTAACAGCAAAATTGTCCAAATCGTGTTACAGAATTATTGTCCATCCCACAAAATATTTAATATCTAAGAAAAAAAAAAAACTTAGCTTTTTTTTTTTTTTTACAGGTTTTCAGATAAGACGTTTAGCCATCTTGATACTTTTTGTGGTAAAAATCACTGAAAACCCCTTTCAAATATTCAGCTAGAAAGAGAACAGGTTAGATCAATTAGAAAAGATCCAACCGATTCTATAAGACGTTTGGACAAATGAGAAAGAAGTTCCAAAGAGCAGTGAAAAATAGACTTGAAAATGAAATCATACATGAAACCTGTGAGGCAACTTGTTACTCCAGAACAGAAAAGAATGCTAGAGAGGGCGAAGATCATCTTGAATATGTTGGAAAATGATCATGGAATAATATATATATATATATATATATATCAGTGAATAAATATATATATATATATATATATATATATATTTGAACTTTATTTCAATCCTTCATGAGCTTCCGATCCTTAGCTATGATTAATTAATGATGAATATGTGATTTTCGTTTATGATCGATTTTATCACGATTCTTTTGTTAAGCTTGGAGAGTAATTATACATTCTCATTGCTCAAAGTAGAGTCCAATAGTGTTATCAAAAACCTCGGAGAATTCCAGTAAGATATCTTTAATCATTTCTAAGGTACTGCGTTTCAAAGCATAATCTAAGAATTATACAATTTCGCTGTTTATACGATTTGGACAATTTTGCCGCTATATCCGGTATATATAATGAGTTAATATAGACCTGATATATATAATGAGGCGCATCGTTTACTTTAAGTGATTTATTGAAACATTAAAATATTTTTTTAATATTTAAATAAGGTAGACAGTCATACTTTAGGATAAAAATATTAAAACCAAATGTAAAATGTTTAGATTTTAAAACAAAAAATGAGACATCGACTAAAACATGAGTTGTAGCTGGTCGTGTATAGAGTTTATATTTTATTTACATATTTTGGCTTTGTGATGTTAGTCGATGCGCAGTGGTTTGGGAAGGTCTGCTCCCTCATGGCGATGCTTGACTACTGTTGCTAGTCCCTGAAGTAGGAGGTTAACAATAAAGAACAAAAGGCAAATATATTTATTTCGGATGTCTATACATAGAATTAAAAATTAAGTTACTTAAGATTCACCTCCCGAAACGTGGATATGAAACATTTGCTCATTTCAATAAAAATACATATCGATCATCTCGTCATTGTAAAACTCCGATCTGCTCTGGGGTCGTTGAGGCCGGCCGCTGACCCACTAACAAGCTAAAGGTGAAAAGAGGTTTGATCAACTAGTTCATCTCCATTTCAACTCCAAAGCAGAAATTATTACGAGTCTGCGCGCCCGTAGTTAATAATGATATCTCATCAACAACCGTGTAATATTTTTTTAATTATTTTATTATTTCCAGAGAATATTTTCCTAATATCTTTATACTTATTTATATGAAAGAATTTTTTTTTTTATTTCTAGAATATAAATTAGAAAAAGAAGAATATAAAAAATGCTATAGAAGCGACCATTTTTGGTTTGATTTTCATTTTTCAATAATTTAAAGACGAATGCGCATCCATACCAATTTTTCTTTTCGTTTCGGACTTTTCCGTTTTCATTTTCTATTTTTCAAGAACTTATTTTTTTTAAAGTGTCAACCTAAATATAGTCCGCCTCAATTGAAAATAATCAAATTAAAAAAAAATGGTAGGGATGCAAGCGCGCAAAAAAAAATTCTCTAAAATTTTAAAGAGAGATTGCTTTGAAAAAAAATTCTCTTTTATATAAATGCCAAAAGATTCATAAAATCTAACAATTGGATGAATTTTGAAAGATTTTTAAAATCGACGCGTTTTTACGACCCGACAAAAAAAAAGCAATAACATTTTTATAGTGGCAATGTTTATACAAAGTAAACAGCGCGGACACACCGACGTGGTGTAATGGTTAGCAAGCTTGTCTTGCTAGATCAGTTACTACTGAAATGTGAGTTCTGAATGCCCCATACTTTCGACCTTGTGCCAAATCTAAGCTACGCTTGGAGAATTTTTACGAAGTAAACAACGTCTTTAAACGCAAATATTTGCGATTCTACTTAAAATCTGGAAATAACATTTTTTTCCATTTTTTCAGCTTTCGATTAATAAAAAAAAACGACAATAAATTTAAATTTTATACATGTTTCATAGTTTCTTTTTATTCAGGTGTTCAATTTTCTCCGTGAAAATTGGATAAATATAATTCGTCAATGTTTAGAGTTCGTGCCCGCAAAAAAAAAAACAAAAAAAAACGGAGTGTCAAAAACAAGATTTTTCCCTTGACACCGCTATTATTTTAACTACCTTCACTCCTCGGTAACGTTTATTGTTTTAAAAAGCAATGATTAGAATTGTAATTGTTGATAAAATCCGATACCAATAAATAAGAAACACCAGGAATGAATATATGAAAATAATGTATTAATGTAATAATACAAACTGGTAAAGCAGGTTAGTAGTTCCAGGAATACGGGTTAGTAGCAAAATATATATACAGTCTTTGGTATTGAAGTATCGTTGTATGACTTCTTACTGAGTCTACGTGCTCGCTCATTGTGACTCCTTCAACGCTGTTACCTCACCCTCACTCTTCTGGTTACCTACAACCTTTTACTCTGTCACTCTGGACTCGACTCGACACCTCGGTCTTGCTCCCCGGGTATTCACTGGCAGTAATATAAATAAACACTGGGTGAGTCCATTTGTATAAAAAGGGGGAAAAAACCCTCATCAGTAATAAAACCAAAACATAACGAAAGTGAATATATACATTTTCTTTGTTCTTGAGGATTGACAACAAGAATATTAAATGTTATTTATTTATTTATTAGATTGTTTTTAACATCATTTATTTCTTAGATAATGTATTAGAATGGTTGGCAAAACATTCGTTAATTACCAATCGATTCGAACTTTATAAATTGGTAAATGGTAAATATTGTTTTGCATTAGTTTTAATTTTATTGTTTTTAGAACGTCGTAGATATAAACTTATTATTGTAAATAAACAATTTAATAAATAAATAGTTTTATATTTCACTAGTAAATTCTCAAGAATAAAAAATGCATAAATTCGCTTTCAACATATGGTTAGGTTAATCATTGCTTTTTAAAACAATAAACATTGCCAAGGAGTGAAGGTAGTTAAAATTATAGCGGTGTCAAGGAAAAAAAGTCTCCTTTTGAAAAAGCGTTTTTATTTTTTATGGGTACGAAGGCTAAACATTGCACCTAATTCTTTATATTAAGGGATTTTATGCTTAGAATATTGCTGCAACGTATGGTCCGGTGTTTCTGCTCTATAGAAGGAATGATTCTTGATAAGATCCAAAGAAGGATCAGCAATATTATTAGTCATGACCTGGCATTTCGGCTTCAGTCACTATCCAACCGCCGTAAGGTGCCTCCCTGTGCTTTTTCTCTAAATACTTTCATGGTGATTGTTTGGATGAGATATTCGCTATGTTATCTGTGGTCTTTGCGACTTTAAAGCACAGTATTCGATTGATCTCATCAATTCACGGTTGAAATGATGAGAGATATAACCGTAAGTTCTATGTTAACAGTTTCTTTTCTCGCACTTCTCACTTGTGAAAACTCTCTTCTGGCTCCATGCTTTCCAGCCAACTTTAATCTTCAAAAATTTAAATGCAATGTCAATCGTTGTCTACTTCCTGATCAGTCTTCTATTGTTTAAATTAATAATGTTTCTGTTTTCTAATTCTTTCACACCCAGTAACCCCTTGTGTCGTAGTGACTTGGGATGAATTCGATTAAAAAAATATATTTGAATTAAAAATATATATAAAAATTTTCATATCTTTTTATTTAGTCAATTTTTAGTCATTTAACGATGAAAAATATTTTATTATAGATTATCACACTATCTCTATCTATAAAAGGTAGGATGTGTGTGTGTGTGTGTGTGTGTGTGTGTGTGTGTGTGTGTGTGTGTGTGTGTGTGGAGGTAGCTAAAAATTTCGATAATTCAGATTCAAGATTTGCTTACCATGTTTGGCCTATTTCAAATAACACAAAGTTACTTTAAGTGTAAAAACAAAGCTGTGTGTGTGTAACGAATGCACGGCCGCAATTTTCGACAGATTTGCACCAAAATTTACATGCACATGCTCCAAGTTAGCGGCAAGGCCAAGACTGACTTTGCATTTCACAACTCCCATCGATACTGGAAATAATCGATTTTTCATGCTTCTACGGCAGTTTTCATGTAATTTGCGGCCATTTTGTACTGGCCAGAGTGAGAGCCAATAGCTGGCTGCCACGAATAGACAGGAAGATTCTATTCTGGTGAGAGCCAACAGTTGACTGACACAAATGTTAACTATCATGCTAGCATGCAAAAATAATCGATAGCTGCATTCGTCACAAGAGGGAATAATTTAAATCTGCATGGCATTTTACTCCAATTGGCTCATTCGCTTGCTTAAACTCAACGTTGATTCTGATTCCGCAGAACTGGATTGGTGTGAAAAAATATTTGTTGTTAACATTCTTTTTTTCATTCGGTTTTCCCAGTTACGAGTCCTTTTTTTAAAGCTGATCGTTTTGTGTTCATTTAGTTTAGTTCTTTTTCATAACAGATTTAATGTTTAGTATAGAGCTTAGAAAAAAATTCGCAGTGTGAGATAGGCAAGAAGTAAGGCATGTAGCAACATCAGCACGGCAAAGGGCACTCCTTTAAAGGCAAGAAAGGGCAAAAATATTTTAAGTCAAGTGATAGCGATTGCTGTATGAGTCGTACGATTTTTGAATCAAGCACGGGCAACGCCGGGCCATGCTGCTAGTCTGACTATATTTCTCAAATGATTAAAACTATTTACATTATTTACATATTTATATCGTTTGGATTGTTGTCTTTGTCTTTATTGCTGTTGTAAGCTTCGGCCTTCTTCAGGTGATGTACGCTGGAATTTCAAATTGGAACCTTTATTTTTTTCTAATTCCACGTGCCAAATTCCCTTTAGTAACTCAACCCTGTGGCCATGTATTGAACTCACAACTCTTTGGGTCAAGTCACTTTTTGGATTAGTGACCTTGGGTTCATTTGTATCCTTGGTGAGTGAATGTGGTGACTTATAAAGCTAATGTCGAAATAATTATTTTTTACCAGAGCTCATATTACAATTTTTGTTATTGTTTTTTCTCTAACTCTCTGTATTACTCGTTTCCATACTGTATTCATGTCTATGCTTGGTCGGCTTAGGAGATTTGTAGCCTAGGATATACGCTGATTCCTTAAGTTTTCGCATTTTCCAGTGGCGTTCTCTGTCTATTATTTCAATTTCATTTCACAGGGGCCGGTGATCTCCCTTTTCCTCCCATGTATAGACAGCCATGCCTGAATTTTCTATTTCCGTCGTGTTACGGCTTTACGGTGTTTTTGTAGTCTTATCTTAAATGGGCGGCCCGTTTCTTCTTTATATTCCTTGTCACAGCTGCACGGGATGGCGTATACACAGTCCTTAATTATGTTCCCCTCTATGAACGGTCTTACACGAAAGAGAAGTCAGTGAAGGTTGTGCTGATGTTATATGGAGCACAGATCTTTTATCTCTTTTCCGATAAGCCTTTCATATCGGGTAGGCAGACCGAGGCAGTTTTCTGAGTGTTGTAATCGTCTCGAATCCTCTTATTCCATATTCATATTTCATTCGGACACCACTTATCAATATTTCTCGATATCGTAGGCCGCGGACGATCCTTTTCTTTACACTGTATAGGAGGTAGGAGTCAAAGTTAAAGTATTGTCCGGTGAATGCTGGCTTGCGGTATAAGGGTGTATTGAACCCATGCTCTGTTCGAGATATTAGTACATCCAAGAATGCTAGTTTGTTGTTGTTTTCTCTATCCATTGTGAACTGTATCGATGATCTTATTGAGTTCACATGCTCCAGTAGTAGTTGGACCCCTTCCTGCTGGGCTTAGAATATGAAGGTGTCATCTACGTATCTCAGCCATAGAGTTGGCTTTAGTGATTCTAATGCCATTTCCTTGAAGTATTCCATGTATGTGGTAGCTGTTGCTGGTGATAATGGTGAGCCCATTGCTAAGCCTTCGTCCTGTCAATATATGTCTGATCCCATTCCAAAGTGTGTTTGTGTACAGAAAGTCAGAATCTACATCAAGTTATCTATTGGTATACTGGTCCATTCTCCTAAGGATGAGTGTGAAGCCAGTCTGTCCCTGACTACCAATAGTGTCTCTACCATGGTTACCTTAGTGAACACACTCACCAAATCCAGGCTCACCATCTGGTTGGATTGGATGGGAACATCTTTGATTATTTCCATGAAGTGGGTGGCGTTTCAGATATGTGAAGGTGACTTTCCTATTAATAGGTCAATAATATATACAAGGAAGTGTCTCAGAGATTGGCACTCAGAGCCTTGGCAGCTAACAATCAACCTGAACAAAATACCATTTTTGTGAATTTTGGGGAGACCGTATATGTGAGGTAGCTTGGAGTAATGCTGTGACAACTGCCTGTATGTCTTAAGTGGGAAGTGGTCCTTGTTCTTGAATAGGATTTGCAACAGTTTTCATTGTTGGATCTTTCTTTACTGTAGCTACCATTTCTAATGAGGTCTTCCAGTTTTCCTGTATATTCTGATTTGTCCATCACTACAATTACATTGCCTTTGTCAGCTGGTAGTATGATGATGTTTTCATTCCTCTCTAGGGTTCTGATAGTCAGCCACTCCATTGGGTGGAAACGGGCAAAGTGATGGTGACTTTCCTATTAATGGGTCAACTATATCCACAAGGAAAGCGACTCAAAGGGAACTACAGAGAACCTTTGCAGCTATGACAAATGGCCTAAGAAGAATACCGTTTTTGTGAATAAATGTCAGTTAGTTTGCTATAACGTTGTGATATCTGCCTGTAACTTTGTGATGACTTCCTCTATGTTGTTAATTAGGATCTGCGAAGGTTTTCTTTCTGGTTTCATTATTCAAAAAAGGTATGGCACGTGGATTTAGAACAATCTACCCCCGTGGAGGCATGGCACGTGGATTTAGAACAATCTACCCCCGTGAAGGCATGGTGAAGTAATAGACTGCAGCTCGAATTGAGGAATCGGAGAAATGAGTTCGAATTCCAGTCGGATCCAATCCCTTACGTGCTAATACCTCTTCCACTTTTCCGGGGACTGCTGTCATGTAACCAGGATAGTTGTTATGCTGTAGGTTACTGCTTATATTGCTCATTCCTTGTTCATATTTCTTTGAGTCACCACTTATTCATGTCTATACTTGGCCGGCTTAAGAGATTTGTGGTGGGCAAGTGACTGAAGCCGAATCGCCAAATCAGGACCAATAATATTGCTGATTCTTCTTTGGATCTTATTAAGGAGATCACTTGCCTTCAATATGTCCTGTGAGTGGAAAATTCTCCAAGCCCTCTTTCCTCATTATGTACCCTAGAAATGTGAATTGTCTTCTTATTCTTATTTTACTTAATGTCGTGTCGTGGCTCTCCATAATTTTCTGTCCTTTGTAGCTCTTAATAAATTTTCTCTTTTTGTTATCTCTCAAGGTTTACTTTGTTCTGCCATCGGAGCACAAGTTCGCTAGGTAAGTTAATATTTTAGGCCGCTAGAGCAATTTGATATTAACGAATTATAAGTACAAGTGTCCTTTTTGTTTCCATAAGGCCTAACACTTCCTCATTACTCACATGTTCGGTCTATGCTATTCACATCATCCTTCAGTAGAACGACATTTCTGTTGCCTCAAGTCTCTTCTTCATCTGTGAGGAGATTATACTGTCATCTAAAAGGATTGATTTCAGTAATTTTTATCTTTGTTTCTAACAGCATTTTCCTGTTTCTTAATACTTGGCTTTTGCTAATCCGATTCGGCTTAGGATTTCCGTCCCTTGTTAAAACAATTCCGATATATTTCTATTTTTATAACACACTTAATTTGGGCGTCTCCAAATGGTCGTTTGCGTCTTGGGCTCTCCCTTTTGCTGACGACCATACATTATGACTTCTTACAATTAATGTCTAATCCTTTCTTCTGGGCTTCCTTTACGATATTTTGTAGCAGTTCCTGCTGTTTCCGTTCTGTGCTTGCTGTCAACTCTGTATCATTTTTATATTTTATGCTGTTAAGATTGTAGCCGCCAATAATGAATCCTGGTAGAACTGCTATTTCTCGCAGGATCACTAAACTGTAAAGTTTAATGATAGATACGGTTACCCACAAAAAAAAAATCTTCGATAATTATTTATGAGAGCCAAAAGCTCTTAGATGATATTGGATAATTTATGTTCAAATTCTCCCCGGAAAGCAAAAAACTCGTCGGAACGGGAAAACACAATAGATAATAATTTTAAGCTTAAACAAAGAACATTTAAAGAACTTTTGCCGGTTTTCAACTAAACGTACGTAAATGAAAAATTACTGTATAATATATATATATATATATATATATATATATATATATATATATATGAATAAACTATATATATATATATATCATGAATAAAATATATATATATATATATCATGAATAAACGATATATATATATATATATATATATATATATATATATATATATATCGTGAATAAATATATATATATATATATATATATATATATATATATATATATCGTGTTTCGGTCGACACTTCTTCAGAAAAATAATCTTCGGCAGAATAAAACAAAAGAAGTTGCTAAGAAAAATTATTATCAACGACCGATGTTAAAAAGACTAGATTACCAAGATGTAATAGAAGGGGAAAAATTAAATGAAGAGGGAAAAAATCCTTATGAGTAATAATTATTCTCTAGGTTAAGCAGTAATCCCCCCGAATAGGAACAACCAGAATTTCATCTCCCTCTATCTACACAGGGCAGGACCTTTGCATATTAATAATAATAGACCCCATGATATCTAAATGAAGCCTCGTCTTCGCCCTGCGTATGACAGAAAAGAAATCAAGAGAATAATTCATCCTGCAATCGACGTATTTTTAACAATAAAATGGAAAATACGATCCTTATATTTAAATCAATTTTGACTTGGTGTGGCAGTAAAAAGAACCTATTTATATATATATATATATATATATATATATATATATATATATAATTGTCGGACTTTGTCCATTTCATAAAGTGTGACGTCATTTGTTTATATTTGATACGCCATGAGCAGATATGAATGTACGTGAGAGATTCATAGAAGATTGAAGTTCAAATACAGTAAATTCGACCTAGGTAACCGAACGCTCCTCTGTGGCCAAATTGGTAAAGGCACGTCAAGCTAAATATTGGTTCCGTATAGAATAAAGGTTCGAATCCTATTGAAGGATGAATATTTTCTGTGAAAATTTCTCGGACATTCAGGCCGGTCAATGTTGTTTATTATAAATAGAGCATTTGCTTAAATATTTGTATGTATTAAAATGTCTTAAAATATATATACGACGTCACACATTATGAAATAGACAAAGTCTATAATTATTTATTCTATTATAAAAAGAACGTATAAATATAAAAAATGTCTTATATATATATATATATATATATATATATATATATATATATAGCAATTTTTCAACCAAACCTGAGTGTAAATAAAAAAAAATTCCATTTACACAGATTTGGTTGAAAGCGACAAATGTTCTTTGTTTAAGATTATTTTATATATATATGAAATATATTCATATTTTATTTTTTTAATATTCATATATATATATATATATATACTCCTCTCTCTCTCTCTCTCTCTCTCTCTCTCTCTCTCTCTCTCTCTGTGTCTTTCTCTCTCTCTCTCATTTTCTAGCGTCTTTCGTTTGTTCAAAGCATTTAAACACGTGAAACGCGAATGTTTTTTTAAGTTTACTTAATTATAATAATTAGCTTTGTAAAAATTGGTTCAACTTCTCGTAGGGTAAAAAAAAAAGTTTCTAAATAGCATCGGAATGACACTTTTGCTTTTGACGTAAAGTTGAATGATAATTCTTTTTTGACATTTTTTTTTAATACATCATCGGTATTTGATAATTCTGGCACGAAAAACGTGACAAAACATCCGATTCTTTTGCTACGAAATATGTCTGGAGAATTTAGAAGAGTTGCAGACTGGCTTAATGGCACCAACAACGGAATTGAAGCTTCAGCTGTTCACGTTCAATTTGCACCACTTTCAAGGCATGAATCTGCTTCTCTCCCCAAGCAAGGGTTAAATAGTAGGATAATTGGAGCTCTTTAGTCTGGTAAGCTAATCTATCTAGGTGAATTAATTCTAACCGGAAATAAAGCCTATATCATGGGAGTCCGTAGACCTGATGCTAAGCCCGCTGGAGAAAGAGTTGTGTGTTGAGTCAGTAAAGTCTATAAATTTTACAGAAACAATGAACGAATCTTCCATGAATAAATCACATCTCGTTCAAAAATGGGGGAAAAACATTACCCAATCTGACTTGTTGTCTGTGAAAAAATATGTTAAACTATATTCTAAATAAACTACACACACACACACACACACACATATATATATATATATATATATATATATATATATATATATATATATATATATATGAAGAAATATAGTTTTAAGGCGTGCTATATATTTATGGGATAAAGTGCTTTTCCTCAGCTGAAATGTATCCCTAAAAGTCGACGTTTGAAGATTCGATATCATCGTTAACGGCATTAGTCTGCTAATTAACAGGACAGTCATCGTCCCATCTTAGAGCCATTATTTTCCCTGGGTGCCCAATACTTGTGGCCTTTTGTCAGACTAAGTGATGTTTATTTACACTATTTACATTCTTCAGACTGTTGTCCTCAATTCATTGTCACGTTCACAACATTTCGACCGTTGTACGCTCCGGCCTTCTTCAGGTGATATTCGTTTGAATTTTGAACCGAATCGAGAAAAGTCAGTTTGTATGTTGGCGTTTCTGGAAATTGGTTCATGATACTTGTGTAAAAAAAATTCGAATAGCTACAAAACCTCATCTCAGAAATATAGACAGATGTTAAGCGACGTTTACTAAAGCGATGTTTTTACTAAAGCGATGTTTACTAAAGCGATGTTTTTTTTTTACTAAAACGATGTTTACTAAGGCGAGGTTTACTAAAGCGATGTTTACTAAAGCGATGTTTACTAAAGCGATGTTTACTAAAGCAATGTTTTACTAAAGCGATGTTTACTAAGTAGTCATTAAATAGATGATTATTTTGAATCGCTTTCTTCTGAATCAAGATTTTATATTTATTTAATTGAATCATAAATAATTTCCGTTTTACTTTTACTCAATTTTATTCTTCAAAAAATAAAATGCAATTAAATTTTATTCAATTATACATTCACCATTCTTAGCGAGAACTTCTTGCCAATTATCAGGCAGCTCTTCGATATATTTTGAGAAAAATTCCGCAGGTTTTCACGAGAAAAGGTTTTCGACGAACTCTTGGATCTGGTTTTCATTAAAGAAATTTCTCCACATAGAAGCGTTTTACAGCGATCGACAAAAGGTAATAATCAGTTGGTCAAATGTCCGGTAAATATGGAGAGTGGTTTAAAACAGACCAACCGTGTTCCAAACTGTTTTCTTGTGTTATCCTTGCTCTATGCTGCCTTCCGTTACCATCGAGGAGAATGACATTTTTGTCCTATTCACAAGAGCAAGGCGGGATTTTCGGCAAAACTTTTACAGACACATTGTAGATGCCGTACGTATAATTGCGCATTTAGTATTTCGTTGCGTTTTAAGGACTCTAAATGAATAGTACCCTGACGATGAGCACACAGCATTGGCAATCTTCCATAGAGTTCAGCTTTTGGGGTCGGTTGTGGAAATTTATCCTTGTCAATCCGCGGAAACTTGCGTTGAGAATTGCTGTATGTAACCCTATTTTTCTTCACCTGAAATGTAGTGACGACCCCAGGGTTACTGGAAACTCGGGTAAGCTGAACTTCAACGTCCTTACAAGTATAATTTTTTTTAATTTTCGCAAGAAGATAAATTGAAAATTTGGAATAACGAGCTTATTACAATATACAACTTAAGACAAGCAAAAGAAAACATTAATTATTGTATCGAAAACCTTTTTAAGCCTTTAGATCTGCAAATCTTTTCATGGCATTTTCTACACCTATCTTCTTTACAAGATTATTTTCTATTGACAAAATAGCCAAAGAATTTAATCTGTCTTGAGACATGGATGACTGCAAGTATGTTTTTATAAGCTTTACTTTTGGAAGATCCTAAACACATGACATGGCGGCCTGAAGGCACCCTCTGTTTTGATGGCACTCCGGATGACTGACTGAATTGCCAATATCTTGAACTGGTCCTTCCTGTAAACAGTAAGGATATTACAATATACAAATACAAATTAATACAAGCTAATAAAAACCTTTGTTATCCTACCTAAAACATTTTTCAGACCTTTAGATCTGAAATCTTTCCATGGCACTTTCTACAACTTTCTTCTTTACAAGATCATTTTCTATTGACAAAATAGTCAAAGAATTTCATCTGTCTTGAGACATGGACGACCGCAAGTATGTTTTTATAAGCTTTACTTTTGGAAGATCTCAAACATATGACATGGCGGCTTAATGTTATCATTTATGAGAAATTTTTACTTTCACTGATTTGAAAGGAGACTTTTTCTTTTCTTTTCGTTAAAAACGTTTGGAATCCAAACAACTAGCTCGCTGACTTTGCTTATCTTTTCCCTATTCTTTGTCGGCATTCGGTAGAATGTCATGGGTTTAACATCACTCATCCCCAACTATTCTTCCAGGGATTGCTTCCCACTAACGAGTTTCATCATCAAAATGCGATGGACGCTTCGATTTCGGTTCATTTTTATAACGACGTTTCTCCAGAACGAAATCTTGCAAACCAATTTCCTGTTTGTCGAACAGTTATGACCCCTTGACTATAAACACGACATAAGTTTCTAGATAATGTTATTCCCTTAATGGAACTCACATAAGATTATGTCATCGTAAATTCACTCTCAATAGAGTGAGGTTAAGAAATTTAATCCTCAGTGTACACTGCCACTGCCGTGCAAATGCTGAAGTAGGTTACTAGGCTCCAAATTTATTCTTAACTGCCATCTATGCTGATTTTAAAGGCCGAAAGTATGGGCCACCTAGTGAAGATCGAACACACTATCTGTCATAATTGGTCTAGCAAGACAAACATGCTAACCATTACCCCACGTCGAAGTGCCTTAAAACGGCAGTGACAGTAAAAGTTTCTCATAAATGATAACATTAAGCCGCCATGTCATGTTTTTGGGGTCTTCCAGAACTAAATCTTATAAAAACATACTTGCAGTCATCAATGACTCAAGACAGATTAAATTATTTGTCTATTTAGTCAATAGAAAATGATTTTGTAAGGAAGATAGGTTTAGAAAGTGCCATGAAATCATTTGCAAATATAAAGGCTTAAAAATGCTTTAGGTAGGATAATGAAGGTTTTTATTAGCTTGTATTAAGTTGTATTTGTATATTGTAATATCCTTACTCTCTACAGACAGGGCCAGTTCAAGGTACTGGCAATTCGGTCAGTCATCCCGGGTACCATCAAAACAGAGGGTGCCTTAAATGCGCCATGTCATGTGTTTAGGATCTTCCAAAACTAAAGCTTATAAAAACATACTTGCAGTCGTCTATGACTTATGATTAATAGGGTTAGTATTATATATCTGTCATTACAATTGGTTCTCCAAAACGAAAATTACTTCTAACTGTAAGGCTCGAACTCATTCTGATAGTAAAAGTACCAAGCAATTTCCCACTGAACAAAACAATCATAAGAAGGGCACAAAGGCCGAAACATTGTGATAACAACAACAAAGATGAGGACAATAAATAATAAAAACACCACAGCCAAGAAATACAGACAGAAAAAAAACTAATGTTTGTAAAATATTTAAATCAAAATGATAGCGTTTAATGAAGATTGGAATGAATAAGGGAGAAGTTGGGAAGATACAGGCTAAGGATGAGAAAATATTCGGTTCGGCATTCGTCCGTCTCGGGAGACGATGTAGTCCCACTCTGGAACGGCAGTCACTCGGGCACTTAGCGCAGATAAAACTGGATGACACGGAGACGGGGGGGGGACTGTTCTTGCTTTTTATTCCTGGTTGTATTTGCTGCCTGCTGATCTTCCATCGCAGCTTCTGCAATCGTGATGCCATCATTGACTGTGGTTCTCCAAAGCTGACGATCGTTAGCCGCGATCTCTCAGGTGTTAACATAAGATAAAAGATATTCGTTTTTTCAACATTGGTGGAAATCTCCCCGGATCCAGTTTTTACATATTCCGATATTTTTGCATAAATCCAACAGAATTATTTCTTTTCCTGGAGTCAAAACATCTGACGTTAAACAATTCAAAAAATCTTTTGACTACCAGAAGCCAAATTTATTGGTCTGTAGATGCTCGTCTAGCTTTAGAAATGGGGAGCAGCTCCTTGCTACGAGTTTTTTTTTAATTCTTTTCATGTTTGCTCCTTGAAGTGACATGTTTTGTCTGGCTTCTACCCATTGACCTGTCTGGCTAGATTGCACATACCAACAGATAAACTCCCTCTAGCATAGTTCTCCAGGCTATATATATATATGGAGCCTGTATATATATATATATATATATATATATATATATATATATATATATATATATATACAGGGTCTCCATAGAGTTCGTGTGCACTTTTAAAAATTTATAACTTTATATGTATTTGCGATAGAAATAATTTTCCTAACGTGTTTTTTTCCAAATTTTCTACATATCTGCACACACACACACATATATATATATATATATATATATATATATATATATATATATATATATATATATATATAGTGATGTGAATGCTTTTTTATTTTCCAAACACGATCAGCATGTTGTGGCCGTATTCATAATTGATATTATTGAGTATTGTATTTTTCCTTTTTATTATTAATACTACATACATTATTTTTTTATCCTTTTTTACATGTGGATGAGGCCATTATAGTCGTATTTTCTAGGGAAGGTTATGTTGCGAACGGAGTTTGGTAGGTTTCCATGTGTCTTTAATTGATCCTAGCTGATATATATATATATATATATATATATATATATATATATATATATATATATCGTAAGCTAATGAAAGGTTTGGTAATCCGTGTGGATAATTCCAAAGAGGATGTAATCAAAGAGCTCAATGTAACACCAGAGCAAATATTGATTAAATTAAAAAAGAGACAACCTTAATGTTCCATGACTATAATTTATTTCCCCAGAAGATATATTTTCCTGGTTAAGCAAGTCACATCTCTAGTTACAAAGGAATTTGGTTTGTAACTAGAAACGTGACTTGATGAACCAGGAAAAAATATATTTTCTGGGGAAATAAAGTATAGTCATAGAACCTTAAGGTTGTCTCTTACTTAATTATTTAATATATATATATATATATATATATATATATATATATATATATATAATGACTACATATACATAAAATATACTAGAATTTTAACGCGTTTAAAATAAGCAGATTTTTACAAAAAATATAAATCTGGAGCAATAACAGTCAGCAGATGAAGAAAAGTTCAAAGGACTTATCTTGCAACCGACTTTAAGTTTCGTGTATACACCGCTCGTCAGGGTTAGACAAATCTATTGAATTCAATACATTTATCTGACCCCGACGAGCGATGTACGCATGAAATTTCAAGTCCCTTAGATATTTCCTCACGTCCACAAAACTCAATCAAATTTTTTCTCTCTCCCACTTTATATATATATATATATATATATATATATATATATATATATATATATATATATATATATATATATGGATGACAATGCTCGCGTTCGTCGATTGACTAGGGAGAAAAAGAGATTCTTAAAGGCTGCTGCTGCTGCTGCTGCTGCTGCTTTAAAGCATCGCTTATCGTAAGAATTTAGCGCCAAGGCGGCCGGTATGGCGTTTATAGAGCATGTATATAATGCGTTAAAAATTCCCTTTGTCTTTGATAGGTTAGATGTAAGAGTCGTTAATTGATGTCAAATCGATCGAGTTTCGATCCCGACTTGAAGCAATCTAGCTACACTCATGAGACTCAAAACAGACCGTTTGTGGATAACTATATATATATATATATATATATATATTTTAAAGAAAAACAACGTATTTGGTGAAGCCAACAGACAACTGGCCAAAAGACCTAGAGAGAAAATAATGTCGAACAAGTAAAGAAAAAAACAAACTCCTACCAACTCAACGACTAGGTTACCTAGACAGAGCAAAAAACTCCTATCGCCGTTACCCGAATTCAGGTCTTCTTGAACACAAATGAAACAAGTAGGGCAACAGTATTATATAACTCATGACCGTAACACACATACCTTTAGCATCACGGGAAAAAAATAAAACAAAATAACTTTATTTCAAAAAACAAGGTGAATCCCTCCACCCTCACGGGAGAAAAATAAAATTTTTAATTAATCATGGTGAAAAAATGACCTCATATAAAGCAATAAGCTAGTCAGGTGTCTGTTGACACAATAGGTATTTTATATTAGGCCTGCATCTGCTAATTAACTTATTTTTTTTTAAATTAAATATTCTGTTATCGCTGCTCAAACTTAGTACAGGAATCCCTCGATTAATGCAGCTAATGTCTACATTGGTGACTATAAAAACATTTCAATTCCTATGCTTAAAATGAAGAATGATTTGCCGCGCTAATCAAGTATTATGTCTGCACTAATCGAATTTTTATTATATAAAATTTTTAGTAAAATCGAAAACACATTAATCGAATGTGCATTAATCGATAGATTCCTGTATTGGAATTTTTTTCTTCTAAATAAAGTCTACACCTATCCTTCATGTTTTTTAATGTAGGGGTTATTTTTATAAATTCTCCAATTATTTGGGGGGGTGCGTACTTACCTATTTCTCTTTTAGTCTTCCAGAAATACGTTGAGAACGTTGTAGCGTTTTCATATTTACTTTGTTTAAAACACAACTTATGATTATAATACAATCTTCTCATTTTTCTTATTTTGTTTTATTTTTTGTCGTGATGCTTTAAGATTTGTGTGTTACAACCATGGATTATATAATGCAAGTCCACACATTTCTTCTTTTATTTGCGTTCAAGTCATCTGAAGATGGCGGGGAAACAAGTCGGGTTATATATATATATATATATATATATATATATATATATATATGCAGTGGAACCTCAGTTTAACGGACTAATAGTGGGAAGGGACATCCGTTAAAGCCATTTGTACGTTAATTTGAAGCATTTCTTCGCCTAAAAACACCAAGTACAGTACAAAATTATTATAAATAAATGTAAATACAGTATATACGTATGTGTATGGACGGTTAGTTCGATCTCTTACTATATAAATATATATATATATGTGTGTGTGTGTGTTATCTTTTTTTGTGGTTGCGTATTTTGCATCCCTTTCTCTTTGCGTTGTGGATGAAATGATAAAGATATTGGAGGTTTTTGAATGTGTTTATTGTGTGTGTCTATTCTTTGGGTACTTTGGGAAGGTATTAAGTGCTGCCGATTCTTAATGCTCTTAGGTAGAATAATATACCTATAATTATACCAAATTTAATCTTATTAGAGTGGTGGAAATAAAAGTTGACTAGGTCAAAAACCATTATGGATATAATCAGAACAAAAAACACCCAAAACAGTTCCTCACAATATATTGGATATATATATACCCTCTAGTAGGTTGAGCACTTTGGAAAATAGGTAATTTGTCAGTTTCTGCTAATTAACGCTAAAAGCTCTTCTCTTCGCTATGAATTGAGCACTGTGGTAACCGGTAATGCTTATATCTCGTATATAATGCGTTAAAAACGGTAAAAGACTCCGAGTGATGTCAAATCTGTTGGGCTTCGATCGAAGCTTGAAGCAATCGCATGTCTATCCACACTGATGAGCTGTGATGCAGCTAAACAGTCTGTCTGTCGCACCTTCCTATTCTCTTTCTTTCTATCTATATATATATATATATATATATATATATATATATATATATATATATATATATATACATATACTCTCCCGTCGAATTCGACGTATGAGAGTCAAGCAGATCAGTTCCTAGGAAACTGACAGCCCAACACCAGCAAGAGATTTGATTATAGTGGTGAAGATTTCATGCAGAACCATCTGAAGGGCCGAATACAAAGACCTGGTGTCACCCACCCCCACACACCCCCAAACGACCCTCCGCGGGTTTTGAATTCAGAGTTGTCCTTTTCCTAGACCAGTTGCCATCCAAGGCTAAAGAACCCAGTCTGTCTGCTATTTATTTAGCTGGGGAGAAGAGGATTCACACTTTTCCTATATATATATATATATATATATAGGAGGCACGGTGGAGTAATGGATAGTGGCTTGGAGAGCCGAGTTCGAATTCAGTCGAATCCATTACATATACTTATATGCTAATATATGGGAATATATATGAATATATATATATTCTCCCTCCAGCTATGGGTAAATAAATGGACAGATTGGGTTCTATAGCCTTGGATGGCAACTGTTCTAGGAGAAGGACAACTCTGAATTCAAAACCCCAAGGGAGGCTCGTTTGGGGACATTGTGGCAGTCTTAGTGCACCAAGTCTCTGTATTCGGCCCTTCAAAATGCTTGTGGATGGTCCTGCACGAAACCTTCACCACTATAATCAAATCTCATGTAAATACATGCAGGTTTGGGGACCGCTTGTGAATTCCAAATTCCCATGAAACTTTTATTGGAATTGGCTCAACTCAACCCATTAAATTTTGGGCAAATGCCGTTACAGGTACAGGTATATATACAAATTCAAAAGAAATCGGAAAAATATAAAAAAATTTTTAGTGAGAGTGTATGTGGGAGTGGGAAAAAAGTGTGAGAGGAAAAATGTTATAAAATTTTAGAAGAGAAACCAATCAATATTTAAGAAAGAAGAACAGAAAGAAAAAAAGGTGAAGGTGGGGATTAAAATTTAACAGAGAAATTTTGAATTTGTAGATCTGATGAATTGGATCGTGATTACTCCATCTTCTCAAGCATAGATAAAGATTTATGCTTAGACATCCTTACCCCTAGCACCATAATCTGCACTTATATTAAATCTCTATATCACATCCTGAATGGATAAATATGCAGCTAGATGTAAGAAAGGAGCAAGACCATATTATCGAAACACTCTGCTGATGTCGGCTATTGAGGAATATTATAAACAACGTGTGAACGGGTGGCGCTACCATCGTTTCTGCTCAACGAACTCATGGCGGCTGTCTAAAAGATTTGCCGGACCATACAAATTAAAGAGGTCGGTCTGTATTATTATTATTATTATTATTTTATTTTCTTTGATTTCTGGCGTGTACCTAAGACCTAAGATTAGACCTGGCATCATAACATTTTCCACTGACAAAAAAAAACAAAATGAAAATAGTTTACATGGATAAAGCCCTTCGTAAGGTGTTGGCTGTACTCGTGAGAACAATTTTTGTATTTTTCTAGTTATGGGCTTCTGGGAATCCTTCAATTTGTCTACTGGAATCTTTTTCCTACCAATCTTTTGTTCCAAATTAACAACAGGGATTGTTGATGTTTGAACAAAAATGTGCCACCTGAAAATTTTTTCAGATTTCGATTTCAATATCCTTGTATTTTTTTTTTTTTTTCTTGAAGATCAAAAGAATTTTGAAGTCTCTGCAGAGACTGCCATATCAATAAGAAGGTACTTTTTGTTTGTGATCTATTTTACAGATCTGGTTACGGAGATGGGACCTGTTACATTTCTATGGGACTACAAATACACACTGACAGAACAATATTTGGGGTTTTCGAAGATATTGTTACAAAGTTTTTACCTCCTTATTGACATGGCAGTCCCTGCAGACTGCAATGTATCTTTGAAAATACAAAGACCTTGAAATCGACATCTCAAAAATATGACACACGAGGGCATCAACAATTCCAGTGGTAGTTGGAACACTCGGATTGAATGGAAAAGATTCCAATAGACTCATTGAAAGGATCCCTGGAAGCCCGTGCCTTAAAGAAATACAAAAAATTGTTCTCACGAGTACAGCCCACACCTTAAGAAAAGCTTTATCTATTTAAAATATGTGCGTTTTTTGTTTTAATTTCTCAGTGGAAAATGTCATGATACCATTTCTGATCTTAGGTCTCTGGTTGGGACCCGGAAAGAAATGAATAGAAAATCAGAAATCAATGAAAATAAAATAATAATAATAATAAATATAATGAAAAAAATTTGTTCTAAGATTAGTTTTTTTTATATTATTTCTGACACTACTTCTTTACATTTCTTATAGAATGGCCTGATAAAAAGAAATATTATAATTTATTGTTCTTCGTTTTATTTTGCAGTCAAAACAAAAAAAACTAAGCAGGATTCGGTATTTATAAAAATTCACTGATTAAAAGTTAGTGAAAAAAATAAATTAAAAAATTAGAAAATCAAAAAAGAAATAAAAAGAAAAAGAAAAATCGCCTTTTCCATTTTCTATTTCTATATTTTTCTTCGACGCGCTTATTTCGGTCGCCATGTTTTTTGCTGAAACATTGAACAAGCCACGAGCCACTTTTTCACGTGGTGACAAGACTCAATCATTTATTTATACATATATACAACCATTTTTTTTTTACGAAAAAAAAGTTTTCAAAAGTCACTTAGGCATAATTATGGCAAATTTATAAAAACTGTTGGCATGTGAAACCAGGATCGGAGGGCGACATTGAAATAGGGGCGGGAGGGGGGATGTAAAAAAGACAAGATCTTCATGCTTTGTGGCAATAAAGAGAAAATTAGTCTGTCGTTTGGAGGTGACATTTACCTGAAGCAAACAAAAAATTATACATGAGCGTTCATAGATAGATAGATAGATAGATAGATAATGAACGGACTGAGATAGATAGATAGATAGATAGATAGATAGATAGATAGATAGATGATAGATAAATAATGAACGGATTGAGATAGATAGATAGATAGATAGATAGATAGATAGATAGATAGATAGATAGATAGATTATTTTGTTAAAACTTTTAATTGAAAACATTTTTTTTTTATTAGTTCAAAGGTTGTTTTTTACTAAGAAATCACGAAAATAATTGGAACAGACCGGATCTGACACAACGACATACAGAATAATCTTAAGATATAATATATACAATACAACAATGCTTATAAAATCTATTATCGAGTCAGATTTTTTTTCTCGGTTAGCATAAATTTATCAATTTTAAAAGTAAATTATAAAATCGATAATATTCGCTCGATACCGATTCATTCACTTCGAGCTTAAAAAAACTCTATTTGAAAAAAAATGAATCAATTTTCTTCCAGTGATGGATTGACTCTCTTCACTTGAAGTGGCAACCAGCCTTGAAGAAGGAAAATTCTGAATGACGTACAAAGTTTATAATGAATCCATTAATGTGAAGAGATTATAAAACAGTGTCATGCATTTTTTCTTGCATAAGTCTGTCATTCATCCATGCCTTGAATATTGCTGCCTGCCACATCTGGTCCCGTGTTCCTTTTGTATATCTAGAGATCCTTGATAAAATCCATCATCAATATTCTTGGTCCTAACCTGGCATCTCGGCTTCAATCACTTGCCCACCGCTTCCCTCTGCCTTTTCTATAAATACTTTCACGGTAATTGTTCGGGTGAGATTTTCGCTATGGTACTAACATTATTTAGTTTGGTTTCTTGAAAATAGTTGTTTTCATATTGTAAATACATATTGGGGCTAGATTTTTTATTTTATTCCCCTACCCCCACAGACAATGAATTGTATATATGGGGATTAGTTAGGACTTCATGGAGACTCTGAGGTATTATGGTGAATGTAGTAAAAGTGGTAAGTAAGAATGCGATGTTTTTCTGAAAGGAATACTGTGGTATGTTTGGGTCAGTGATTGTGGTTGGCTAAGTTTATATTTAAGAGAGAAGAAGACCGTCCTTTTCCCCATTCCACATTTTTGGCCTTGTGCCACATTTTGTATTTGTACAAATAAATAATACTCTTCGCTCTGGTACCCTGACTTTATGAATTTAAGCTCAGTACTAGATTGGCGGTAAGGTTTCATCATTTTATTAATGAAATGGCTAGATGTAACCGTAAGTTCTATGTCAATAGTTTCTTCTCTCGCACTTCTCGCTTGTGGAACTCTCTTCCGGCTTCGTGCTTTAAAGCCAACTTTGATCTTCAAAAATATAAATGTAATCGTTATCTACTTTCTTCTTGATTCCTCTTCTTTTGTTCTTTCCCCTTAATAATTTTTCTCTTTTTTCTTAAAAAATCTTTTGTGTCTTAGTGGCTTTATTGCCTTGCATTGGGGGATATGGTTAAAAAATAATAATGAAATAAAAACGGAAAAGGGAATGTTCACCAGGTTATTTTGACACAGTACCGCTGTTATGGCTGAATTACATGTGGGGTACCTTTATGACTTAATGGGGTACGGCATTTGTGGTTGCAGTGTGTCTTTTCAAAGTGTGAAAATGTGTGCGTCAAAATCAACCACCCCCATCAAAACAGAAATCCACAGATGTCACGCAACTGACCGTGTCTACTTTTTATCAATGCAAAATGTCTGCGCATATTACCGTATCTATGACACTGGCTACAAAATGTATATAATTTTGGATTGTCCTGCACTTACATTAAAATTACAAAATATATTGCACAAGGCCGAAAATTAAGGTAAATTAACGTGAGGATAAAAACAAACATACACCCTTATGCAAATTAACTGAAACAACCGCTTTAGTTCCCTTTCTTTCACTATACGGTCGATTTTAGACCCCCTGGAGTGACAATGTGTAATTGAATTCTATTTTTCCTCAGATTAGGTCATTTGCAGTGGTGTACAGTATAAGGAATCTATTTTCGAGGTGTATGATGAAATTTGTTAAGCTTTGGAAAATATTGCGTCATCCGTGATTGCATCAGATTTTTATCACGTCCAGACACTATTGTCTCGACTGTCGACTAGTTGTCCTACGGCCATTGTCTGCGATGGACGTTACTCCAAGGAAGCGTGTGAAAATTGTAACGCTGCACTAACACGCTGGCAATCCTTACCAGTGAGCAAATCAAAGTATTATAGACTGGCTCGGAAAATCTTCTGATTTAAATCCAATCAAGAATCTGTGGTCAATCTGTAAGGAATGACTTCATGGAATGGACATACGCTGTACTAAAACTTGTCATATTTCATTGGAAAAATACGAAAAAAATTAAATAATAAAAGGAATAGGCCGAAAATTCTGGTAATGGCTGATGTTGGTGTTCACTGCCCTGACATTAAATTAGATTCTCACATTTACTAACCGCAACATTATTGTTTGTTACTTTCAACATCACATGACATTGATTCGAACTCTCTTTCACGCAATAATCAAGTCTTATTCTCTCTAGATAAATTCTAACTAAGACCTATATTTACAAATCACGTGGGGAGGGGAATTAAACAACCGGTTTATATTTTTATAATTAAAAATTAATATAAAAGTTTCCCCCAGTGATTGGAAAATGAAACAAAATAATATTTACCACAAATTTTCAGAAAAAACTGCGATATAATATGGCAGAAATGTCCTTCTAAGGCTGCCATTCTAAAATTGTCCTTCTAAAACTGTCCTTCTAAAATTGTCCTCCTAATACTGTCCTTCTAAGGCTGTCCTCCTAAAACTGTCCTTCCAAAGCTGTTCTTCTAAAACTGTCCTTCTAAAATTGTCCTCCTAAAACTGTCCTTCTAAAGCTGTCCTTCTAAAACTGTCCTTCTAAGGCTGTCCTTAAAACTGTCCTTCGAAAACTGTCCTCCGAAACCGTCCTCCGAAAATTGTCCTTCTTAAACCGGTCTTCGAAAACTATCCCTCAAAAACTGTCCTACTATAACTGTCCTCCTAAAGTGTCCTTCAAAAACTGTCCATCTTTAACTCTCTTCTAAAACTGTCCTTCTAAAACTGTCCTTCCTAAAATGTTCGCTTAAAACTGCCTTTCTAAAACTGTCTAAAACTCTCCTTCTAAAACTGACCGTTGCAAACTGTCCTTCTAAAACTGTCCTCGTAAAACAGTCCTTCAAAAACTCCATCTGTCCTTCTAAAACTGTCTCGTCTAAAACTGTCCATCTTAAACTGACCTTCGAAACGTGACGAAGTTTTCGAGGAAATGAAAACGAAAAGGACACTTATACTTAACATCAGGAAGAAAGAGTTGTGGTTTCTTGGATACATAATGAAGAAGGGGGCTTGGAAAATTTGATACTCACAGGGACAGATTGAATGCAAAATGGACAGTGGAAAAACACGCATTACATCAGCTTAAGTAAATGGATGATGGAACAGGGTTGAGGAGTGATAACAAAAAGACAAAATGTATTAATAAAAAAGAAATTGTGGAGAGCCATGATCACCCAGGTCCTGAAGGGACACGACATATAGAAAAAGAAGAACGTAACTGGGATGGCTTGACAAAGCTTTTTCAGAAAAACAAAACCCCTAATCAGTCAATTCAAGATGACACTCTAAGTTAGCCCCATCCACACAAACTGCGATAACTTCATCCAAATCCGACGAAAACAACCTCTCTTTCTCCTTCCCACTCTCACTTCTTCCCACTCTCTCCCGCTTTCTCTCTCCCTACCTCCCTCTCTCCTCTCTCTCTTCCCCACTCCCTCTTTCTCCCACTCTTTCTCTCTCCATCCTTATTTCTTCCTTCCACTCTCTCTTTCTCTCCTTCCCTCTCTCACTCCTTCCCTCTCTCTTTTTCTTTCTCCCTCCCTCTCTCCTCTCTCTCAAACTCATTCTCTCTCTCTCTTTTCCCCACTCTCTATCTCCTTCGCTATCTCTTCCTTCCGCTCTCTCTTTCTCTCCTTCCCTTTTTCTGTCTCACTCTCTTCTCTCTCCTCCACTCTCTCCTCCACTCTCTTCCCTCTCTCTTTCCCTCTCTCTCCCTCCATAGTTTTGAGACAGACAGCAGGCCACCCTTTCATCTGAGTGCATACTTCTCAAAGTCATAAATAATTTCTCAGAATCTTCCTTCCTGAATCCGCCATTATCGTCATCTTTTATCCAGCCAAGGAAATATAACTGAAGAATATACCAATAAACCTTTGATATTTGGTATCACAGTCCCGCCCTCGGAACGATGGAGGTAACAGACCTCGCACAGTGGCAACCCTTTTAGTCCAAGGGAGATTAAACAGGACTATGTACATCGTTGGGATTGGGAATACTGAAAGTCGGTAAAGGAAGAAGCGGGTAGATCTAGGAAACGTACCCGCCCCTGCTCTGAGATTTATTAACAGATTAGAGTCAACAAATTAATCGTAGCTCTGAAGTAATGCTTTTCCAGCTAGAAGTCGGAACTTATCAGACAGAATATCTTGCACGGCCCGTCCGTCCAACTGAAAAAAGAAAAACAGGGGGAGAATCTTTAACAGAATCTAAACCGGAAGACAAAATAATCTTTTCCTGAACCTAAACCGGAAGACACAATAATCTTACCTGGAACCTTAACCGGAAGACAAAAGACCATTTCTTTTGGAGTCTCATACAACCAGATTTCTTTGTTGACTTCCTCGATGCTACCATTGTGCATTTACAAGTGTAGTCAACAGCTTAGTAACTCGGCGAAGGTGGTAGCACCAAGTAAGATGATCCTGCATGAAAGCCGGAGGCGCCCTCAAATTAGACAGGAAAGATTCTAAAATAATAACATACAGCAAAGGTGTAAGCAGAAAACCTTGATGAATAAATATGGACAACATGAAAGACTTTAGTCTCACCCAGTTCAGTTCTACGATAGCTCCGGGGTTTGTACGTAAGGACTAAATCCAGGGAAGCCATGCGAAAGTGCCGCTTCAATCAGACAGCCTTCAAGAAATGATGGCCGAACCAATGGAAAGTGCATAGCTGATCAGGGATAATCAGATATAATTTGAGATATGAACTTTGCACAAATCTAGTTATTTCAAGGCCGAAAATGACAGAAATTCCACGTTGGTTCTTGCATAATACCTTCACCACACATTGAGGAATATTTAGAATTTTTTAAATACTTTTTGGAAATTATTTTAAAAAATTTCAGTTTTTTGATAATGCACCTCTGTTTAATCCAAGAGATAAATATGTGAGATAGCCTCAAGTACACACGTGAGAGATAGCCTCAAGTACGCATGTGAGGGATAGCCTCAAGTACAAACATAAGAGTTAGCCTCATGAGCACTTTGTACGGAATGCATTCAATCCCAATAATTTTTTGCCTGAATTTCTGGGAAGATGGGTTATCATTATTTCTATTACTTGCTATTGTCCTCATCATTGTTGTGATTATCACAGCGTTCTCTTCACTGGGTGTTTGTTACTCAATTTCTTATTGAATTTAGGGAATTTCGAACTGACACCTTTATGGCGGTATGTCGTTTTCGTTCCCCTGCCCATGCCCAGGCATGTCTCGTCTAGTTCTTATTTAATAATGCTGTTATTGCCTTGCCCAGGGATTGAACTCACAATTGCTACATAACCAAATCCCTAAACCAGTACTTTAATCCATTAGAGTATTATCCCGAGTGAAGAACTTAAAGCTTTAAACCTAATCTACTTGCTGGTACTGCTACTTGTAAAGCTTGACTGCATTTACTGAGGTTTCTCTTTTCTTATTGCTGCTGCTGAAGCCTTGCTGTCATGTCTCTTTATTTATCAATGGCGCTCATATCGTATTTATTTTTATGCTAGGCCTACTAAGAAGTTTTGTCTGTTGTTTCCCTACTATTTTGTCCGCTATTATTATGGAGCCGTTATATCTACCTGCATCGGCTCCCCTCAAGGCGTGGAAAGTCAATTAAATTGGCGTTGAACAGAGACGAAGTCGGAACGGGTTAACTGCTGAAACGCTTTTGGCAAGAATGACGGAATTTCTCACAGATGCCTTTGTCTATTGTTGATTCGTCCACCCGGCGATGTGACACGGGCAGAATGTCTATGGATAAGGCACCGAATTCTTGATAAGACGGGAAGCCACTTCTACTTCGGCTATCGCTACTTTGCCAATATCTTCCGATTATACAACCCATGTGCCGCTAATCTGAGTCGGTGGCTATAAATATCAGTAAAAGACATAATGGTACTTTTACGAAGCTTCCAGCATGTACTCCCATCCAGTCGGCGTCAATTTCCAAGTTCTGCCTTATCAGCTAGTCTCGGAAATCCTTCAAATTCAACAAGGAGGAATTACATTTCCAGGAACTACCTTTCCGAAATTTAGATTTATTTAAATTTATTCGAACCCAAACTAATCTATGGTCCGAATAAACTAGACGATTGAAACGATCTTCTATCTGCCGTGTCCCTTCAAGACCTGTGTGATCATGGCTCTTCACAATTTCCTTTCTTTTGTATTTCTTAGTAAGGTTCGTGAGTTTAAGCTTTCCTAAATTTCTTACCATTTCTTAGTAAGACTTTATGAAGGCATAGGCTGGCATCTTGCTCTCACCCTTTCACTGTCGAAACTGTTAAATGAATGAGCCGTCTCTTCGACTCCAATAGCTTCATGTCTCGCACCTCTCGCCTGTGGAACTCCCTCCCCTTTTCCTGTTTCCCTGATAGCTATAATCTCCAACTATTAACAAATGTAATGTCAATCGACGTCTCCATATGCCCTGATCTATCCCCTAACCTTCTCTTCATCCTTTCCTCTATCACTCCTATTTGCTCTCGCTCCAATTCTCTGTAGCCTCCTTGCGTGCTGGTGGCTTCCCGCCTTGCTTGGGGGTGAAACACTTAAAGAACAATGTTTGTCTCCTAATCCCTATACTTCTTGCCATTTTCACAAGCTCGTTAGGCAGGGGTTATGCGATGCTCTTCTCTGTTCCTTTTGACTTCAATATGACCCGTGAGTGTCATATTATCTAAGCCCGCTTTTCTCATTATGCGCACAAGTGATCATTTTGTTTCCATTTTCTTTAAAATTTCCTCATTGCTCAGATGTTTAATCCATGGAATTCTCAGCACACTTTGGTAGAAGTACATTTGTTGCTTCAAGTCTCTTCTTTATTTGTGAGGATATTGTCCAGAATTCACAGCCATATTCTTTGCTTTGTTTCTAACAACCTTTTCTCTGTTTCTTCATACTTTACCAATATTTTTGCATTTCAAAATTCAAATATTTTTGAAAGCTATCAAAACTCCACATAGATTCAGCTTTATTACAAGTGATAGTTAGTCCTTTCTTCTGGTTTTCCTTTACTTGACCTCTTCCTCTTGCTGACAACCATAGCTTCTGTCTTACAAGTGATAGTTAGTCCTTTCTTGTGGCTTTCTTTTCCTATGTTCTGTAGGAGTTCCTGTGCTTTCCTTTCTGTCTTTGCTATCAAAACTGTAAACACCGACATCCTCAGCCAGTAGTTAAACCTTGTTCGCTAATATTTGTTAGCACCACTTTTGTCTTCTTACCCTCCTCTCGTTCGTGTCGCTTTCAACTGGGAAAGAGTTAGAACAATAATACGTCGTAAAAGCGACACCTGCCATAATGAGTTAAGGTCAAGGAAGAAAGAAAGTGAGTGAAGGTTAAAAAAGTTCAAGGTGTTTTTGTTTGTTTGTTTTTTCTACTCTTCATGTTTTATGACTGAATGTACCCATTTCTTGCCTCTTGGCCAATAGTTTCAGTTTATGTCAGATGCATAGAGGCGATTCAATGGTTCTTGTAAAAAATTTGTAAGTAGGAAGATGTTAAAAAGAAGAAGAAAACATTTCTGCCATAAGAAAGAACAAGAAATCCCATTGGACGCAAACTGTCAAAATAAAGACAAGTTATACAAAGCCAAACATGTTTCAATGTTATCAAAAGCAATGAAAAGAATGAATAATGATGGCTAATTATGATAACAAAGAAACGATTAATTATATAGACAAGAGAAGAATGGAAGGAGAAAGAGGAATGCTGTGTTTTCTTTTTCATATTCAACGTTTTCTAAGGCGACGTACCTTATAAAAGGCCTTGTTTTTTTTGCATCATTTGAATTTGGACAAAGACAGCGTCCGATTCGCAAGGCTCAAGCGCGATCTGCAACCAAAAGAACAGTTATGAAGTCGTCTACGAAAAAGCGCTTGATAATTCTGTCATTAATGACACTGCTAAACACCCTGTGGCATGTAAGGACTTGCAAGGCAAATCCGGGCGTCAGTACTCGAATAACACAACGCGGCCTTGACTATGGTATGTAATCTTTTTTCTTAATAATCGCAAATCTGTGAACATTTGTAGGAAATTTAGACTCTGTCATCAACACATTGTGTCCGCATTTAAATCAAAACCAGTATTCGGCTCTTAAATACTGTATCTCTTGCCATATAACATGCAATGGATTGCACGTGCCTATAATTTTGCAGGGAATATTAAAAATCATGATATTCAAATGATTATTCATCAGTTTTATATAAATTTAATTCTGTGCTCATCGGCGGAGCTGTGAGTGAAATAGGGATTTATTTTATACGCTGGCTCTTGGGCCACCTTGGTAAATTAATTACTTTTGTTAAATTTATCCTCAAGTCAAGAGTGCTTAGCAGTATGCTTTTATCGAAATATTTTATGATCGTTGAGGGCCGGAAAGCAATTTACTGCATTGCCTTAATGCTGTATGTTGGATGATAGAGCCTCTTAAACATAGTGATGCTAAAAAAAGGCCATGAAAAAATACTGAGCCAACAGTAAAAAATTTAACCTAAAAAAAAATTTTCTTTTATTATTACAGAAAGTACAAATCGAGTCAAATATAGACACACTAATTACTATCACCATTCTATTTGTACCTTAATTCGATGTGACATTGAATGGAACACAGTCTAGATGGTTTCATTGCAAATTCTTTCCAAATTCTTCTTGGCAGTAATCCAAAATATCTTGGAGATGACGTGATTTTTTTTTTTTTTTTTTTTTGTTGAGGCACTTGCTTTTTCGGTTCTCATCGGAATGGTTCAATTCGAACTTTGTGCTGGTCAGTTTATTCAACAACTTCATCTGAAAAAAAAAAAAAAACAACTTTTGTTGCACGTGATGTGTGGCAAGGATCACCGCCATACTGAAAAAAGTCCCCAACTTCAAAATCTGGCAAAAGGCTAGAGCGTAGTGAGATAAAATAGATTTCGCATTCCATCAACTTTTACTAATTTTATTCTAGCATCGCTTTTGATGCAAGCCCATACCATTTCATATCCATCACCAAATTTTGCTGCCATTATGGCGTATCTTGAATTGTTTCATTCCGCCATTTTGGTCTTCTGACATATTCTCATTCGGCTTACATCTATCTGTCTTTGTTCATATCTATCTGTGAATCTATTTCAGTCTGCCCATATCTATGTACATATATTTATATCTATCTATCTATCTATCTATCTATCTATATATATATATATATATATATATATATATATATATATATATATATATATATATATATATATATATATATATATATGTTCTTCATATATATATATTTATATATATATATATATATATATATATATATATATATATATATATATATATATCTTTGTTCATACCTGTCTAACTATTTTGTTCATGTGTATTAATTATCTCAGTAAGTTCACATCTATCTACCTATCACTATATATATATATATATATGTGTGTGTGTGTGTATATATATATATATATATATCTTTGTTCATACCTATCTATTTTTGTTCATGTCTATTAATTCATCTATTTATCTCAGTAACTTCACATCTTTCTATCTACACATCTCTCTCTCTCTCTCTCTCTATATATATATATATATATGAAGAAATATAGTTTTAAGATGTGCTATATTTATGGAATAAAGTGGTCAATATCAGAGATAGAGTGTATGTAAATATAAATGTAAAAGTGGACATTGAAGGCTGTTTCACGCTGGACGCGACCGTCAGGCCGCCTGACGATTGCGTCCAGCGTGAAACAGCCTATCGCCTCTGAGTGTTGACTTCAATGTCCACTTTTTATATATATATATATATATATATATATATATATATATATATAAACAAACGCTTAAACACTAATATTCCATGGGCATAATTTATTCCATTGGAATAATAAATACGATCAATTCATCAGACCTACAAATTCAAAAAGAAAACAGAAAAAACAACTCCGGGAATAAAAAATAAAATTTAGTGAGAATGTATTTTATTTTTTATTCCCGGAGTTGTTTTTCCTGTTTTCTTTTTGAATTTGTAGGTCTGATGAATTGGATCGTATTTACGATTCCAATGGATTAAAATGGCGCCAGTTTGTTTACATTGCGCAGATCAGTACGAAAATTTCAGTGATTGTGCAGATCACTGTTGCCAACACTATGTGAAAATTTTATGTGAATCGATTGGACGGTTTTTGAAATATTAGAAAAAAGTTATCTCGATAATAATTTGGCACGCAGTGTATTTTTGAGTTGCTTAAGCCACATTGTCATTACTAGTAAAGTTCGCTTAATATTTAATTATATTTTAGTAATAATTGCTTATAAACGAGTTGCCTATAACGCAAAAGTCACATTATTATCGCAATGATTTTTAGTGGATACCTTTTTATTATACTGCTGGGGATGCTGTCATCTAAAAATAGGCATCGAAATCAGTCACTTCAGTGCAACAGTTGAAGATTAAAAAAAAAAATGGACGTAAATGAGAAACGTGGAAAATCGCTTAACTCTAATAAACTGAAACTTTCCGCGCAGCCATGAAACATTCTATTTTCTTTAAAACAGTTTTTTTCTTTTCGTTTTGTTTGATAAGCTCACTTTTTGAAGAGATCTAAAGTTTGTTCAAATGTAAACACGAACTAAAATTTTTTAAAAAAACTTATGAAGAAAACGTACAGATGAGGATAAAATTAATAGACACCCGACTCCATAAAAATTTAATTGTTCTTAACTTATTTCGCAAGAGCTTTTTTTTTTTAAAAAAAAAAAAAAGAGCAAACGATTTTAAGGCAGAATTTTAAATAAACTAATTTTATATAGGAAACTTACTTTATTACGATAGCGTAATGGATAGCGGCTCGGATTGAGAAATCGGAGAGCCGAGTTCGAATTCCAATCGAATCCATTGCATTCACTTACGTGTTAATACCCTTGGGAAAGGTATGAATCCTTTTCTTCTAGTCCCCCCAGCTATGGGTAAATAGCAGAACACACTACCGCAGAAAGAAATGGCAACCTACTGCGGGAAAAAACTGCTTCGTCAGTCATGTATCGAAAGATACATGATCGCCTAAGCATGTATCACGCACGGCCCATAACTGACTGAATTGATATTATTGTACTTTGCCCACAGAAACAAAATTAATTGACAAAACTTAAAAAAATGTCCAAATCAAAATTATTAACCCCCCTCCTCCTCCCAACACATAGAAATCCGATGTTAACATTATTTGCTAAAAAAAACCACATGCAGACGTTTCATTTTGTCTTCAACAAGTTTTAATCGAGTCCCTTGAAGAATCCCAATTTAATCTTTTTTTGCTAAATCTTTCGATCTCCTTCCGGATTTGATAAGTCTTCTCACATGGATCTCGGTCTTTAATCCAAGCCCCATAAGAGACTTTCGACTGGATTTAAGATTAAGACTTTGTGAAGGCCAATCAATAACAGTCATTTTGGCCTTCTAGGGGGGGTGCTCTTCATCAAAAGCGCGGTCGTTAGTTTTATGTTTGAAGACAAATTGACTATATCAGGTCTTCTTTCAAATTTTTCTCATCTTCTTTGATCATGGTTCACAAACAACCCCATTCAGGTGACCCCCCCCCTCCGACCCATTTCCGGTTGCGCAGAACATCATCAAAGTATCATACTGCCGTTATCCTGTTTCACGCTAGGGACGGTGGTCTTCAAGTCTATACGATTTCCTTTCTTTTCCAAACATCGGCAACATATACCTTCCCCCAAAATAGGTTTTTTCGTCTCATCTGACCAAATGACACGCTTCCATTATAAATTATCTTCCGCCATATTGATCTTTTAATATATTTCGAAGTGGCTTAACGTTGTCATGTCGCCAAAAAAAATGGGATTTTCCTTTGTTTATCAGCGCGCAGTTCATTTCTATGCAGAGCATTAGTTATTGTGTTTGTTTTGAGACTTTAATTCCAAAATTGGCAAAGTGTCTTTGCAGTTGTTCTCGAGGCTTTAGACACTTCTCTCACAAGTTTTCTTTACAGAAAGGTCTCTTTTCTTGCCTGTACAAGTTTTCTTCTCAAATGTGTGTCTCCCTTAGAACAATATTTCTCATTCCACTTCTTGACAATTGGAAACACTTTGATAACTTTGTAAATCCTTCTCCTGCTGTTCGGAGTATCAACAATCTTTTTTCTTAAGTCTAAATTTCTTTTATTTTTGACTTGATACTTTCACAAATCACAGCTCAAATCTTCAAAGTTGTGAATCTTGGAAGATGAAGCTCAATGTCAGCTTTTATTCACAATCTTAGAGCATCAATAAATTAAATCTTATCATTTGCTCTATGGCTCAAGAAAAAGGAGAATTCTTGATGAGAGCTTATATTATTGGCACTTGCACGTTTTGCATTTATAGGAAATAATTCTATGGTGTGCGTAAATAAGAAAAAATTTACTATTTTTAAAGAATGCAAGTATGTTCGAAAATGTTCTGTTAAAATCTTTTTATTCTGTTAAAAAGAATTTAAGAATCATTTTAGAGAAAATTCAATTTTTAAGGAAATGCTAATAATTCTACCTTCAACTGTATTTTTCAAATGAAACAGACCACAGAATTAACTTTGATTAAAATGAAAAACATTGATTTAATCCTTAGAAAAGAATCATAATCATAAATTATAAATCATAAATCGTAATCATAATTCATAAATTATAATCATATAAATCATAAATCATAATCATAAATCATGAATCATATTTATAAATCATAATTATAAATCAAATCATAATCATAAATTATAAGCATAATCATAAATCATAATCATAATCATAAATCAAATAATAAATCATAATCATCATACTTATTATAAAACCCAGGTTGTGTGTGTGTGTCTTTACGTTTATATATTGGATCGGATTTCCTACATTTTTCAACCGATTTCAACAAAACTTCACAGGACTACGTAAAATTACCTTGCGGTTGTTCTGACAGCACCAAAAATTGGAAAAACACAATTGTTTTTGCATGAAATCAATTTAAAAACACGATTAAGAGGCATCGCGAGAATGAAAGGGGACAACTCATATCGAGTTATACTTATAAAACCCAGCTTGTGTGTGTGTGTGTTCGTTTATATATAGGATCGGATTTCCTACATTTTTCAACCTATTTCAACAAAACTTCACTTTTTTTTTTGGCAGGTAGTGTTTCTTATTGTCTTGCACAATTTTTTCTTTATTTTTACATTCAGAATGCTTTAAAAATTCCATTTACAAGACAATTGTTTATAATAAAATTCTATTCAATCATTAGACTCGTAACGATTGAAAACAATGTTTTTGTTTGAGTTTGGCTTTGACCAATTCGTAAAAAAAAAAAAAAATAAAACTAATTGAGACATGCGTGTCCGTCAACCTTAAACAATAATCTTTGTCAATTTTATTTTTCAGTCTTTGATGGTTGATACTTGATCTATCTCTTACTGTTACATCCCCGAGCAACGCCGGGCTCTACTGCTAGTAAATCATAAATTAATAATCATAAATCAAATCATAATCATATATTATAATCATAAATCATAAATCAAATCATATTCATGAATCAAATCATAATCATAAATCGTAACCATTATCATAAATCATAATGATAATCATAAATCATAAATCCTAATCATAAATCAAATCATAAATCATAAATCAAATCATAAATCATAAATCATAATCATAAATCAAATCATAATCATAAATCATAAATCATAATTATAAATAATAAATCATAAATTATAATCATAAATCATAATTAAAACATTTTTCCTCGTGTTAAAGAAAACGTTCTTTCGTTTTTCAATTTAAACCCAATTAATGTTTCTGTGCAATAAATTCTTTATTTGTTGATAATTTTCATCGCTGCTCTGTGCCTAAGAAGTCTTACTTTGCAGGTGATTTAGTTTTACAAAAAGTGCGATTGTTAGCAAACTAGTCTAGCTAGTAAGTTCCATTCTCAGTGAATGCTCTTACTATTGTAGCCTTGTGCCTGACAAGACTAAGTTTAATTAATATCTAGAGCGCCAAAAGTAGAGCAATGCTTATCAAATGAGTCCTACAGATTATAACTAATATAATGAATTACATCTACACAGGGTGCTCAACTGGTATGGCCTTGTACCAGAAAAATACTTAAGCATGTGTTGCAGATTGTATTCCTTAGAGCAGAATTTAGCAGCTAATCTCGCAGACTATTGTTAGGGAATTTTGAATTCTCTTTTTCTGGGTGCCCGAATTTAGTTCATCCGGTGCCAGCACAATGCCTGAACTCGACATGGCGGGAATCAAAGAGTCGATAAACAGTCTCGGGAGCTTTGATCGCATGTTAGGGCAGATGTTTTGTTCTTGACTGGAGCTGCCGGGCCTTAAGTTACCTTCTTTTTACTTCTTCTCATTGAAAGTGGAACAACTGGAATAAATTGTTCTCTTCCTCTGGTTGGACGGTCGATCGGTCGGTCAGTCAGTGGCTTCTATGTTCCAGGTTTTAGGGCTGATTTCGCGGGCTGGAAGAAGGAAAAACATCAGTTGGCCTTTTTGAATTTGCGCTTTGAGACTCTACAATGTCGTTCGCCGTTAACAAGCTCGCTGTAAAGGGTATGTACTCGGGAGTCTTGAAGGGACCATTCGGGTGACATGACTACCTGAGGCGATGCTTGAGGATGACGACTTCAATTGCTTGGCATTTCTGAACAACGTTGTTGGTGTGTCGCTCCTGACATTTGATATTGAAGATCTGTTTGCCGTATACCAGTAAAAAAAAGAATGCAGGTTTAATTAAAAGAGAAAATATTTTGTTAATGCGAAAATGTATAGAAAGTGCACTAATTTCTGAATTTATCCATGGTAAATTTATATCCAAGATCATACAACCTATTGCTTGTCTTAACGAAATGACTGCTATTTAAATGTGGGTTGCTTAAAAAAAACATCGATAAAAGCAACAAAAAAAAATCCCAGAATCGGTGGGAAGATAAATTCTATGTTTTACATCTTTTTTTACAGTGGTGTTCATTCTGTACAAGGCCCGAGAGTCACTCGAGATAGAGGGTTACTGAGTAAAACGATAACAGTTAACCTTAGACTTAAACAGGTTAAGTTTGTTGTAGTCGGGGAAGCATCCCCTTGGGAGTTGGTTCCACAAAACAGCAATTCACGGGAAGAAGCTGCTCGAGTAGAACTTAAATCTCACCAATGGAATACAAATGGTTCACTACAATGTACGTGGCGTGGCGTGTCTTAGCCGTGAAGGTTAGGCTCCGGTGGAACTAAAGAATGTAATTCGTCCGCGCATTTTCCATGGAAATAGCGAAAGTATAGTGGGTTGTTCTCTTAATGAGGTTTCTTGCTTTAACATTTATTGTAGGCATCGCCACTAATTCGCTAAAAAAGATCATACCTCGATGTAGAAATAACTGAAACTTGATAAAAAAAAGTTTTGTCGTCAAAAATTTTTCTGTTTTTATTAAGAGGAATGACCCAAAGATTTTTGGATTATTAAATTATAATTTTTAATTCGTTTTAGAAATTTAGAAATTTTGTTTAAAAATCGTGTATTTTTTTTAATCAATGGTGGGGTAGGTGACTTCTGTTTTATTTGGTGTTTTGTTCTTATTTCAGTATTCGCTTGACTCCATTTTTCCCGATTAGTTTTATTTCTACTTGTACTCACAACACCTTTCACAGAACAGACCCTCTGATTTTTCTCCAATAATTATTTTTTTTGTAACAAAGTTCACCCAGTACAAGGCCCAAGAACCACTCGAGGTAGAGCGTTACAGAGTAAGTGGTACAGTTTATGAAGATATGTGGGGACAGTAACGGTTAATCTTAGACTTGAACAAGTTAAGATTGTTGTAGTCAGGGAAGCATCCTCTTGGGAGTTGTTTCCACAAAACGGCATCTCACGGGAAGAAGCTGCTCGAGTGGAACTTCCATCTCACCAACGGAATACGAAGAGAACGGGTGTGGTTCGCTTCAACAGGCGTGGCTAGGCAGGTCTTAGCCGTGAAGGTTAGACCCTGGTGGAAATAAGGAGTATAGTTCATCTGAACACTCACTATGGAGAGCAGCGAGAGGTTCGTCTGTGAGAAAGGAGTTGCAGAATGGAAAATAATTCATCGCCCACAAGGACGCGGAGACACTTTTGGACTCTGACGAGACTGGAAAGTGAAGACGGCAGCTTCTGCCCATATATGGCAGCAGTACTCCATTTTCGAACTGATTTCGCTCTTGTAAAGGTGGAGGATAACAGGAGAAGCGCGATACTTACTGGAGCGGTACGGGGGGGGGGAACAGATCATCTAAACATATCGAACCATATGTAGACATATCGAACGCAAGAAATTTAAAATTTATCTTTCAGCGTCCCTGTATTTTCAATGTTTCTCTTACTGCGTAATTATAACCAGCATATTTTTTAAGCGCTCCCACCCCAAGCAAGGCGGGAAGCCACTAGCACGCAAGGGGTTACAGAGAGTTGGAGCGAGAGCAAATAGGAGTGATAGAAGAAAGGATGAAGAGAAGGATAGGGGATAGATCAGAGCATCTGGAAACGTCGATTGACATTACATTTGAATAGTTGGAGATTAGAGCTATCAGGGTAACAGGAAAAGGGGAGGGAGTTCCACAGGCGAGAGGTGCGAGACATGAAGCTATAGGAATAGAAGAGATGGCTACATTTAACAGTTTCGACAGTGAAAGGGTGTGAGCGAGATGCCAACCGAGTAAAACGCTTAAATTCTTGAAGTCTGGGAACCAGCGAAAGCAGCTCCTCAGAGCAGTTACCGTGAAATTATTTGTAAAAAGACACAGGAAGGCGATTGCACGTCTGTGAGAGGGCCACTGCAAATCATCAGTTTGTATTTCGTTCTCTATCCACCCCTACATATATAGAGACTGAAGAAGTCTTTTGAAGGTCGAAACGCGTTATATTTCTTCTTTTCTTTTAATCATTTGGGGGATAATGCCACTAAGACGCAAAGTGTTACTGAGAATGTGAAAACGTTAGTTGGGGGAAAAGTTCAGGAAAGCAAAAAATGTCGATTGGCGTTGCATTTAAATTTTTGAAGATCGTAGGCGGCAGGAAAGCAAGAAATCGGAAGAGAGTTCCACAGGCGAGAAGTGCGAGAAAAGAAACTATTAGAATAGAATTCACGGTTGCATCTAGTTCGTTCAATAGTAAATCAATGAAACTTTGTTGCCAATCTAGTGGTACGCTTAAATTTATACGGTTGATATACCAAGAAGGAAAGCCGTGTATCATGCCATTGGTTGGTAAAACTATCTCACAATCCATTGCTAGTGATTTTGGATTTCACTTGAGCCACCCACCCATGTGTCTGACTAAACCAAACACTTCTTTATAAATTGCGTCACAGAATCTAAAAACAATCGCTTCATGTTAATGTCATTAAGATCATCGACTGACCTTGTCAATGGCGAAATGAGATTATCGCTATTAATAGCAAATAAAAAGGCCCTCTTGAAATGCCCGACTTGACACTTAACTGAACTCTGAAGAAAGTAGGTTACATAATAAAGAAAAAGCCAGCAAATGTTATTTTTAAGTAAGTTAGTCGCTTTCCTAAATGCAATAAGACTCGACACTTAAGCGGTCTGAGAAATAAACGAACTGCGTTGCAATCTTATTTAAAAGAGTAGATATTACGAAGAGGTCTCTCATGGTAAGTGAGAGTCTTGAAATACAATAGTTTCCAATTCATACAAACCGACCCCTAAAGACACTGACCGATCCTTTTCCACCAAAAGAATGTCTTATCGCTACGATGCATAAGGTGATTACTTGACGTCGAAACCTGCGCTGTGTTAATGTAAAACTCGCATGTGTGCGTTACGTGACATTTGCCACGAATACCGGATCTCCAAGTGCGACTGGATAAGCAAAACAGGTTAAATTCACCCTCTTGCCAATGGCTAGAAGGGGAAAAAAACAAATATCCTCGACATTTAGAATGAGACAAGAACTAATTCTTTCTTATTTCTCTCCTTGTCGATTGTTTATGATTAGAGATTTGTTGGATGTCAGATTATCACTTCCGGTCACCTATTTCCGTTGTATATTGGCGGGGAGTTTTTTATATGCCGGCTGCGAAACAAATTTAGCCACAGCATTGCTTTTGAAAGACTAAATATATTTAGACTTTGACAGACATATCGAAAGAAGAAAAAATGAAAATGAAAGAAAATATTTTGACTTTTTTTTATGTGTTTTTAGAAACGATCATATACTTGATCCTTGCATTTGAATCTACACAAAAAAATGTTTGTATCTCATTACACGCGTAATAGTCAATACTAGCAGTAGAGCCCGGCGTTGTCCGGGGATGTAACAGTAATTGAATAGAATTTTATTGTAAACAATTGTCTTGTAAATGGAATTTTTAAAGCATTCTGAATGTAAAAATAAAGAAAAAAGTGTGCAAGACAATAAGAAACACTACCTGCCAAAAAAAAGTGAAGTTTTGTTGAAATCGGTTGAAAAATGTATGAAATCCGATCCCATATATAAACGTACACACACACACACACACACACACACACACACAACCTGGGTTTTATAATAAGTATAACTCGATATAAGTTGTCCCCCTTTCATTAATGCCTCTTAATCGTGTTTTCAAATTGATTTCGTGCCAAAACAATTTTTGGCGCTGTCAGAACCACCGCAAGGTAATTTTACGCAGTCCTGTGAAGTTTTGTTGAAATCGGTTGAAAAATGTAGGAAATCCGATCCAATATATAAACGTACAGACACACACACACAATCTGCATTTTATAACAAGTAAGATTTATCTTTCATTTTTACACAGTCTACTAAAATTCTCAAATTTGGATAAATTGTCGCATTTTCTACATGATTTTATTTCCAGACAAAATCCTAATTTACGAATGATTTCCTTCAAAGTTGTTTTTTTTATGGATAATTCGTTTTTGTTTTCAATTAATTCAACAGTTAAACTAAATGTATTCAAATGGTTGACGTCGAGATATTGAAAACATTTGAAACCTTTTATTAAAATTTGAGATGAGTCGTTGTTACTATTCAATGAATGTTTTAGAGAGTCCTCATCTTCATTGTTGTCTTTGTCAGAGACTTTGAGATGAGCCGTTGTTAATATTCAATGAATATTTTTGAATATAATCCTTGGTTCTCAGAGATGTTGAGATGCAAAATGTTTGATAAAAAATGCATAATGAAATGGTATAATCTTAAAATTTACATTTATGAAGAAAATCCGAAGGGTATATCCACCAAAAATTTAAAGATAAATTTCCTGATAAGGATAATCATCCTAAGTATTAATTTATGAAAAGACCTAAAATGTTAGAAAGTCATCAACAATCGAATTGCCTTTTGTTGTACAATTTTTTCTTCATATAAAAAACGCAAACTGCGCCCTCATTCGTTGATTTTTAAGGGTTCCTTATTTTTATCTTCTTTTCATTTTTTCCCAGCGGCAACCCTTGGTTTTGCAGAGCTTCACAATCAACTGAAACATTTACGTAAGATCCCAGATGTCATCAACACGGGTGACACCTACTACAGCCTTACCAAGTAAGCGTCGATTAATTAAATTTGAAATGCCAATCCAGATTTCTGAAAACAAATATGATTCAATTATTTAAATAAAGAAAAAAGCATTTAAACCAAATGACATATTCCATCGAACAAAAAAAGTCTGAATAATGTTAAGTTTTTGCTCATTAAATACCTCAAAGATTGTCAGCTGAGATATTTGCGTTTTTATTCTTAATAGCTTATTTCATGTTAAGTGTTCTTCGTGTTAAGATTTTAAAAATATATAAATTTCGTTTTTATAAGAAAATTTTTATTTGATAAAGTGTTAATGGAGAGAGACAAAGATTTTCGTTTCTAAACTTCTGTTCATTTAGACTGACCGCAAAGAAAACCTGGACGGCAACGCCTCCTCTTGAGTTGTACAGTTAGGGGTGTCTGCTTTTATTCTGATGGTTTTCTCACCCCATTTTCGAGTATCTCAGCATAGGGTAATGGTTAACGAGTTTGATCTTGTTAACCATCACTATCTATTAGTGTGTTTGAACGTCACGGGATGCCCGAGACTAAATTCAACATTAAATAATACAACAAGGGGTAACATATCGTAAAATAAACCCGCTTAACATTTTCGGTGTGGTGTAAGGGTAAACTAAGCATGTCTGTTTGACCATGGCTACTTAGTCGTGAGATTGATACTCACTGAGTGCCCTATACAAAATTCAGCATTAAATACCGAAGAGGTCATAAAAGCGACCCCCCCTTTAGACAGTTGTTGTATACACAGTGTTTCTTCGTGTTGGCCTCTCATTTCGACTCTCTACCCACTGCTCACGTGACTTTGTGCATCACGAACCAGGTGACGTCACTTCCTATAAGTTGCAAAGGTGACGTGGCATTCTGATATCATACAAACTGCGCCATACATCTTTCTTTGGCTAAGCCATTCCAATGAATATATTTTCAGAATGAAAAGACAAAATATCTGGTCGCATGTGTTAAATTTAACACTGTGTTTGTTGCCCGATTAGACGCCGCCTCTCCTTTCATTCCCCTCACCTCCCCAAACAAAACTAGAATCCAAAATTTACCTTTTTTGCACATTGCGCTGTTACACCGGATAGGACGATGAAAGCCGAATATTCGAAATGTGTGACTCTCATCATTTGCTGTAAGTGCTTTTCTAAAATATCCTTGGTATACATGCTTATTATAGGTCGGAAAAAATTTGTAATAAAATTTTGCCATTTATTATACATATTATTATATTTATATAAATAAATAAAAATTTACGACAGTCTTGATGATTTTCAGTTGACAAAATTAAACTCAAAACAAGAAAAATAAAATGTACGATTTGAAATGAAATCATTTTTATTTTATGCGGCAATGATGACATAAATTAAGACAAGTGAATAAAATATCAAAACCTATTAGTCATTCCGTATTGATGGAATAGAAATGACTCTTCCCTCGACAATATAATATTACAGTATTGTGCAATTAGTCGACATACAAGTACTAATCGGGCGGATCATCAGCTAACTGAACTTCGAATATAGGACTCGGAAGATTTTTTTTTCTTTTACCCATTCTTTTATAGGAAAAGGCTGTCTTATATGACATTAAACACTGTATATAAGATCTTATGTGACATTAAACACCGTACATATGGTCTTATATGAAATTAAATAAACTATAAATATAAGGTCTTATATGCAATTAGACACCATGTATAAGGGCTCATACGGCATTAAACACCGTATATAAGGTCTTATGGGACATTAAACACCGTACATACTGTCTTATATACCATTAAACTCAGTATAAATATATGGTCTTTATGCAATTAGACACCATGTATAAGAACTCATATGGCATTAAACACCGTATATAAGGTCTTATGGGGTATTAAACACCATATATAAGGTCTTATATGCTATTAAACGCCGTATATAAGGTCTTATATCCTATTAAACACCGTATAAAAGGTTTTATATGGCATTAAACACCGTATATACGCGAATATAACACATCTGTTGATTATTTAAGATTTTCTCAACGGGTTAGGAAATGTCTTCCCCTCTTCAAATTCTAAAAACTTTCTTCACCCTCTTTAATCCGCCCTCCCCAAAATTGAATCATTGTTTCATACCCTGAAGATTTCCAATGTTAAGACAAAAAGGAATTGTCCGATATAGATTACTCACGTGACCAACCAGTGGAATGATCTCTGGGACGAGACGAAATGAAAGAGGAAAATGAGTAGAACGTTGACCTTGTGCCAGTCTTTTAAGAAGGAGTACAACCGTCTGCCTGGAGAATCAGCATTCAAAATGTTAGCTTTTCTTTGAGGTAGAACACCGATCCTTAGCCTGAAGATACAAGTCTAACTCATTACAGTAGTAGAGATTAACGACATTAGATTGCTAACCGTTGCTCTACAGCGAGGCACCCTAATTGTTATTTATTAAGCCCTAGCACAGCACAAATCAACAAATGTGGCATACCAAGTTCGGTGCAAACTCACGTCTGTCATAATAATTACGAGTTTCTAATCTTTGTTGGTCCACGGCGAGATGCGTTTCTAAAACAATAAAATTAATCAGAGAAGGACGTAATATGAGCAAAAGTCTTTTTTTAATATATATTTACGAAGCTTAGTTAAATGAATAGAGAAGAAGATTTGATGTAGATTTATCTAAACTTAGACTGGCACAAGGATAAAGTAGACGGCGGTACTTACAACTTTAATATCGTTCATGTACAAAGATTGAAGCTTTTATATTTTATTTAAAATTAAGCAAAAAATTTTCCCCAAAATGTAGTGGGAAATAAAAACATAAAATTCTCACATTTTTTCAGCAATTAAAAATGATTTAATCCTGAATAATTAACAACCAATCATCGTGGAATATTATTAAATTAGTCGCGTCTTTTGATTGGAGGAAAATGTTGGGATGACACGCCCAACAGAAACTGTTTAGGATAGGGTTAGTCTCGAAAAATTTGTTCAGATTGAATCAAAATTCGTGAAAAGGTTTTCAAAATCTAAGAATGTTATTGTTAAGATTAAATTTGCAAAATAGGGATAAATTTGGTTTATATATAAATTTGTGTATATTCGAGGTTTTAAGGGAAAATTTGGCGCCAAAAGGAAGGGGTCAACCTCTCAAAGTTTTAGGACTAAAAATAAATGTCATCTTCTCCAATGGCAGTTGTTTGGTTAAGTTGATTTCTATGCATGATGTGAAGGGTGGGGACATGATGTGAAGGGTGGGGACATGATGTGAAGGGTGGGGTCATGATGTGAAGGGTGGGGACATGATGTGAAGGGTGGGGACATGATGAAGGGTGGGGTCATGATGTGAAGGGTGGGGACATGATGTGAATGGTGCGGACTTAAAATCTGAGACACGAAAAAATTGATAAACAATTACAAGTTCCGTAATATTGTGCGAAAATAATTTAATTCAATAGAAACAAAATGTTTATCCTGAGACTTTCAATGTAAAAAATGTGTTTTAATTTCAATAAAAGGTAATGATATGTGGCTCTATTAATAAAAACTGAGGTCGACCTTTATACAAAGTGTCCTAATATAGATCATTGACTCCATAACCAATACGCATTTTCGACTAATACTCGAGATCGACTTATACCAACGTAGATATGGTGTTCATAAAACAAAAAGAACAAAAAAATCAACCATAAAACAAAAAGAACAAAAACAACCATAAAAAAAAAAAAAAACCAACCATAAAACAAAAAGAACAAAAAACAAACATATCCATAACGATTATTTTCGACTTCACAAAAACATATACTTTGCAAATTTCCACGACTTTGTGAAATTACCCCCAAAAAGATCTTTCGACTTCATTGTCAATGTTCAAGTATTTTTCTATTTTTCTCTGTTCTTTCAGTTTATACCTGGACAAATTTACTATGCCGAAAGGTCATGTGATGCTCGTTCCTGCCCACGGCCTGAAATGGACAATAACGATAGCCAATGCCCAGATCACCGGACATTGGAAATATTCGAAAAAAGTCTGGTTGTAAGTAGACTTTTCATGGAATTCGAAATGTTTTACATTCTCCTGCCCACCCGTCTTCATTCCCCTGCCCACCCGCCTTCATTCTCCTGCCCACCTGTCTTTATTGCCCCCCTGCCTTTATTCTCCCACGCCTTTATTCTCCTGCCCACCCGTCTCATTCTCCTGCCCATTCTCCTGCCCACCTGTCTTCATTGCCCTGCCCACCCGCCTTCATTCTCCTGCCCACCTGTCTTCATTGCCCTGCCCACACGCCTTCATTCTCCTGCCCACCCGTCTTCATTCCGCTGCCCACCCGTCTTCATTCTCCTGCCCACCCGTCTTCATTCCGCTGCCCACACGCCTTCATTCTCCTGCCCACCCGTCTTCATTCCCCTGCCCACACGCCTTCATTCTCCTGCCCACCCTTCTTCATTGCCCTGCCCACCCGCCTTCATTCCCCTGCCCACCCATCTTCACTGTGTGATCGCATTCCTTCAGTAGCAAACTGATTGATTCAATGAAAAACGATTTTTATTGTCTTCCATATTATCAAATTACGCAATATGACACTGCCGATTTATTAAAAAAAAAGTACTTTTATTCAAAATATTCTTATCTGGCTACAATATATTTATTCTACTTCGCTAAGTCGTCCTTCGCCTTCCTAATCTTCCCCCGAGTATGAGGACCAAGAAACAACAAAAGAGACCATTTTCTCGATGGCTACATCTCGACTCGGGGATATAACGAACCGCTGCCTACATTTTTCAGCCTAGTGTAAAACGGATCTATGTCTACTTTTTTTTTACCCCAGTGTAAAACGGATCTATGTCTACTTTTTTTTACCCCAGTGTAAAACGGACCTATATCTACTTCTCTTACTCTAGTGTAAAACGGACCTATATCTACTTTTTTTACTCTAGTGTAAAACGGACCTATATCTACTTTTCTTACTCTAGTGTAAAATGGACCTATATCTACTTTTACGAACCTAGTGCAAACCGAATCTATGTCTGCCTAATTAACAGGAAGTTTGTCTACTTTTTAACCTATTGTAAATTTGACCGACGTCTATTTTTTTCTATTCTTGTGTAAAACGGGCCTACGTTGACCTTTTTTTTAGCCTAGTGTAAACCGGCCCCAAGTTTACAGTATATAGCAAAAGGTAATAATCGGTTGATGCCTGGTCTGGTGACTATAGCGGCTAGGGTGTGGGGGATAGAGGAGAGACCCAGCAAGTTCAAAAATATTCACCTGTGTTTTCATTACCTTCACTCCTCAGCAGTGTTTATTGTTTTAAAAAGCGATAGAGTTGCAATAAAACCTAAACATAAAAAATAAAAAACACTATTTATTATTAGATTGTTTATTTACAAGAATAATTTTATATTTACAAAATTCTAAAATGAAAGTTTTCTGCGCAAAATTAGCTCAATAAAAGAGAGGAATTTTGAAAAGAAATATACTGAATAAAACTAAAAAAAGAACTTTCCAGGCTTCAAATACGGGATTAAAACAGTGTTTCTCTGAACCCTGATCACGTGACTATGATGGTCTATAGGTTTACACTTAGGGGGCCTAATATAAGAAGTGATCTTAATAATTAGGGGGTGGTCTAAAGTTTTCGAATATGCAATAAACGGGAGAGGGGGGGTCTTAAAAATCACAAGGTGGGATTTTTTCTCAATATGCAATAAACCCGGGAGGGCTTTTAATAAAAGAGTGGTCAGAAAGTCATTTAAAGTGTCAAAAAGTGAAAAAAAAATCTCCTGTTAAGGACACATGGCACAGTGGACAAAGGCGTTGGTTAGATCCAGTGACAGGACCCAAAGAGTGTGAGTTCAATACATGGTTAAGGCAGTGGAGAAATTTCAGAGGGAAAATTAACAGGAGATAACTGATAACTGACATCCATCAAAACATGGCACGTGAAACTAGAACAGTCTACCCCAGTGAGCGAAATAAAGGGTTAAGTCCGACATTCCAACCACCTGAAGAAGGCCGGAGTGTACAACGACCGAAACGTTGTAATAAATATGGCGACAAAGATGAGGACGATAGTCCGAAGAATGTAAATAATTTAGTCGTCTTTTTCTTCATCCTTTTCAAAATAAAATCGTCATAATTCATTAAAGACTTCTCGTCGATATTTCACCAAAATGGTAGGAATTGTTAAAAATTATTTTTCAGGAATTATTCTAAACAACCATCTCAAGATATTTAATCATATTTTTGATTGTTTCTTTTCGTCTCTAGTTTCAGAATCGGTGATGCTGGTGGACTGAAAGCCACTATGCCGGAAAGTCATGTGGAAATTATTGTCAAATTAAGTAAGAAAACATTTCTAAAATTCAAGGATTCTTTTTCCTGCAAACTAATTATATATTATTTATTTCGGGGTTGACTGCGGATAAGTAAGATTACTTCACTTTTAATTTCGTTCTCTTCTTTCAGCAGTTAATAAAAATTGAAATAATCCAATGTTATAAGCCCGATAAAATTCACTTCTTTCCGATTCCCGCCATTTGTAATTGAGTATTGGTCGGTTTGTATCCATCATTTACACTTTCCACGATTTTCGACAAAAAAATTAAGAAAAATAAAACAAATAAAAATCTGAATCATGCTAAGAAATCTTCCACTGAAGCTGTTGAAGTGTTAAAATTTCAGATTCAAATGTGAAATTTAATTATTCTATTTTCAAGTTATATATATATATATATATATATATATATATATATAAAGCAGGATGTGTGTGTGTGTGTGTGTGTGTGTGTGTGTGTGTGTGTGTGTGTGTAACGAATGCACAGCCGAAATTTACTAAGGATTTGCACCAAAATTTACATGCACATGCTCCATGTTAGCGGCAAGGCCAAGACAGACTTTGCATTTCCCAACCTCCATCGATAGTAGAAATAATCGATTTTTTCATGCTTCTACGGCAGTTTTCATGTAGTTTGCGGCCATTTTGTACTGGCCAGAGTGATAGCCTATAGCCGGCTGCCACGAATAGGCAGGAAGATTCTATTGGCCAGCGTGAGAGCTAACAGCTGACTGACACGAATGTTAACTAGCATGCTAGTATGCAAAAAAATCGATAGCTGCATTCGTCACAAGTGGGAAAAATTTAAATCTGCATGGCACTTTACTCTAATTGGCTCATTCGCTTGTATTTGTTGTTAACATTCTTTTTTCATTCGGTTTTTTCCAGTTACAAGTTCTTTTTTAAAGCTGATCGTTTTGTGTTCATTTTGTTTAATTCTTTTTTCGCAACAGATTTAATGTTTAGTATAGAGCTTAGAAAAAATTCGCAGTGTGAGATAGGCAAGAAGTAAGGCATGTGGCAACATCAGCACGGCAAAGACAAAAGGCAAGGAAGGGCAAAAATATTTTAAGTCAAGTGATAGCGATTGCTGTATGAGTCGTACGATTTTTGAATCAAGCACGCGCAACGCCGGGCCATGCTGCTAGTATCTATATATATATATATATATATATATAGGTGCGATGGATAAATTGTCGCCTAAATGACGCAAAAGTGAAAATAAAACTGACATCTTATTTTAACATACATTTTTTTACCAAAATTATACAAAAATATCTTGAAATACTAAACAGTAAATTTATTCAATGAATTCGCCATTGGCTTCACCCACGGCCTCCAGATGTATGTATAAAATAAATATAGTTTTAAAAGATGCTACAATTTTGGGTTAAAGTGCTCAATATCAGAGCTAGTAGCGTATGTAAATGTAAACGTGAAAATTGAACTCAATAACGAGCGGCGACTGTCTGTTTCATGCTTAAACGCACATTTCAGGCCTGAAGATTGTATTTAAGCATGAAACAGACTGGGTGTTGACTTCAATATCTACGACTAAATATATATATATTGGGATCATATATAGATTAAATATGGATTAGAATCCGACAGAATGATAGGATGATGAAACTTTTCCTATTTGTTCCTATTATCCTATCATATATATATATATATATATATATATATATATATATATATATATATATATATATAATATATAATGATGCTTAAGGTTTAAAATTTTTTTTTTAGAATGGAATATTTTAGTTTTTATTCCAAGCTAATAGATTAAATTTCATATTTCCAATAAGCAAAATAATTTTTCTGCATTTCAAAGCGAATCGTTAAATCGTCCATATTAATAAATCTGTCAACACAGCGTAATTCTCATTATTAAAAAAAAATTCAAAAATAAAATATATTTTTCTGAAACTTTATTCGAAGAAAATTAACTGGTTCAAAGTTTAATTAATCTGAATCGAAACAAATATTACTTACATTTAATTTAAAATATCGCAGAAAATTATCTTTTCAACATGGAGGTGGATGTTTTTATGTGGTATTGACACATATATCGATAACCTGATGTTTTCGAAATTTATGTAAAGGGAAATAATTGTAGTAAAATTACATAACGAATACAACATAAACGCCTTTTAGATCATTTTTCACAACCTAGTAATCTTAATAGTTTTAAATATTTTTATGATTCTAATATTTTAATTGTATTGAATTTTTGGTACTTTAGCTTACTTATGAAGACGCTTGCTGAAGAAATGTTAAAAAATGACCAATAAATTTACTATACTCAATAACACAAGTATTTTTTCGATAAAACTTTGTTTTTTTCAAGTTTCAGACATTTGGTCATGTATGCTCATTTTTTAGTCAATCTTTGGGCGTACCAATGTATATATATATATATATATATATATATATATATATATATATATAATAATAAAAGGCTTAAACACTAATATTCCATGGTCATAATTTATTCCATTGGAATCGTAAATACGATCCAAATCATCAGACCTACAAATTCAAAATGAAAACAGAAAAAAAACAACTCCGGAAATCAAAAACAGAATTTAGAAAAGTGTAAGTATGAGGATGAATGTGAAGAGAATTTTTTGGAGATGTCAAAGGGGGAATGGATTTAAAAGAGGAGAGAGAAAGAAAAGTCGACGGATGTCTAATACATAAAGATACATTTCGTGGTGACATATACACACCACAGACAATTCGGATAGGAAGGAAGGAAAAAAAAAAAGGGAAAAGGTTGGGGGAGAGGGATGGGACGAAGGAAAATAAAAATGTGTTTATTTAAAGGGCCGCTTCGTAATTGGGAAAATTAAATCAAATATAAATATATGAAGATGAATATAACGATTGTCTCATTTCGCAAGGACCAAATATTTCAATGTTCAAAAAACACATACTAATACACAAAAAAAACATATACAAGTTGGTACATACATTTTAGGCATGTACACACACACACACTTTCACATACATACACATACATATACAAATATACATATATATATATATATATATATATATATATATATATATATATACATACATATATATATATATATATATAAATATACACACAAACAACAATATATATATATATATATATATATATATATACAAAAACCTAAAAATATTTCACATATCCACACATACACATATTCATATATATTATTCATATACACATAATTTTCAATATACATATACACGCATATATATGCCCCCATGTATACATAATACATACAACATAATATACATACATACATACATATTTGTATACATATACATACATACATACACAAATACATATATATATATATATATATATATATATATATATATACACACACATATATATAAATATATACACATATATACCCATATATACACAATACACATACACACACATACATACATTATATACACACATCATATACTTTACACACACATATACACATACATATACACATTCAAATAAATAAACACCCTTACATATGTATATATATACACATGCAAATACAACACAAATATTATATATATATATATATACACATGCAAATACATAACACACACATATATATATACATATACACACACACATAAACACATATACACATATAGTACACATAAACACCTATACATATACATACATATATATAAACATCTCCAAATTTTATATATACACTTACATACATACACATATATATACATACATACATATATATAAATATACATATATACACACATATACATATATACACAATATACATATAAATACATATTTATATACATGTACATGTATATATAAAAAGTTAAAATCTAAATAAGTGATAAATTCAAATATTTGAAATTTGTTTTAAAAAAAAAAAAAAAATTTATATATATATATATACATACATATATATACATTTCTACATATTTATACATACACATACACATACATATTTAAACATTATATACATAACATAACATTTACAAACATATATATATAAATAAAAGTATCATACATAAACATGCACAAAGGTACATTCAGAGATAATCATAATAGTCATACAATTAAAATGTCATTCCCGATGTTATGCATATGAGATAATGAGTCCGACATAAGTGACAACATATTTACACAACAGTGAGTTCATCTTGTTTTTTGAAACCTTTCTTATGTCTACATTTAGAGAATACCTCATTCCGAAGATTCAGCAAGTCATCTCTATTTTTATCTTTGATAATGAAGAATTTTTTCCGCCATTGAATAACCACCGACCAAAGGTTATTGTGTGTTCTGGCTCTAGATATGAATCTCCAATATATATATTATATAAAATATATACATGTTGTCAAATGTATAATTTAATATATATTTATGAATATATCTATAAAAAAATTGTATTATACGAAATAAATTTATCTATAAATTTATTTTGTTATAATGTAAAAATATATATATATAATATATTGTATCTGTTATGTCCATGTTATATAAATTAAAAGATCAATGTATATATGTATATATAAATTATAATTTGTCCAATATAATATATATTTATATTTCAAATTTTTTTTTTTTTTTGTTGTGGATAAATGTATCCCATTTATATTTAGTTTGTATGTTTATCTATATATGTATATGTCAAATTTATATATTTATTTCAAATATCTTGAATAATTATTTTTCCTATATATATAAATATATATATATATATATAAATATATATATATATATGTATGTATATGTGGATATGTTATGTATGTTTATTTAATTTTCAAAATTTATACATGTATATATTAATATTCATGTTTTATGTATACACATAAAAATTTCATTAATATTTGCATGACAATAACATTCTTGAATTGTATTTTTTGCACAAAAATGTATATAATTTATTATGTGAAAATTTTATCAACACAATCCTATGTGTATTTGTATAGACAGTATGTGTTTCAATGTAAAATACTTTACATTGTGAATATGTGTAAATAATATAATATATTTCATATATATATTTATATATTTAATTTATATATATATATTAAGATTAATATTTATATAATATATATGTATACATAAAATTAAGCATTTCTCATGCGTGTAAACACATTGAAAAGTGAATTCCAGAATATAGATGAATATGTAATATAATATCCCCAGAAATATATTTCCAGGTTTTTATATATAAATTTTTTTTTGTTTTTTTATTCAATATTTTATATAATATAAATTATATATATATATATATATATATATTTCCACAATTATATATATGTATTATATATATATATATATATATTATATATTTGTGCAATTCAATTATGTTTACTTAATTCTAAGTTTCATATAAACAAAAAATTATTTGTTCAAAAATTTTTAAACATATTTGGTCCTTAAAACTTTTATTTAAAATATTTTTATATTTGATTTAATTTTTCAAGAAATTATTGAATATATTTATTATAAATATAGATATTCTTTATATTTTTAAATAGAAATTGAATTTGTTATATATATATTATATATAGTTTCTAAATTTTCTTTCTCTGACATTTTAAATCCAAAAACAAAATGAACAAAAATCTTATGACCATGGAATTTCTAGTGTTTTGATTTTAATGTTTTTTTGTTATATTTTAATTTATTCTCTGTCCAAAAATTCCTGGAATAAATAATATTGTTTTCCTGTGTGGGAAAATTTTTTTAAAAAATATACATGTAGAATTGTTCTACCATTTTTATGGAAATTTTTTTCACCATAAATATAAATGTATGGATATTTTTTTTCACATATATATATATATATATATATATATATATATATATATATATATATATATATATATATATATATATATATATATATTTTAATAGACATACGTGGTGCAACAGCAAAATTGTCCAAATCCTGTAAAAGCAAAATTGTTCTATTGTTAGATTAAGCTTTGAACTGTTGTATCTTAAACGTGATTAAAGTTATCTTACTGGAATTCTCCGAGGTTTTTATAACACTATTGGACTCTACTTTGAGCAATAAGAATCTATAATTACTCTTCAAGCTTAACAGAAGAATCGTGATGAAATCGATCATAAACAAAAATGATATGTTCATCATTAATTAATCATAGCTAAGAATCGATAGCTCATGAAGGATCGAAATAAAGTTCAAATATATATATATTATTCCAGGATCATTTTCCAACTTATTCAAGATGATCTTCACCCTCTCTAACCTTCTAACTATCTGTCATGGAGTAACTAGGTACCTCACATGTTTCATATACGATTTCATTTTCAAGTCTTTTTTCACTTCCCTTTGGACTGTCATAGTTGAAACTCCTCTCTCACGTGCCAAACGTCTTATCGATTGAGTTGGGCCTTTTCTAATTGATCTCTTTAGTTCTAAGTTGAAATGATGATCCCTCTTCCTGTTGTGACATCCTGATCCAGTTTTCCTCTCTACTGTTCCTTCTTTTTAAAACTTATTCATCTTTCTCTTGATGGTTCTTGAATGGACTTTGAAGATGGAAGCCAGAGTATGAAATGTTGGTACCATTACTGAAGGTATGAATGATATTTTTCCTCTCACCATTGCTCTTTTGGGAAGACAGTGGGTCTGAAACAATTTTTTTTTTTACATGTTCTCTTTCTATCTGAATCAAATGGTTTTTCAGTGATTCTTACGACAAATGGTGTCAGGATAGGAAATCATCTTATCTGAACCTGGAAAAAAGAAACTCAATTAGTTTAGTAGCGTTTTAGATATTAAACATTTTGTGTAATGGACAATTATGCTGTTACATGATTTGGACAATTTTGCTGATACACTTGGTACACACACCCACACATACACACACACACACACACATATATATATATATATATATATATATAGATATATATATATAGAGAGAGAGAGATATGTAACACTAGACTTAGTCAACAATATATGCCAACCATACAAGAAAATAAATACTAATCCATTATTTAACCCCTCCATCTATAACAAAACACGTACTCTCATCCATAGAATATAGAATTAGGATTAACTCTGCCAACGAAAATATATTTTATAAACACTGCAATTTTTATAATAATGTTTAAAAAAAATAGTGGCTATAAATGCCCCGATATTAAATACAGAAAAAATAAAAATGATAGCCAGAAAAATAGAAATAGAAAAATCATTTGGTACACTCCCCCGCATTTAACCAAATGGTTAGAACTAAGTTAGGACAAAAACTTCTTGCTTTGATTGAGAAACATTTTTCGAGTAATAATCCTCTAAGCAAGATTTTCAATAAAAATACCTTAAATTAAGTTATAGTTGTACCGATCATCTAAAAACTTATTAAAAAAACATAATAATAAAATTTTAAATAAACACTTAAACCTAAGTAATAATAGTAATTCCAAAGCAGAAATCAATAATATTGATAATAAATTATGTAATTGTAGAAATCCCATAAATTTTCCATTGCAAAATAGATGTCTTACTGAATCTCTTGTCTACCAATGCATCATTTCATCTAATGAAAACGCAGTTGTTAAGAAATTTTATATTTTAAACAAAGGTGGTATCAACATATGTCTTCTTTTAACAACAATGCGTACCGTAAGCGAACATCCCTCTCTAAATATTTTTGGTATTTAAAAGAAATCAATAACCCTTCCCGCAGAAAAATAGAAATTATTAAAAATACGAAAATTTGTAAGTCCTTAAATGACACATGTCCCCTGTGTATACATGAAAAACTGCATATTATTAAGTTTCCTAAAAATAATGATCTCCTAAATCAGCGTAATGAATTAACAGTAATTTGTAGGCATTGTATAATGTTTACCATAAAATATAGTTAATAAAATTTTTCATTAAAAATCTATGTATTACAATTATATGTGTATTATTTTATTGATATATAATGATACATATTAATTATTATATTTTATTAATATGTAATGGTACAATATTTATTGAATTCCTTGATTTTTTAACTTTAATATTGCCATGTTTTATTACCCATTCAACATATGTATTGTAGTTTAGGTTCAAAATAATAAAAATGATTTAATTTAATATATATATATATATATATATATATATATATATATATATATAGAGAGATTAGAGAGAGAGAGAGAATTAATGGATTAAGCAAAAAAGTTATTTGCAATTTTCGTCGGCTGAAAAACTTGTAAAAATTGCACAACTCTCTGTCCTTCAATGAAAGGAAAAATGTCACTTTCAAAGAAAGACAACATTTGCCATTCAAATATTTTATTAGTCGCATCAAATTTAATCAATGCTCAAAAGCAAACATTTAAAAAAAGGACATGACGAAACTAAAAATACAAAAAAAGAGAAGCTGCTACAGTAAATGGAAATACGAAAAGATAAACATTTATAGAATCAGCTGATCGATCGGTTTTTGTTCATCTCTCGTCAAAAATCGATCGAAGAATTAAAATACTGTGCAACTTATTGAAATGACTTCTTACCAAATTTTTGGGTTAATGCTCAAAATTTTAAATATATTATCGTCTGCTTTATACAATCTATTTAATATTATTATCGTCTGCTTTATACAATTGCACTGATGAGAGAGGGAAAAAGACCGGTCAGATGATTTTTTTTCTTTTCGTATTTGCAATTTACTGTGATTGTAGTTTATTTTCTTCTTTTTATCTCTTTCCTATTTTCCTCTCGTCCTTTTTTTTATTTGTCTATTTTCTTGATTTGCCATTCTGTTCCGATGAAATATCAGCGGCGCTCTGTTTTCAACTGTCACATTTTATATTCGATCTTAAAATGTCTTCTACACAACTTAACTCCAGGGGGTTAGCACCAATATTTCCCTTTAAATCTTAATTTTTGGTCAACTGATTGAACCTATTTAGCAAAAAGATACTCTTATAAAATTATAAAATTGTGATAGAAATGAAAGAACACTGCACTACTCATAGTCAGATGACAGATCTGTTGAGCTGGGGTGTTTCATTATATTGCATTTTCACCTTTTCTTAAATAAATTCTGTTTTAATTAAATTAACCAGACACAAGTTTGTCTGTGATATATACTGCCTAATTTTTGTCAGGTTTAACTCTTTTGCATTATGTATCATTATAGTAAAGATGGGGTTGACATATCCGGGAAGTGAAGGCTTCTACCTGAAGCTCAGATTAAAATTCTTAACCTTGTGTTACATGCAAGGTCAACTAATAGACATATTGAAATATCACTGATTTCGTTTTAACAGCCATTGAAATAAGTGGTACATATATGTCTACTAATGTTAAAATATTCAGCATTTATTATCGTCAGCTTTATTAAGTTGTTAAATAAGCACATTGTGACGGTTACACACCTGGCCCAGGGTCGAATCCTTTGGGTACGGCGCCAACTGTGACGTCGCTCCTCCTGGTCACTCCTCCTGGTCGCTCCTCCTGGTTCCAAGCGTGCCGCTCCAACCCTTTGGTTAGATGATCACCAGCCTCGCCTTTCCCAACTCGCTTCCAATACCTGGTTACTGAAGCAACTGTACTGATCTCCGGTCTGTCTACCCACGCTGTGTTTAGATCTTAGACAGACGGGACCAGCAGGGATTGGGGCCGATACAAGCTGAGTCCGACGGGGGTGGCAAAACACAAGTAAAAAAAAAAAAACTCACGAGACAAAAAATTACTGAAAAAAAAAAAGGGTGACAACCTTTTATATCTAATGTCCGTTACATAAAGAAAAATTGTTCTCATTTCCCGACCCGCTCTGTGGACTATGGCACAAGCTTCTATCACACAACCTAAGGATTTCGAATTGCCTACTCTTTAGAATTGTGTATGTCGGAGTGTGGTTTAGTTCGACACTGGGGCTAATTTCTATCGATCATTCGCAGTTGATTCTTCTCTTCGACTTGAGTTGTATTTCTTCTTCTTCGTCGACTTAGATAGAATTTCTTCTTGTCTTCGACTTGGGCTGGATCTCTTCTGCGGCTTGGAAGTAATCTTCTTCTTCGTCTACTTGGGCTGGAAGTTCTCTTGTCTTCGACTTGGGTGGAAAGATCTTTCTTGCCGCAACTCAACTTCTCTTCTCTGCCGTCTGGGGCTTTCTTCTTCTCGCTGCCGTCTTGGGCTGAACTCTTCTCGCTGCCGTCCGGGGCTGAACTCTTCTCAACTGCCGTCCGGGGCTGAACTCTTTCGTTTTGCCGTCTCGGGGCTGAACTCTGCTCTGCCCGTAACTCTGCCTCTTGGCGTCCTTCGAGCAATCTCCTTCTTCGTCTGCTTGGGCTGGAAGTTCTCTTGTCTTCGACTTGGGTGGAAGGATTTCTTGTCTGAGGATTCTCTTGCCCGCAAAGGGGCGAGTGAATCGGGCCTGATGCCCGCGTTCAGGCTCTATCCCTGCCCGCGGTCCAGCTGCAACTCCATTTCTGTCGACTGGGGTCCTGCTTTTATTGACGCCGCAACAAACCGGGGTGGGTTTGTCGGCGTCAGGGGTTTCTCGATAATTCCAATAGCCGCATTATTTCTGTCTTCCCATTATCGCTATTGTTTTCACCCCTACTTCCTCACAGTGCCTTTGGTGGGGAGGCGCACACCCATCTTTCCCGGTCCCTCGTATGTCAGGTGACCGCTCTCGACCAATGATTCCTGATCGAGCATTTTTCTCCTTCTCTCCCGTATGCCACGTGACCGTTTCCGACCAATTGTTATTGATCGAGCATCCTTTCTCCTCTTTTCGGGCGTGGTTTACATCGTTCTTGTTTTAAAAAAAAAACAAAATCTAATTTTGCCCTTTTCGCACGTACGAAAAATGACAATCTTGGCTTTTTTCTCACCTGGGCTCTGTCAAAACAGCCTGCCGCTAATTAGATGTGACTTCAGGAAAGAATATTGGCGCCATCTGTGAGCTGAGACAATCCTTTTTTTCACCTCTTGTTTTTGTCAGACCCGACAGCCAGAAAAATCTTAATTATCTACATTGAAAATGTCCCCACTTTATTATCGTGGGTTTCCAATTCTTAATAGGTCAGAATCTGTATACAGTTCCACCGGTCCTCCCCCTCAACCCAAAAGACACTTTTCTCCGATTAAAAAATTTCGTTTCTATTGTTCTAAAAAAAATTTCCCTTTCTCCAATTTGACAATGAGTCTTTCCACGCAAAAAGTAGGCTAGGTGCTTTGACCGATATTCTTATCAATCCCATTACACTGTCATCAAGCCTGGTGGTTTTTCTCCTCTAAATGATTTTTCATTTCAAATAACAATTCTCTATTGTCTTTTAAAATTCGGCCAACACGCAGGCCAAGATATCTTTCTGACACCTATCTTCGCTTATGACCGGGTCATGCATCATCTATCTCTCTTTCCTTTTTTTCCTTTCTTCCTTTTCTTTCCCTTTTCTTCTTTCCTTAGGATCGTCTAAGTACAACTTTAGTGAATTATTTTCAACTCAATTATTTTCCGTTAAAAAAAAATCAACAACCTGTTTAATAAACCGAGTAAAAAAAAAAAATTAAATCATATTTCTATGAATATTTCTAATAATGCAAGGTGCCACAATCCTCCCTAACCGATTTGTCATTTACCCGTAAATGACATCCTAAACCCAATTACATCATTTAACATGCACCATGCATTTGTCTCATGCAATTTATTCTACTTTCTAACATGCAAGGGTAATGTTCTTTCCATTTTCTTTTGTTCTACATGCAATGAAATGTTCTTTTTATTTTCTTTTGTTCTACAGGCAATGAAATGTTCTTTTCATTTTCTTTTGTTCTACATGCAATGTAATGTTCTTTTCATTTTCTTCTGTTCTACATGCAATGTAATGTTCTTTTCATTTTCTTCTGTTCTACATGCAATGAAATGTTCTTTTCATTTTCTTCTGTTCTACATGCAATGAAATGTTCTTTTCATTTTCTTTTGTTCTACATGCAAGGTAATGTGTGCGTGTGTCTGTAGGTGCAGATGTGTTCACTAGGGTTTGTTCTTCTTGGTCAATGTTTTCCTCTCTGCCGTGGGAGGTTTTTCCGCCGCACGTGGTGGTCTCACGCCAGCCTCCTCCATTGGTCTTTCAGCAATTTCTTCGCCAGTCCTGTCTGAGTAAGGAACACTGCTCGGCATCTCCCTCTCGAGTTGTTGCATGCTCACTAGACTGTCGTTCGCTAATCTTCTCTTACTCTTTATCTTCCATATTATTACACCCCGATGGCTATAACTAGGAATGTACCCATTACTATTGACCAACTTATCGCGATCTGCTCATCGTCTTCCCAAAGCTACACCTTCGTCTCCCAACGCACTTAACTTATCTCTTAAGTGATCCATATCGATCTTTTCTATTGGCTTCATTAATACTGGCATCTTATTTAAGATAACATTAGAGAATCTCTTCACTATCGGCTCCCATAATTCTGTACAATTGACTAAGCCTCTACCAATCATCTCTATGAGTGAATCTTTTTCTTCATACCTTTCTTCCATCTGGTAATAGGGGGCAAGGAGATGGACACCCCAACCGCCGAACATCCCATGGGTAGCGTCACCAGGGGATAACGGTGGCCTTATTCTTAATGTCCTTGTGGACTCTCCCCACATACCCTAGACAGGCTGATATGTTTCTGTGTGGCTACTGCCCACACCCCGTCTGAAACACTGATAGCTTGTGGTAATGCCGAGTTTGTTAATACCTCTACTTGGCAGATTCTTTTGATTCCTTCCCCCTCCCTTCAAACAATTCTAGTATGCACAGTCTGCGGTTACCAGTTTTATAGATAGGGCTCAACGAGGTACAAGTCCCAGGGTATCATCTCTACACCTTCTAGCTTCTTCAGCTGATAGCAACATGAATTGCGTTCTCCCTGAATTTAATGCTATGTAGTCTGCTTCCACCTTGTACCTTGCTATCATTCCTGAAAGGTAACAAATTCTCTTGTTGTTATTCTTCACAATCACTTAGTCTCGCTCGACTCATCACTCAATCATTTCTACAACTTTTCTCTTAGTTCGGCTCTTCCTCCTCCTAACTAACCTCTAGCAGACAGAATGGTCTGGTCAGGTGTGCGTGGCGTCCTCTAAAGGTCGTACTTCATGACACCACTGATGGCCAATCATCAATGCCAATGATCTTCTTCCGTCCTGTGAGGTGCAGCCCGCGACTCCATCCCTCCACTCACATCTACCATAGTCAGCCAATAGGATTTTGGATGAGCCAGTGTCGTTATCTGTCGACACTAAATGCTTCTATTCTGCACAGCCCTTTTGTTCTACTGAGATTTGGGGGTTCTTCTCCTCCCTGATCTCATCTTCTGAGGTGATTCCTGTTCAACCTCTAACCTTCTTTCTGTGTTTAACTCCCGTCCAGGAGGTTTTTTTGTCCTCTTCTTCATCCCCCCCTGATTCTTCTTTCTGTTTAGAGTCTTCGCCTTGAATGTCTTCAATACCTCTCGACTCTATGTCTAAACTTCTCCTGTTCCTTATCCTTTCCTTAAGCTGGGAAAGGGTTATTCTGATCCTCCTCCTCCCACTCGCTGGGTCCTTCGTCCTGTTCAGGGTGTCTCTTTTTAGAGCCTTCGACTTCTTGATTGGACCTCTTCGTCTTTTTTTCCTTTTCTTCGGACATGGGGTGTGATGGCGATCTCACGGGTCTTCTCTGCACTGATTCAGTCGACGACTGAACATCGCTAATCCCCGCTGAGGGTTCCAACTCTGTTACTCGGACTGCTTCGTTTATCTGGCCAAGTCGGCCTATCTCCTCATCCTCCTCGGAGTCTTCTTCCGTCTCCATTTCTTCCGGTTCAACCAGAGTTACCTTCCTTTTTCCTTGTCTTCTTAGGCCTCTGGCTCGCTCATTTCCAGGTTAGCTTATTTCAGCCTTCTTCAGATCATTGGCATGAACCTCCTCGCTCGTCCTGCCACTTGATCCCATATTACATATGATACTGGGCCCGTCTGCTCTACTATCCGGTAGTACGGTTCCCATCTCTGGTCCAGTTTTCCTTCTCTCTGGTGGATTTTATAGTAGACAGGGCCTCCAACCTTCAATTCTACCACCTTTCTTTCAGCATTCACCCTCTCATTTCTTTTCTTCTGGGCCCTCTTTATTCTTCTTCTGGCCTGTACGAATATCTTATGTTGCTGTTCCAGCAATAGTTGATGATGATCTTCTCCCATATACCTTCTTCAGGGGCTTCAGTAGGTTATCTACAGGCAGGACCACGTCTCTGCCAAACAACAAAAATAAGGAGAAAATCTGGAGGTTTCGTTTATCGTAAACCTCACGGCCCGCCAGAGCCTGTGTCAAATACAAGTCCCAATTTCAATGTTTTCTCTGACCAACTTGGCTAATACATCTCCCAAGGTTCTATGAAACCTTTAGCATTTCCCTGGGGGTGATATGGGGATGTTTTATGTGCTCTACATTCAAACCTGTCAAAACTTCTCTCATGATGCTGTTCACATTCTCCGTGCCATTATCTGTTACCAATTGCACAGGGGCACCATACCTAGGGAAGATTTCGCTTATTATCAACCCGGCCACAGTTCTGGCCTTCTTGTCTGGTACTGCAAATGCTTCAGGCCAATTTGTTAGCCAATCGACAAAACTCACTATATAGTTGTTTCCTTGTGCAGTTTCCCCATATGGTCCTGATACATCCATACTCACTTTCTCGAAGGGAAGTTTGGTACGTCTGTCTCCTCCAAGGGTGCCATTTCCTGCCTTCTGCTCTGCGACTGGCACACTACACAACTTCGAACATAGTTAGTGACTTCTCCGTACAGTTTGGGGCCAATAGTACTTTCTTCCTATGAGATCACATGTCCTATCAATTCCCATGTGACCCAACCTTTTCGTGGCACTGTTCAATATCTCTGGTCTTAAACTTTTGGGCACATACAACTTGGGTTTGACTTCTTCATCCCTTCCTGAGAGATAATACAGCCTTTCCTCTATTATGGCATACTTGGTGGTCTCTCCTGCCTTTACCTTCTCTCTCAGAGCAGCTATTTCACTGTCTGCTTGCTCCTTTTCAATTCCTTCTGTCCAGTAGGGATCGGTTGTTATCTGGGCGTCCCTTCTTCGTCCGATTCTAATATAGGGCGATCTTTTAGCTTATTAGAGTTAATTACTCCTATTCTATAGGCTTTATCATCTACTCCCTGTTCTACCCTTACAGATCTTTCTTCCAGTTGTTTCGGTATTCTTGAGAGTAAATCTGCACGTGTTTTCCTTTCCTGCCAAATACTCTATCTTACAGTGGTAGCCACTTAACTTAAGTGCCCACTGTTGAATTTTCTTATTATTTGTCCACTCTGCCTGCAATAGGTACTGCAGAGGCTTGTGGTCTGTCTTTATAGTGAAGACCGCACCATTTAAATAGTAGTCCAGTTTTTTGAGAGCATACATGATAGCATATGCTTCCCTCTCTATTACTGGCCACCTCTTTTGTGTCTCTGAGAGCTTATGGGAGAGGAAGTATATCGGTACTTCCTCTGGTATGCCTGGCACTGGTCCTTCCTTATCAGGACACGGCTGGGTGGGTACTGCTCCTACACACTGCTCACTGGCATCCGTGTATAATATCATGGGCTTGCTGAGGTCTGGGTACGTCAGCAGTGGGACGGTTGTCAACTGTTCCTTTTAGCGAATCAAATGCTCGTTGACAGTCCTCGTCCACTTGAACCTAGCGTATTTCTTCGTCAGGGCCACTAGCGGTATGGCAATTCTTGAAAATGCCGGGACGAAGCGCCGGTAGTAGCCTATAGCTCCCCTATAAAACCTCTTACCTGCCTCACTGTCTTAGGCTCTAGCATTTCCCTTATGACCTTTACCTTATCCATGTCGGGTTTAATACCGTCTCCGTTTATGACGAAGCCTAAATACCTAGTTTCTTCCCTCAGAAACTGACACTTTGACAATTTCAATTTTAATCCGTGTTCCTCAACCTTCACAACACCTGTCTTAAATGAAAGAAGTGTTGTTCCACTGTTCTCGAAAATATCAAGATATCGTCTAAATACGCCATGGCAAAGCTCTCGTATCCTCCTAACACTATTGACATTAGCTGTTGGAAGACTCCCAGGGCATTAGCTAAACCGAATGGCATCACTCTGAACTGAAACAGTCCCAGGTGACACGCGAATGCGGCCTTCTCATGTCAGCCTCATCCAGGGCTACTTGCCAATACCCGGACCTCAAGTCCAACGTAGAGAAGTACTTTGCCTTCCCTAATAATGCCAAATGTCGTCTATCAATGGCAATGGCACCGCCAACGGCTTCGAAATAGAATTCAGCTTTCTAAAATCTACACAGAAACGGTGGCCGCCATCTTTCTTACCTACTATTACTATTATTGGAAGCTCAAGGAGAGATCGATCTTTCGATCATCCCAGCTTCAACATTTCCTCTACTGCCTCTTCTACAAGGGGTTTTTTTTATGTATAGGTGTTCGGTAGGGTTTTAATTTCACAGGGGGTGGTCTCCGGTGTCGATTTTCATTTCGACTGTGTGGGTCTGACCCTAGCTCCTTGTCTGACTGGGCCACCACATCTCGATTGTCCCTTAACAGACCTCCCACTCTGGTTCTAAATTGATCCGGTGCTAATATATCCTCATCTAAGATTCCCTCTGTTTGCTCTACTAGCTTCCTTCGTTCTTCCTCGAATCTCACCCGATTCAGAGTTCGTAGGGGAAGTGCTCTTCCTATCTCCTCCCTCTCCTAACCTTTATAGTCTTTTGAGCTTGGTTCACCATCATAATGGGCACTAACTCGGCTGCCTCCACTACCGTTTCGCACAGGGTTACCTCGCTATCTTCTAGGCTCTTTCCTTCTACAGGGACCAACTGCAGAGGTCCTCTCCGTACCTTTTTTTCTGACATTAGCCTACCCTTTCCCGACACTGCGGGTCCTAGGGAGGTAACTTTACATCTTCCTCCACCACTATGGTTATCTCTTCCTCTGGTGGGCATCCCAATGGCGTTCTCTCGTCGTTCACCACCAACACAGTAGGATTAAACTCAATCTGGGCCTTCTGGCTCCGGAGCCAATCTTCTCCCAAGATTGCCTCTGTACACAGGGTCTGGGGGGGTTACGTCAAAAATTTTGGGTGCTTTTCACCCTCCCAATCCTCACCGGGAGCCTCCACCATCCCTTTTATCTCCAGGGGGGGCCCCATCTGCTTGCGTGATCTCTATGTCCGCTTCCCGTAACCTCTCTTCCGTTTCACCTTGCCCGTATGTTTCCTCTCTCATCAATGACACAGATGCTCCTGTGTCCAAGTTCTCCCTCATCTCTCTACCACCTATCTCTGCTCTACAGGATAGTTCTTTCTCTTGCGTTAGCGAAGAGAACACTTGAGCTTTCTTCTTCCTGGGTCCCCACCTTTGGGTTAACCCAGCCATAGGCGCTGGTAGTAATATATCACCTTCATTTTTCATGAGGTGGAGTTCTGCGCCCCCTGCACCTGGGGACCCCGGCCGGACCCTCCTGGTCTCCCATGGCCCGTTTCTAAAAATACAGTTTCTTTTTCAGGTGTCCTGGCCTCCTGCAAAACCACCCACCTTCTTGTTGGACAGCTTGCTGCAAAGTGGCCCGCCCGACCACATGTCCAACATTTGCTCTTTCCTTTAACTGGTTGGTTTTGCATCTATTCTCGGGGGAACCCGTCCTCTATTCAAGCGGTTCACCCGTTCACTGGTCCAAGCTTTTATTTTCTCTTCTTTTTAACTGGGCCACCCTCCCTCTTAATTCTGGGGTGGCCCGCTGGCTTTTCCTGGGCCGGTCTCTTGGCTCATCCTTCTTTGTTAATATCGGTGGGCACCCTTCCTCAGCCCGCACCACTTGGCCAGGTGTCCTTTCTTACCACACCTGCTGCATCTGTCCTGATTGAAGTCTGGGGCAACCCCCACTTCGTCGGACATTCCGCCGCCCTGTGGTCCTCGTACCCACAGGTCCAGCAGACCAGCCCGTATCGACCCGGCGTGGGCTTATAAAAGCCATGCCTGGTCGACCATGCCCTTCTATTGGGGTCCTCCTCCCATAATTCTGCCCGATCCACCTCTTCCTTAACCCTCTGATTCCCACGGGGGTTCTTCCGCCTACCCCTTCTTCCAGCCTCTTGACTTGGTATCTGCTTCTTTCCACACCTCTTCACTTTATCCCACACCCCTGGCTCTCCCTGGCCAGCTCTATCGCTGCCGACAGTCTGAGCGGTCCTTCTTTCAATACGTCGTGACGAACACGCTCGTCGCTCAGCGCCTCAACATACAGGTCCGCCAGTTGAGCCTGCATAACCGCATTATCCCTGACCACTTCGGGGAATGCCAACGATGATAGCTTCCCCGCTCGGGTCCCCAATTCTCCCGGGGTTTCATCCCGTAGCTGTGTCAGTTTTAAAAGGGCCCTCATGGCCTCTATGGCCGTACCTTCGTCGGCGAATTCTTTGGTTAGCAGTCTTTTTATTTCTTCCCAAGACAAGCGGGGTTGGTTCTCCAAGAGCCCCCTAACGAACTCAGACGCTTTTCCCTTTGTGGCATCGTATGCCAAATACAGGGTTTCTTGGTCCAGCTCGTAGATGGTTCGGCTCTTCTCGAGGATTGCCAGCCAGTTTTAAACTCCTTCCCTGCTGCCATCAAATACTGGGACCCTCGGTCCACCCAACAGCTTCCTTAAATCCACTGACAACCCCGCCCTACTTCCTCTTCACCCCCCACTGCTCCATCCGAATCATAGTCAGACATGTACAGAGAGAAAGACAGTCTATGCAGCAACAATCGAGGTTGGGAAATAAAATAAGGTGTCCTACCTTGCAGACGATTCTGTTCTTTTCTTCCTTTGGTCCCAGGTCGTTCTGAGTTCTGTCTGAATTTTCAGCAACGGCGGTCGATCGTGGTCTTCTCAGGGTTGAAATCCCTCGGTCACGGCACCGTGTGACGTGGTTGTCTCAGGGTTGATCCTGGTCACGGCACCACGTGTGACGGTTACACACCTGGCCCAGGGTCGAGATCCTTTGGTTACAGCGCCAACTGTGACGTCGCTCCTCCTGGTCGCTCCTCCTGGTTCCAAGCGTGCCGCTCCAACCCTTTGGTTAGATGATCACCAGCCTCGCCTTTCCCAACTCGCTTCCAATACCTGGTTACTGAAGCAACTGTACTGATCTCCGGTCTGTCTACCCACGTTGTGTTTAGATCTTAGACAGACGGGACCAGCAGGGATTGGGGCCGATACAAGTTGAGTCCGACGGGGTGGCAAAACACAAATAAAAAAAAAAAAAAAAAACTCAGACAAAAAATTACTGAGAAAAAAAGGGTAACAACCTTTTATATCTAATGTCCGTTACAAAAAGAAAAAATTGTTCTCATTTCCCGACCCGCTCTGTGGACTATGGCACCAAGCTTCTATCACACAACCTCAAAATTTCGAATTACCTACTCTTTAGAATTTGTATGTCGGGTGTGGTTTAGTTCGACACTGGGGCTAATTTCTATCGATCATTCGCAGTTGATTCTTCTCTTCGACTTGGGTTGTATTTCTTCTTCTTCGTCTTAGGATGGAACTTCTCTTGTCTTCGACTTGGGCTGGATCTTCTCTGCGGCTTTCAGGCAATTCTCTTCTTCGTTCACTTGGGAAGAGTTCTCTTGTCTTCGACTTGGGTGGAAGATTTCACCGCAACTCAACTACTCTCTGTCGTCGAGGTGATCTCTTCTCGCTGCCGTCGGGGCTGAACTCTTCTCGCTGCCGTCCGGGGCTGAACTCTTCTCGCTGCCGTCCGGGGCTGAACTCTGGGCTGCCGTAACTCTGCCACAACTCTTGGCGTCCTTTCTCCTTCTTCGTGGGCTGGAAGTTCTCTTGTCTTCGACTTGGGTGGAAGGATTTCTTGTCTGAGGTTTTCTTGCCCGCAAAGGGGGCGAGTGAATCCGCGTTCAGGATCTTTCCCGCGTTCAGGCTCTATCCTGCCCCGGTCCAGCTGCAACTGATTTCTGTCGACTGGGGTCCTGCTTTTATTGACGCCGCAACAAACCGGGGTGGGTTTGTCGGCGTCAGGGTTTCTCGATAATTCCAATAGCCGCATTATTTCTGTCTTCCCATTATCGCTATTGTTTTCACCCCTACTTCCTCACAGTGCCTTTGGTGGGAGGCGCACACCCATCTTTCCCGGTCCTCGTATGTCAGGTGACCTCTCTCGACCAATGGTTCCTGATCGAGCATTTCTCCTCCTCTCTTCGTATGCCACGTGACCGTTTCCGACCAATTGTTATTGATCGAAAGCATCCTTTCTCCTCTTTTCGGGCGTGGTTTACATCGTTCTTGTTTTAAAAAACAAAATCCAATTTTGCCCTTTTCGCACGTACGAAAAATGACAATCTTGGCTTTTTTCTCACCTGGGCTCTGTCAAAACAGCCTGCCCTAATTAGATGTGACTTCAGGAAAGAATATTGGCGCCATCTGTGCCCTGAGACAATCGTTTTTCACCTCTTTTTTTTTGTCAGACCCGACAGTCAGAAAATCTTAATTATCTACATTGAAAATGTCCCACTTTATTATCGTGGGTTTCCAATTTCTTAACAGGTCAGAATCTGTATACAGTTCCACCGGTCACCCCTCAACCCAAAAGACACTTTTCTCCGATTAAAAAATTTCGTTTCTATTGTTCCAAAAAAATTCCCCTTTCTCCAATTTGACAATGAGTCTTTTCCACGCAAAAAGTAGGCTAGATGCTTTGACCGATATTGGTCTATTTATGTATAGTGATATAGGGTAGGTTTTGTCCGTATTTGAGGAAACAAAAGATTCTTGAAGATATCCCACAAAAGTTGGGTATTTTAAGGAGTCATGACCAAATTTTGGATAAACCAGTTTTAAATCAGATACAAAACATTCGAATTTGAAATGAAGCATGACCAGAATTTTGAAAACTAATGTGGACTAAATATATCCATTAATCTTTTTTTCATGGTGATTAATAAGTTGTTACAGTTGGATTTTAAATTATATTGTATTTTCAAAGTTATTTGTCATTTTGATTCTGATTTCAAATCTAAATCATGATCTTGATGAGGTAAAATAGTAAAAAACAAATCAAAGGAAATGTAAGGGAGGTAATTCCGTGATGACTATGCAGATATTGTTGAAGATGTTAAAATCAAGAAAACCTAAAAAGAAAACATTGGATTTTAACATTGTCAGACAATTAAATCTCAGTTCATTTATTCAACAAAACAAACTAATTGGGACAAAGCAAAGAAGTCTCTAAAGATCTGGGCTAAATCAATGCAAAAGATTGGGAAAATAAGTTTCTAAGAATGAATTCAACCATTCTTGATATGTCTGATCACACTGAGCTTATTGTGTAGCCTGAATGATTGCTAGTAATTAATCTGGCAGTCATTCTTATTTGTAATCATTTATCAGCTCTTAGCCAACAGTAACTTGAATCTTCTCTCTTTTTCTCTCTCTCTCTCTCTCTCAGGCTGATTGATTCTACTGAGATTTCACTGTCTTCTTTTGGCAACAATTTTGATGATCAAATTGGCCTCTCATTGACTTGAATATTGCCAGAGCTAGTGAGGGTGAGGATAAGGTATTTTAGTCCTTTACCCAGAATCCATTTCTTCAAGAAGTTATTTGTAACCACATCAGCATTACAGATTTTACAATTTTTTTAAAACTTTTTTTTCAGGTTTTCTCTGTAATTAAAACCATAAAAAACGAAAAAGAAATCCTATTTTAAGGCTGAACCATAAACATGTTTTCTATTCAGTAAGTGTAAAAAAGATTTGAATGTTCAGTCAGAAATGGAAGTAACTGAAATGTTCATTCATTATCTTTTTTCTGTGTTGATATTAAGGTCAATACAATCAGATATTTGATATTTATTTGGCTAAATCAATTCTTAAGTATTTATCTTGGCCAGCATTTATATGTGGCTGTCTAAATTAGTGTTAGAAATTTTCAGCTTCTAAAAGTATTAATACATATTGATTTATACTATCAACAATCTTTTTGTTTTCTTGTGTCTTTTGATTAAGTAAATTTGAGCCTAAAAAAATTTTGCATTTAGTTTGCAATAAGATTTACTTGATACATTCACAATTCATTTGGAATCAAACCATTGGATTATATGTTGGGAAACATTTGAAATAAAGAAGCAAATTTTTAAAGATTTGCTTGATGCTTTATAATACATTTGGAAACCATGCCATTCATGCTACAAAAAAATGTGTATTATATCTGGCATATCTTTTGAAATAAATATCTGTAAGAGTTGGTTTTATTTGATATGATCTTTCCTAAAATTGCTGACTACTCATTTACAAAATTGATCAATAAGTAGTCAGCACTCTAAACTTGACTGATTAAAGGATTGAAAATTACAAGAAAAGTTAACAAGTGCTATGGACATTCAGAGTATGCTAGTGTGTCATGATCATGATCATGATCATGATCATCCCCTTGACTTTTCTAATTGTAGGAGGGAGATCTGAATGCAGAAGCCATGTTAAATCTCCTTTACAACAGTTTGTCAATGGAAGCCATCAGCAAGCCATTGTTTGACATTATCCAACCAGTTTTTACATTGGTGTCCTCTTCTACGTACACCTTCAACAGTTCCTTCGATGATGTTCTTGCACAGGCTGTTATGCTTTGTAATGTGTCCAGACCATGTCATTTTCCTTCATTTGACAGTGGCAAGAACAGGTTCCTGGTGGCCCACAAAACCTTTTCTGGTGTGTACAACAACTAAAATATTCCAAGTATAAAAAATAAAGATTACTATACTAGTCTGGATGTAAATAATAATAATATATTATAGAAATTTTATTCCCTACCAAACTGAAGTTCCTGTGTCAAAACACAAAAACCTAGTTAGTAGGAATAATAAGTTATAATCGATACATATCATAATAAAAAATAAGACTCAACCAGTACGTAAAATTTTAAAGAAAAAACATTTATTATACAAGTAAAAAAAAGGTACAAGTATAAATTTTTATTTAAAAATTCGTTTTGTATGCCTTAAGGCAGGATAACAATTTTTGAGAAAAAGATTACCATCAAAAAAATAGAATAAAATACAATTTCAGTTTAGAAAAATATAAAGATTCAATGAGAAAATAGAAAACAATTCAAAAGGCAGAAAACAAATGTGCAGCGATCAGAAAAAAAAAAAAACACCTACTTTTACTTACCCCACAAGAATTTGAATGACATATAGTAATGTTAGAAAAAAGACCTTTTAAATTTGCAGTTCATACTTGGGAAAATTTCTTTGAATTTTTTTTGTTCTTTGTTGTCCATCAGCAGGAAAATTTTCACTTGAACTTTCAAAATTCCTTAGTTCTCTCTGCAGCTGGCTGGTAACCTCATGCCTTCTTGATGCTCTCTTCTTGATATTAAATGCCTTCTTCTCTGTTATGTTGATTTGCCTTGTCCCTTGCTGTCAAAAGTTTTTTTTCTCATCTACTGACCTGAGCTCTATTTATTCCATAAAATCCACAAGGCCCACATTTGGATACTTGCAAGGGATTGAAACCACATCTCTCATTGATCATATGAAAAATAATTTTCCATAAACTAGAAGCTGATCCTTCATGAATTTGGCAGATTTTAACAGTTGAGCCAAAAAACGATATACAAGTTTAACAATTTTTTTACAAACTATCTGGCCTTCTTAAAAATAAACTTCTCTCAAAAAGAACATAACCGAGAAGATTAAACATTTATTCAAGCTAAAAATTTTCACTATTAAAATAAAATTTTTATAATATTCCTTCACTAGTTCACTTAATTCAGTAGTGAATATTAATTGTGCCGGATAATACAGGAAAATCTTAGACCAAAATGCATTTAACAATTGTATATTAGGTTACAGGTTAATTAATGCACTTTGATATATTTATTATATACTTCATTATTCTGTTTTTTGAAAAATCATTAAGTATTGGTTCCAAAAAGAAATTAGTAAAATAATATCTCTAAAATATATACTTGTCACAAAATTGATTTAATTTATTCAGAAGAATTCATTTAGTAACATTTGTAAACTCTTTGACATAAAATTTACAATATTAAATGTTAATGAAGGTTTTCAAATTTATTGATATGAATAAATTGATAAACAGCAACAATGAAGTTGATTGCATTAAAAACTATTTATAAAAAATAATATTTATTTAAATACTGTAAATTCTATTGCAAACTATACATTCATATTTTTAATGCTATGAAGTATAGTTTTAATGAGTAATGATTTTTATATATAAAATCATAATATTTTATGTAAACTGTAAGGCTATCATTTTGGAAATTTTTAAGTTTGTCTTCATTTTAGTGATCTTTTTTGTTTATGTACAATCTCCCTTCAGGATGTGTGTGATCATGGTTCTTCACAATTTCCTATACTTTGTAATTTTTACACTATTTGTCTTTTTACTATCTCTCTCCTACACTATTCAATAATCTGCTCATACAAGTTTGTTAAGAAAGTTACTCACTGTTTCCTTCTTACTTCTCATGCCTTCAATATATTCTGTGAATAACAAATTCTCCAAGTAGGGCAAGTAAAAAAGGGAGAAAATGATGGCTGTTTGAAAAACTCTTCAAAGAGTTCAAACTCTCAATCATGATGACTTTATGCTAGGACAGTTTTCAAACAGTTGCATCTATTCAATTTCACTCAGAAGACTTTGGCCAACTGATGGTATGTTGTTCAGAAACTTCTCAATGATTTTGCAAATTTGGGGTCATCTCTGCAGATTTTTTTTATCAAAAATTACCTCCCTTACAAATTGAGAAGTCTTTTTATTAATGCCTCCTCCTGATGACCATGGTTGTATTTGAACTTCATTTCTTGTGGTTTTGGAATCCTAATGTTTTCATCTATATGCTCATGCACAAAACAAATATGCATACAAATAAATGCATGTAGAAGCATCTACATGAATAATTTCAACATAACATTGCTTGCAACTAGTAATTTTTTCTTTCCATGCAAAAAGAGATTATTTTGCACAGTTGAACATTTAACAGTGGAGGTAACTTCCTTTTTGCCTGTAGAAGGTAGCAGTCTATTGGCTTCTTGAAAAGCTCCATCTCTTGAGTTTTGAAACCTGTTTGGATGCAAAAAAAATCTTGTCTCCTTACCAAAATAAAAAGAAAAATCAAATCAACATAAAACACTTCCAAAATCAGTTGAAAAGCAAAGTAAAAAATTTACATAAAAAAAAAAATGAAAAGTATCAGGAAACTAACTTTGAAGAGTTTTTTCAAACAGCCATCATTTTCCTTTTTTTACTTTTCCTATTACTGGGAAGAGGGAGGAATTAAAAGACCCCTATTAAATCCTTTTTTGAAGATTGTTTTTAAACATCAGTTATCAATAACTGATATTAGCCATCTTTAGAAAAGTGATTTTATAATAGTTTTAAAATTTGAGAGCAAATTCGGGTGTTTGACCTGACAAATCAAGCAGATTCTATCTTAGACATTAGATATTTTTTTTTTAATTTAGGTGCAATGAGGGAATTTGATACCAATATTATACTTGTTTATATAAAACATGTTAACAGCAAAATTGTCCAAATTGTTGTAACAGCAAAATTGTTGTATCTTAGAAATGATTAACAATATCATACTGGAATTCTCTGAAATTGTTATAACACTATTGGACTCTATTTGAGCAATAAGGATGTACAATTACTCTTCAAGCTTAACAGAAGAATCATGAAGAAATCAATCAAAAAAACAAAAATGACATGTTCATCATTAATTAATCATAGCTAAGGATCAGAAGCTCATGAAGTATTGAAATAAAGTTCAAATATATATATATATATTATTTCAGGATCATTTTCCAACTTATTCAAGATGATCTTCACCCTCTCTAACCTTCTAACTTTCTGTCCTGGATGCCTCACATGTTTCATGTACAATTTCATTTTCAAGTCTTTTTTTTCACTGCTCTTTGGACTGTCATAGGTGAAACCCCTCTCTCCATGCCAAATGTCTTATGGATTGAGTTGAATCTTTTCTAATTGATCTCTTTAGTTCTAAGTTGAAATGATGATCCCTTTCTTTTTGTGACCACCTGATCCAGTTTTCCTCTCTACTGTTCCCTCTTTTTTAAACTTATTCACCGTTCTCTTGATGTTTCTTGAATGGACTTTGAAGATGGAAGCCTAGTATAAAAACCTTCTCGTGTCATTACTGAAACTTATGAATGATTGAGCACATATCACCATTGCACACAAACAACAAAACCACTACCATGAGACAATATTAGTTTTACATATATATATATATATATATATATATATAAGTCGAAGGAAATGTGGAATAAATACGATATAATGATTAAAAATGATCTAATCAGAAAACTGTCTATATTTCTGAGATGAAGTATTATGTACACTATTTACATTATTCGAACTATTGTCCTCATCGTTGTTGCCATATTTATCACAACGTTTCGGCCTTGTACGCTCCGACCTTCTTCTGGTTGGAATGTCGAACTGAACCCTTTTTATTTCGCTCATATATTTCTTCGATTCTATTCTTGTATATATTACTAATGGATGTCAGTTATCAGTTATCTCAACAATTAATTCCTCTCTCTAAGTTCCCCACCGCCTAAACCAGGTATTGAACTCTCACTCTTTGGGTCATGTCTATAATCTAACTAACGCCTTTATGCAATGTGCCATATGAATTGAGGATATCTGTGTATGAATTTCTGGGTATTATAAACCTAATGTCTTTTTACCAGTGCAATATTGCAATTTTGTGTTTTATTATTATATGTTTTACTATAGCTCATATTACAATTTTCGTTGTTATTAAATGATTTTTTCTCTGGCACTCCTTATTAACAATATTGTATTCATTTCTATGTTTGGTCGGCTCAGGAGATATTTGTGGCTTAGCACATGTGCTGATTCCTTAAGTTTACGAATTTTCCAATGATGTTTTTTTTATGATTTCAACGTGATCCCATAGAGGGTAGTAATCTCCTTTTCTCTCTATATGTGGTCAGCCACGCCTGATTTTTTCCAACTTCCCCTCGTGTTACAGCTTTCTGGTGTTCTTGAAGCCTTTTAAATAGCGGCCTGTCTCCTCCTTACATTTCTTTTTTCGCAGCTGCACGGGATTGCGTACATACAGTTTTTAGTTATATTCTCCTGTATGGGAGGTCTTAAATGAGAGAGATATCTGCGAAGTATCGTCCAGTTTTTGAAATTTTTCCTGATGTTATTTGGACCGCAGAACAGAACAGTCACCTCAGTGAGCGAAATAAAGGGATCAGAATATACATATATTTTAAACATGTGATAAATCAAACAAAGTGAGGACAATAGTCTGAATAATGTAAATAGTGTAATCGGAAAAGGTTTATATATTTAAAATTCTTCGATTCTATTTTAGTTTCCTTATAATGAAAATAAACTAGAAGTGAATCATGTAAAAAAAAATCAACACGGAGAGTTGATTTAATAAAAGTAATAACTGAAACTGAGATATCCAGAAAAGGCATGGCACGTGGAACTAGAATAATATATCCCAAGTGGACTAAATAAAGGGTTCGAATCGAAATTCCAATGTATATCACTCTAAAAAATGCCGGAGCGTACAACGGCCGAAACGTCATGAATATATCAACAAACATTGGACAACAGTCTGGACAATGTAAATAATATAATTTTTACATTTACCTCATCTCAGAAATATAGACAGATGTCGAAAAATGTTAAATTTATAAACGCTTTCCTATGTTCCTTAGCCATATATAGATGCTTTCTGATTAGTTTATGTCATGTAACGAAACATACTTGCTCAAAATGTCTTATATTATCCGATTATCACTTCTTGCTAACATAAAGTTCCATTTAATAGACACATAATTCAATCTTAAATATGTTATCATGATTCCTTACTATCAGGACTTGTTATTTGCCAGCTAATAAGTCTTAATTCTCAGTTACATTCTTTTTTTATCGTTTCTTTAATGTCTCGACTAAAGGGGGAAAATAAATTGAAATCACTATTAATCTTATCTCAGCTGGCAAAATTTACATTCCGTTATTTTATTTCTATTTCAATACCAGTCTCAAATTCATTTTTTTGAAGCAGATGTTTTATTATTATTCCAATGAATCTAAAAAGAAATTTTTAGCTTGATGCTACCTAATTGCGAATCTTATCTGATAAAAATTTCATTGAATCAGAAGAAAATGATTTCTTCTCCTAATAATAATACGAAAAATTTATACTGTACAATTTTATATTCAGATTTTTATATTGGATTTTATGTTTCATCATTATACTCAAAAAATAAGAGCAACTGGCTGCTTTTGCCATAACACTAACTGGAATAAATATAAGAATTCCCGAAAATCCGTTGGAAATATATAAACAAGATAAAAAGAAAAATACATCGTGAAAATTAACGCTTATTCTAATCATTTTGATGTATTTAGAACGATATATACGTCCGAATATAATGGGGCTAACCTTCCATATGTTAATATAATATATTCAGTTCCCACAGACGAAACGTTAAATCCACACGCTACTCTCTCGCTATTTCTGTGGAATACGTTCCGATCTTACATTACTTTGTTCCACCATTTGAAACCTTCATTGTTAAGACTCTCCATCCCATATCTATTGTAACTAATTTTCTGCTCATTACTTTCAATTTCCATTGGTAAAAGATCCTTCTCGAGAAGGATAATAAACGAGATAATGGGCAGTGAAACGAGAACAGTCTCTGCATATAGGTTGTTCTCGTTCCAATGTCCATGTCTCGGGATATCTCATCTACTTATGATTAGTAATGCTCTGTTATTATTGCGACCTCTTTCCACTAAGTCCCAATCACAAAATATTCAAAAGTGATTGAACTCACAGTTTGATATCACCAAATACACGAATCAATGTTTATCCACTAGAGTCTTGACCCACGGCACAATGTCATTATACCCGATATCCCTAGACATGGACAGTGGAACGAGAATAATCTACCCCATAAATTGAATAAAGTGTTCATTTAATGATTCCATGGGTTATCCGGATAAAGGGACACCTGATGAAATACAAATGATGAATCGTTTTGATAACAAGATACACGTGGACAGTATTCTGCATATAAATAGTGTAAATAATAAGTAATAGAACATTTACATAAAATAGTTAATTTGTTAAAAACATGCTTTTTGTGACGGTTACACACCTGGCCCAGGGTCGAATCCCTTTGGTTACGGCGCCAACTGTGACGTCGCTCCTCCTGGTCGCTCCTCCTGGTTCCAAGCGTGCCGCTCCAACCCCTTGGTTGGATGATCACCAGCCTCGCCTTTCCCAACTCGCTTCCAATACCTGGTTACTGAAGCAACTGTACTGATCTCCGGTCTGTCTACCCACGCTGTGTTTAGATCTTAGACAGACGGGACCAGCAGGGATTGGGGCCGATACAAGTTGAGTCCGACGGGGGTGGCAAAACACAAGTAAAAAAAAAAAAAAAAACTCACGAGACAAAAAATTACTGATAAAAAAAGGGTGACAACCTTTTATATCTAATGTCCGTTACATAAAGAAAAATTGTTCTTATTTCCCGACCCGCTCTGTGGACTATGGCACCAAGCTTCTATCACACAACCTAAAGATTTCGAATTGCCTACTCTTTAGAATTGTGTATGTCGGAGTGTGGTTTAGTTCGACACTGGGGCTAATTTCTATCGATCATTCGCAGTTGATTCTTCTCTTCGACTTGAGTTGTATTTCTTCTTCTTCGTCGACTTAGATAGAACTTCTCTTGTCTTCGACTTGGGCTGGATCTTCTCTGCGGCTTTCGAGTAATCTTCTTCTTTGTCCACTTGGGCTGGAAGTTCTCTTGTCTTCGACTTGGGTGGAAGGATTTCTTGTTTCGACTTGGGTGGAAAGGATTCTTTTCTTGCCGCAACTCAGCCGCTGAACTCTTCTCTCTGTCGTCCGGGGTGATCTCTTCTCGCTGCCGTCCGGGGCTGAACTCTCTCTGCCGTCTGCCACAACTCTTGCTGCCTGTCTGGCCTGCAATTCTTCTTCTTGTCTGCCTGCAATTCTTCGGCCTGTCTGGAAGCTCTTCTTCTTATCTTCGACTTGGCTGTAACTTCTCTGCGTCTTTCGAGCAATCTTCTTCTTCTTCGACTTGGGCTGGGGGTTCTTCTTCTTCTTCGGTTTGGGCTGGAAGGATTTCTTGTCTGAGGATTCTCTTGCCCGCAAAGGGGCGAGTGAATCGGGCCTGATGCCCGCGTTCAGGCTCTATCCCTGCCCGCGGTCCAGCTGCAACTCATTTCTGTCGACTGGGGTCCTGCTTTTATTGACGCCGCAACAAAACGGGGTGGGTTTGTCGGCGTCAGGGGTTTCTCGATAATTCCAATAGCCGCATTATTTCTGTCTTCCCATTATCGCTATTGTTTTCACCCCTACTTCCTCACAGTGCCTTTGGTGGGGAGGCGCACACCCATCTTTCCCGGTCCCTCGTATGTCAGGTGACCGCTCTCGACCAATGATTCCTGATCGAGCATTTCTCCTCCTCTCTCCCGTATGCCACGTGACCGTTTCCGACCAATTGTTATTGATCGAGCATCCTTTCTCCTCTTTTCGGGCGTGGTTTACATCGTTCTTGTTTTAAAAAAAACAAAATTCAATTTTGCCCTTTTCGCACGTAAAAAAAAAAAAATGACAATCTTGGCTTTTTTCTCACCTGGGCTCTGTCAAAACAGCCTGCCGCTAATTAGATGTGACTTCAGGAAAGAATATTGGCGCCATCTGTGAGCTGAGACAATCGTTTTTTCACCTCTTGTTTTTGTCAGACCCGACAGTCAGAAAATCTTAATTATCTACATTGAAAATGTCCCCACTTTATTATCGTGGGTTTCCAATTCTTAATAGGTCAGAATCTGTATACAGTTCCACCGGTCACTCCCCTCAACCCAAAAGACACTTTTTCTCCGATTAAAAAAAAATTTCGTTTCTATTGTTCTAAAAAGAAATTCCCCTTTCTCCAATTTGACAATGAGTCTTTCCACGCAAAAGTAGGCTAGGTGCTTTGACCGATATTCTTATCAATCCCAATACACTGTCATCAAGCCTGGTTCTTTTTCTCCCTCTAAATGATTTTTCATTTCAAATAACAATTCTCTATTGTCTTTTAAAATTCGGCCAACACGCAGGCCAAGATATCTTTCTGACACCTATCTTCGCTTATGACCGGGTCATGCATCATCCATCTCTCTTTCCTTTTTTTTTCCTTTCTTCCTCTTTTCTTTCCCCTTCCTTCTTCTTTCCTTAGGATCGTCTAAGTACAACTTTAGTGAATTATTTTCAACTCAATTATTTTCCGTTAAAAAAAAAAAATCAACAACCTGTTTAATAAACCGAGTAAAAAAAAATTAAATCATATTTCTATGAATATTTCTAATAATGCAAAGTGCCACAATCCTCCCTAACCGATTTGTCATTTACCCGTAAATGACACCTAAACCAATTACATCATTTAACATGCACCATGCATTTGTCTCATGCAATTCTATTCTCTGCTTTCTAACATGCAAGGGTAATGTTCTTTCCATTTTCTTTTGTTCTACATGCAATGAAATGTTCTTTTCATTTTCTTTTCTGTTCTACATGCAATGAAAATTTTCTTTTTCAATGAAATTTTCATTTTTTTGTTCTACATGCAATGTAATGTTCTTTTCATTTTCTTCTGTTCTACATGCAATGAAATGTTCTTTTCATTTTCTTTTGTTCTACATGCAATGAAATGTTCTTTTCATTTCTTTTTGTTCTACATGCAATGAAATGTTCTTTTCATTTTCTTTTGTTCTACATGCAAGGTAATGTGTGCGTGTGTCTGTAGGTGCAGATGTGTTCACTAGGGTTTGTTCTTCTTGGTCAATGTTTTCCTCTCTGCCGTGGGAGGTTTTTCCGCCGCACGTGGTGGTCTCACGCCAGCCTCCTCCATTGGTCTTTCAGCAATTTCTTCGCCAGTCCTGTCTGAGTAAGGAACACTGCTCGGCATCTCCCTCTCGAGTTGTTGCATGCTCACTAGACTGTCGTTCGCTAATCTTCTCTTACTCTTAATCTTCCATATTATTACACCCCCGATGGCTATAACTAGGAATGTACCCATTACTATTGACCAACTTATCGCGATCTGCTCATCGTCTTCCCAAGCTACACCTTCGTCTCCCAACGCACTTAACTTATCTCTTAAGTGATCCATATCGATCTTTTCTATTGGCTTCATTAATACTGGCATCTTATTTAAGGTAACATTAGAGAATCTCTTCACTATCGGCTCCCATAATTCTGTACAATTGACTAAGCCTCTACCAATCATCTCTATGAGTGAATCTTTTTCTTCATACCTTTCTTCCATCTGGTAATAGGGGGCAAGGAGATGGACACCCCAACCGCCGAACATCCATGGGTAGCGTCACCAGGGATAACGGTGGCCTTATTCTTAATGTCCTTGTGGACTCTCCCCACATACCCTAGACAGGCTGATATGTTTCTGTGTGGCTACTGCCCACACCCCGTCTGAAACACTGATAGCTTGTGGTAATGCTGAGTTTGTTAATACCTCTACTTGGCAGATTCTTTTGATTCCTTCCCCTCCCCCTTCAAACAATTCTAGTATGCACAGTCTGCGGTTACCAGTTTTATAGATAGGGCTCAACGAGGTACAAGTCCCCAGGGTATCATCTCTACACCTTCTAGCTTCTTCAGCTGATAGCAACATGAATTGCGTTCTCCCCTGAATTTAATGCTATGTAGTCTGCTTCCACCTTGTACCTTGCTATCATTCCTGAAAGGTAACAAATTCTCTTGTTGTTATTCTTCACAATCACTTAGTCTCGCTCGACTCATCACTCAATCATTTCATAACTTTTCTCTTAGTTCGGCTCTTCCCTCCTCTAACTAACCTCTAGCAGACAGAATGGTCTGGTCAGGTGTGCGTGGCGTCCACTCTAAAGGTCGTACTTCATGAACCACTGATGGCCAATCAATAATGCCAATAATTCTTCCGTTCCTTGTGAGGTGCAGCCCGCATCTCCATCCCTCCACTCACATCTACCATAGTCAGCCAATAGGATTTTGGATGAGCCAGTGTCGTTATCTGTCGACACTAAATGCTTCTATTCTGCACAGCCCTTTTTTTTTCTACTGAGATTTGGGGTTCTTCTCCTCCCTGATCTCATCTTCTGAGGTGATTCCTGTTCAACCTCTACCCCTCTTTCTGTGTTTAACTCCCGTCCAGGAGGTTTTTTGTCCTCTTCTTCATCCCCTGATTCTTCTTTCTGTTTAGAGTCTTCGCCTTGAATGTCTTCAATACCTCTCGACTCTATGTCTAAACTTCTCCTGTTCCTTATCCTTTCCTTAAGCTGGGAAAGGGGTATTCGATCCTCCTCCTCCCACTCGCTGGGCCCTTCGTCTTGTTCAGGGTGTCTCTTTTTAGAGCCTTCGACTGCTTGATTGGACCTCTTCGTCTTTTTCTTCCTTTTCTTCGGACATGGGGGTGTGATGGCGATCTCACGGGGTCTTCTCTGCACTGATTCAGTCGACGACTGAACATCACTAATCCCCGCTGAGGGTTCCAACTCTGTCACTCGGACTGCTTCGTTTATCTGGTCAAGTCGACCTATCTCCTCATCTTCTTCGGAGTCTTCCTCCGTCTCCATTCCTTCCGGTTCAACCAGAGTTACCTTCCTTTTCCTTGTCTTCTTAGGCCTCGGCTCGCTCATTTCCAGGTTAGCTATTTCAGCCTTCTTCAGATCATTGGCATGAACCCTCCTCGCTCGTCCTGCCACTTGATCCCATATTACATATGATACTGGGCCCGTCTGCTCTACTATCCGGTAGTACGGTTCCCATCTCTGGTCCAGTTTTCCTTCTCTCTGGTGGATTTTATAGTAGACAGGGTCTCCAACCTTCAATTCTACCACCTTTCTTTCAGCATTCACCCTCTCATTTCTTTTCTTCTGGGCCCTCTTTATTCTTCTTCTGGCCTGTACGAATATCTTATGTTGCTGTTCCAGCAATAGTTGATGATGATCTTCTCCCATATACCTTCTTCGGGGCTTCAGTAGGTTATCTACAGGCAGGACCACGTCTCTGCCAAACAACAAAAATAAGGAGAAAATCTGGAGGTTTCGTTTATCGTAAACCTCACGGCCGCCAGAGCCTGCGTCAAATACAAGTCCCAATTTCCAATGTTTTCTCTGACCAACTTGGCCAATACATCTCCCAAGGTTCTATGAAACCTTTCCCTTTAGCATTTCCCTGGGGGTGATATGGGGATGTTTTTTATGTGCTCTACATTCAAACCTGTCAAAACTTCTCTCATGATGCTGTTCACATTCTCCGTGCCATTATCTGTTACCAATTGCACAGGGGCACCATACCTAGGGAAGATTTCACTTATTATCAACCCGGCCACAGTTCTGGCCTTCTTGTCTGGTACTGCAAATGATTCAGGCCAATTTGTTAGCCAATCGACAAAACTCACTATATAGTTGTTTCCTTGTGCAGTTTCCCCATATGGTCCTGATACATCCATACTCACTTTCTCGAAGGGAAGTTTGGTACGTCCGTCTCCTCCAAGGGTGCCATTTCCTGCCTTCTGCTCTGCGACTGGCACACTACACAACTTCGAACATAGTTAGTGACTTCTCCGTACAGTTTGGGCCAATAGTACTTTCTTCCTATGAGATCACATGTCCTATCAATTCCCATGTGACCCAACCTTTCGTGGCACTGTTCCAATATCTCTGGTCTTAAACTTTTGGGCACATACAACTTGGGTTTGACTTCTTCATCCCTTCCTGAGAGATAATACAGCCTTTCCTCTATTATGGCATACTTGGTGGTCTCTCCTGCCTTTACCTTCTCTCTCAGAGCAGCTATTTCACTGTCTGCTTGCTCCTTTTCAATTCCTTCTGTCCAGTAGGGATCGGTTATTATCTGGGCGTCCCTTCTTCGTCCGATTCTAATATAGGGCGATCTTTTTAGCTTATTAGAGTTAATTACTCCTATTCTATAGGCTTTATCATCTACTCCCTGTTCTACCCTTACAGATCTTTCTTCCAGTTGTTTCGGTATTCTTGAGAGTAAATCTGCGCACGTGTTTTCCTTTCCTGCCAAATACTCTATCTTACAGTGGTAGCCACTTAACTTAAGTGCCCACTGTTGAATTTTCTTATTATTTGTCCACTCTGCCTGCAATAGGTACTGCAGAGGCTTGTGGTCTGTCTTTATAGTGAAGACCGCACCATTTAAATAGTAGTCCAGTTTTTGGAGAGCATACATGATAGCATATGCTTCCCTCTCTATTACTGGCCACCTCTGTTGTGTCTCTGAGAGCTTATGGGAGAGGAAGTATATCGGTACTTCCTCTGGTATGCCTGGCACTGGTCCTTCCTTATCAGGACACGGCTGGGTAAGTACTGCTCCTACACACTGCTCACTGGCATCCGTGTATAATATCATGGGCTTGCTGAGGTCTGGGTACGTCAGCAGTGGGACGGTTGTCAACTGTTCCTTTAGCGAATCAAATGCTCGTTGACAGTCCTCTGTCCACTTGAACCTAGCGTATTTCTTCGTCAGGGCCACTAGCGGTATGGCAATTCTTGAAAATGCCGGGACGAAGCGCCGGTAGTAGCCTATAGCTCCTATAAAACCTCTTACCTGCCTCACTGTCTTAGGCTCTGGCATTTCCCTTATGACCTTTACCTTATCCATGTCGGGTTTAATACCGTCTCCGTTTATGACGAAGCCTAAATACCTAGTTTCTTCCCTCAGAAACTGACACTTTGACAATTTCAATTTTAATCCGTGTTTCCTCAACCTTCCCAACACCTGTCTTAAATGAAAAAAGTGTTGTTCCACTGTCTCCGAAAATATCAAGATATCGTCTAAATACGCCATGGCAAAGCTCTCGTATCCTCCTAACACTATTGACATTAGCTGTTGGAAGACTCCCGGGGCATTAGCTAAACCGAATGGCATCACTCTGAACTGAAACAGTCCCAGGTGACACGCGAATGCGGCCTTCTCCTTGTCAGCCTCATCCAGGGCTACTTGCCAATACCCGGACCTCAAGTCCAACGTAGAGAAGTACTTTGCCTTCCCTAATAATGCCAAAATGTCGTCTATCAATGGCAATGGCACCGCCAACGGCTTCGAAATAGAATTCAGCTTTCTAAAATCTACACAGAAACGGTGGCCGCCATCTTTCTTACCTACTATTACTATTGGGAAGCTCCAAGGAGAGATCGATCTTTCGATCATCCCAGCTTCCAACATTTCCTCTACTGCCTCTTCTACAAGGGGTCTTTTATGTATAGGTGTTCGGTAGGGTTTTAATTTCACAGGGGGTGGTCTCCGGTGTCGATTTTCATTTCGACTGTGTGGGTCTGACCTAGCTCCTTGTCTGACTGGGCCACCACATCTCGATTGTCCTTAACAGACCCCCACTCTGGTTCTAAATTGATCCGGTGCTAATATATCCTCATCTAAGATTCCTTCTGTTTGCTCTACTAGCTTCCTTCGTTCCTCCTCGAATCTCACCCGATTCAGAGTTCGTAGGGGAAGTGCTCTTCCTATCTTCTCCCCTCTCCTAACCTTTATAGTCTTTTGGGCCTGGTTCACCATCATTATGGGCACCAACTCGGCTGCCTCCACTACCGTTTCGCACAGGGTTACCTCGTTATCTTCTAGGCTCTTTCCTTCTACAGGGACCAACTGCAGAGGTCCTCTCCGTACCTTTTTTTCTGACATTAGCCTACCCTTTCCCGACACTGCGGTCCTAGGAGGTAACTTTACATCTTCCTCCACCACTATGGTTATCTCTTCCTCTGGTGGGCATCCCAATGGCGTTCTCTCGCCGTTCACCACCAACACAGTAGGATTAAACTCGATCTGGGCCTTCTGGCTCCGGAGCCAATCTTCTCCCAAGATTGCCTCTGTACACAGGTCGGGGGTTACGTAAAAATTTTGGGTGCTTTTCACCCTCCCAATCCTCACCGGGAGCCTCACCATCCCTTTTTATCTCCAGGGGGGCTCCATCTGCTTGCGTGATCTCTATGTCCGCTTCCCGTAACCTTCTCTTCCGTTTCACCCGCCTGTATGTTTCCTCTCTCATCAATGACACAGATGCTCCTGTGTCCACCAAAGCCCTCATCTCTCTACCACCTATCTCTGCTCTACAGGATAGTTCTTTCTCTTGCGTTAGCGAAGAGAACACTTGAGCTTTCTTCTTCCTGGGTCCCCACCTTTGGGTTAACCCAGCCATAGGCGCCGGTAGTAATAAATCACCTTCATTTTTTCTCATGAGGTGGAGTTCTGCGCCCCCCTGCACCTGGGCGACCCCGGCCGGACCTCTCCCGGTCTCCCATGGCCGTTTCTAAAAATACAGTTTCTTTTCAGGTGTCCTGGCCTCCTGCAAAACCAGCACCTTCTTGTTAGACAGCTTGCCGCAAAGTGGCCCGCCCGACCACATGTCCAACATTTTGCTCTTTCCCTTTTTAACTGGGTTGGCCTTGCATCTATTCTCGGGGGAACCCGTCCTCTATTCAAGCGGTTCACCCGTTCACTGGTCCAAGCTTTTATTTCTCTTCTTTTTAACTGGGCCACCCTCCCTCTTAATTCTGGGGTGGCCCGCTGGCTTTTCCCTGGGCCGGTCTCTTGGGCTCAGCCTTCTTTGTTAATATCGGTGGGGCACCCTTCCTCAGCCCGCACCACTTGGCCAGGTGTCCTTTCTTACCACACCTGGTGCATCTGTCCTGATTGAAGTCTGGGGGCAACCCCCACTTCGTCGGACATTCCGCCGCCCTGTGGTCCTCGTACCCACAGGTCCAGCAGACCAGCCCGTATCGACCCGGCGTGGGCTTATAAAAGCCATGCCTGGTCGACCATGCCCCTTCTATTGGGGTCCTCCTCCCATAATTCTGCCCGATCCACCTCTTCCTTAACCCTCTGATTCCACACGGGGGTTCTTCCGCCTACCCCCTTCTTCCAGCCTCTTGACTTGGTATCTGCTTCTTTCCCACACCTCTTCACTTTATCCCACACCCCTGGCTCTCCCTGGCCAGCTCTATCGCTGCCGACAGTCTGAGCGGTCCTTCTTTCAATACGTCGTGACGAACACGCTCGTCGCTCAGCGCCTCTACATACAGGTCCGCCAGTTGGGCCTGCATAACCGCATTATCCCTGACCACTTCGGGGAATGCCAACGACGATAGCTTCCCCGCTCGGGTCCCTAATTCTCCCGGGGTTTCATCCCGTAGCTGTGTCAGTTTAAAAGGGCCCTCATGGCCTCTATGGCCGTACCTTCGTCGGCGAATTCTTTGGTTAGCAGTCTTTTTATTTCTTCCCAAGACAAGCGGGGTTGGTTCTCCAAGAGCCCCCTCACGAACTCAGACGCTTTTTCCCTTTGTGGCATCGTATGCCAAATACAGGGTTTTCTTGGTCCGAAAGCTCGTAGATGGTTCGGCTCTTCTCGAGGATTGCCAGCCAGTTTTTAAACTCCTTCCCGCTGCCATCAAATACTGGGACCCTCGGTCCACCCAACAGCTTCCTTAAATCCACTGACAACCCCCCGCCCTACTTCCTCTTCTTCACCCCCCACTGCTCTATCCGAATCATAGTCAGACATGTCTACAGAGAAAGACAGTCTATGCAGCAACAATCGAGGTTGGGAAATAAAATAAGGTGTCCTACCTTGCAGACGATTCTGTTCTTTTCTTCCTTTGGTCCCGGGTCGTTCTGAGTTCTGTCTGAATTTTCAGCAACGGCGGTCGATCGTGGTCTTCTCAGGGTTGAAATCCCTCGGTCACGGCACCACGTGTGACGGTTGTCTCAGGGTTGATCCGTTGGTCACGGCACCATGTGTGACGGTTACACACCTGGCCCAGGGTCGAATCTTTTGGTTACGGCGCCAACTGTGACGTCGCTCCTCCTGGTCGCTCCTCCTGGTTCCAAGCGTGCCGCTCCAACCCCTTGGTTAGATGATCACCAGCCTCGCCTTTCCCAACTCGCTTCCAATACCTGGTTACTGAAGCAACTGTACTGATCTCCGGTCTGTCTACCCACGCTGTGTTTAGATCTTAGACAGACGGGACCAGCAGGGATTGGGGCCGATACAAGTTGAGTCCGACGGGGTGGCAAAACACAAGTAAAAAAAAAAAAAACTCACGAGACAAAAAATTACTGATGATAAAAAAAAAGGGTGACAACCTTTTATATCTAATGTCCGTTACATAAAAAAAAATTGTTCTCATTTCCCGACCCGCTCTGTGGACTATGGCACCAAGCTTCTATCACACAACCTAAAGATTTCGAATTGCCTACTCTTTAGAATTGTGTATGTCGGAGTGTGGTTTAGCTCGACACTGGGGCTAATTTCTATCGATCATTCGCAGTTGATTCTTCTCTTCGACTTGAGTTGTATTTCTTCTTCTTCGTCGACTTAGATAGAACTTCTCTTGTCTTCGACTTGGGCTGGATCTTCTCTGCGGTTTTCGAGTAATCTTCTTCTTCGTCCACTTGGGCTGGAAGTTCTCTTGTCTTCGACTTGGGTGGAAGGATTTCTTGTTTCGACTTGGGTGGAAGGATTTCTTGCCGCAACTCAGCCGCTACTCTCTGTCGTCCGAGGTGATCTCTTCTCGCTGCCGTCCGTAACTCTGGGCTGAACTCTTGCCACAACTCTTGCTGCCGTCTGGCCTGCTCTCTTCTTCTGCCGTCCGGGCTGAATTCTTCGGCTTGTCTCTGCAGTCTTCTTCTTATCTTCAACTCTTGGCTGTCGGCTTTCGAGCAATCTTCTTCTTCTTCGTCTGCAACTTCTCTGAGGCTGGAAGTTCTCTTCTTCTTCGACTTGGGCTGGAAGGATTTCTTGTCTGAGGATTCTCTTGCCCGCAAAGGGGCGAGTGAATCGGGCCTGATGCCCGCGTTCAGGCTCTATCCCTGCCCGCGGTCCAGCTGCAACTGATTTCTGTCGACTGGGGTCCTGCTTTTATTGACGCCGCAACAAACAAACCGGGGTGGGTTTGTCGGCGTCAGGGGTTTCTCGATAATTCCAATAGCCGCATTATTTCTGTCTTCCCATTATCGCTATTGTTTTCACCCCTACTTCCTCACAGTGCCTTTGGTGGGGAGGCGCACACCCATCTTTCCCGGTCCCTCGTATGTCAGGTGACCGTTTTTCGACCAATGATTCCTGATCGAGCATTTCTCCTCCTTCTTTCCCGTATGCCACGTGACCGTTTCCGACCAATTGTTATTGATCGAGCATCCTTTCTCCTCTTTTCGGGCGTGGTTTACATCGTTCTTGTTTTAAAAAACAAAATCTAATTTTGCCCTTTTCGCACGTACGAAAAAATGACAATCTTGGCTTTTTTTTCTCACCTGGGCTCTGTCAAAACAGCCTGCCGCTAATTAGATGTGACTTCAGGAAAGAATATTGGCGCCATCTGTGAGCTGAGACAATCGTTTTTTCACCTCTTGTTTTTGTCAGACCCGACAGTCAGAAAATCTTAATTATCTACATTGAAAATGTCCCCACTTTATTATCGTGGGTTTCCAATTCTTAATAGGTCAGAATCTGTATACAGTTCCACCGGTCACTCCCCTCAACCCAAAAGACACTTTTTCTCCGATTAAAAAATTTCGTTTCTATTGTTCTAAAAAGAAATTCCCCTTTCTCCAATTTGACAATGAGTCTTTCCACGCAAAAGTAGGCTAGGTGCTTTGACCGATATTCTTATCAATCCCAATACACTGTCATCAAGCCTGGTTCTTTTTCTCCCTCTAAATGATTTTTCATTTCAAATAACAATTCTCTATTGTCTTTTAAAATTCGGCCAACACGCAGGCCAAGATATCTTTCTGACACCTATCTTCGCTTATGACCGGGTCATGCATCATCCATCTCTCTTTCCTTTTTTTTCCTTTCTTCCTCTTTTCTTTCCCCTTCCTTCTTCTTTCCTTAGGATCGTCTAAGTACAACTTTAGTGAATTATTTTCAACTCAATTATTTTCCGTTTAAAAAAAAAAATCAACAACCTGTTTAATAAACCGAGTAAAAAAAAAAATTAAATCATATTTCTATGAATATTTCTAATAATGCAAGGTGCTAACTTTGGAGAATTTACACCTGAACTATTGATTCTGTTTTATATGGCTTCTAACATGTATACGTAAATACATTCATGTTTTTGTATATGATCATTTGTGCGATTTTCTTGCCTACATCAGTTATGATTTTATATTATCTTTATTATATTGTTATCATTATTATTATTAATATTTATCCATATCTATCTATCTATCTATCTGTCAATCTATCTATTTATCTATCTATCTATTTATATATATATATATATATATATATATATATATATATATTATATATGCATATTTTAAGTTCTTAAAATTGTTCTTTATTTATCTCTTAATTTTATTTAATTAATTCATTTTATTAATGAATATTTTCATGTATATAACTTATGTATATTTTTGTTTCATACATTTCATTTTTTTTAATTTTTATTTTTATTTTATTTAACTTTATTTTATTGATGCCAAATATTATTATTATTATTATAATTATCATCAATTTGAAATTGTGAGGATTATAATGTGATGATGATTGTTTCGCTGTTGAAAATAACATGAATATCAGACAATTCAGTTTAACTATTTTAAATCTGATCATTCCCCTCTCTTACCCTGTATTTTAACTTGTTCAATCCTTAAAGAAAAAAATCATTTCTAGGTCACCCTATCGGCTCATGTTTAATTGTTCCCTTTCTTTTCTTTCCCACCCTCTCTCCGTCTCTCCTTTTCTCTCCTTCTCTATCCCTCCCCTCTCTTTCTCTCTCTCTTTCACTCTTTCCCACCACAAATTTTTAAAACATTAAATTGATAATTTTATGTTTCTTTCTTCCTCTTTTAATATTAATTTTTTTCCTTTTCTTTTTTTTCTTCTTTTTCCCTCTGCCTTTTCCTTTCGTCTGGATAAATTAATTCCATTTATTAAAAAAAAACTTCGGTCTGAATAGATGGATATTTGTATATTCATGAAATAAATTATAACCCGAATTCATTTATTTATTTTTTGAGGTTGTTGTACTCATTATATATATATATATATATATATATATATATATATATATATATATATATATATGAAGAAATATGCTCAAGGTTTTTTTATATTTATGGGATAAAGGTGCTTAATATCAGAGATAGAGCGTGTGTAAATATAATATAAAAGTGAAAAAGTCCACACTTAGAGCGACAGGCTGTTTCATGCTAGACGCAATCGTCAGAGTCGCCTGACGATAGCGTCTAGCATCAAACAACCATACGATTGCGTCTGGCAATGAAACAGCCTGTCGCCTCTAAAACAAAACAAATTATCAGCTTATTATATATATATATATAGAGAGAGAGAGCTTTGAAAAGGACGGAACGCAATTTTTTCAAAGGGCCTTTTTCGTCCAACACTTCTTCAGAAAGACTTATATATATATATATATATATATATATATATATATATATATATAAAAGAAAACAGTAAGATATATAATCCGGTGTTCTTATAGATATTTTTATTTTTACAAAATAGTGCTCAATGTAAATTTACAGAGCATTAATATTTCCATTTTAATGGAACTAATGCTTTTAATTTAATTGCAAAATTAAATTCGGGGCTTTTAGCTTCTATTTTTGAAACATGGTTAGAACTGTGTAGCGGAAAAAAAAACATATTCTAAATCAATTATATATATATATATATATATATATATATATATATATATATATATATAATTCTATTGGAAAAAAACTACTAAGACATATCACTATATTAATTGAACTATATAATTAGTTCATGCCATTTTAACTGAAAAGCACTTGTAAAAAAAGAATTCGTGGATTTGCCATATTACAAAATTCATATAAAAATTCTCACTTGAAATTTGGAACTTTAGCGTTGCGACTCGCACGTTCCCAGATTGTACAACCGTCAATAAATAGCACATTCTTAAAAAAAAACATCTTTCGGCCTACGAACAATTATTTCGTCTTCAAGTTTTAACTTTAAAGGAAAAAAATTACAGCCGGATGATGAAGGGATAATTCTTCGAAAGTACTCGCTTAACTTAAAAAAATATACACTAGAAACATCTGACAACAGTTTTATAAATGAGGATCACATCATTCAATAGATTAACAATATTTTAATTCATACATTATGTCCTACTAGCGAAGTGATTTCACCATTAATCGCATTAATATTGCTGATTGATTCTATGTATGATTATTTCTTTTTATACATTTATATATATATATATTAGAAAAGTGTGATCAGCTCTAAAAAGAGTCTGGTCAAAAACTCTTACTGGCAAAAAGTGCTCGATGCCATAAGAAACAGCAGAACTTCAATATTAAATCAAAATCCGGGTAGGCAGTGACCGGCCACGACTACCAGTTTCATGCGTTTACACGCAATCGTCAGGCGGGCGGTGGGTGTAGTTTGTAGAATGGCTACACTATATACCACACCAGACGAGTGCAATATGATAGGCAAACCAAACCCACCAGGTGAGAGGATAAACCATCTTTTCCTGATCAAAAATAACCGAAAACTAAATAAATAATAAATAAGTGAAAGTCTTGCCAGTCTGGTAAAGAAAGTCGTTCAATGACATAAGTGAAAATGGCGCCACGGTAAAGATGTCAAAGCTTCAAAGCCCCCAAAACGGGCAACTAAAGTCACGTCAGAGTAATTCACAATATTCGAAAGGGATAAACGGCCCTAAAAAGAATCTGCCCCCACAAATTGCTTACTATCAAAACAGTGCTCGATGCCATATGAAATTATTATTATGATTTGATATATATATATATATATGTGTGTGTGTGTGTGTGTGTGTATAGATATAGATATAAAATTTTATATGCGCAGTACTTATTAGAAAGTGCTCAATATCAGTGATAGACCTAACATATTCAATTATATGGATATGAATTTGTGACACTCATTTTCACGAGTTTGTTTGATGATCGCAAAGCGTGAAACAAAAGTCACAAACTTATATCTATACATCTGTATATATATATATATATATATATATATATATATATATATATATATATATATATATAGGGAAAAAGTTATAATTGTTCCAACGAGAGAAAAATGTATATTTAAAAAAAGAGGCAAACCGCAAAAGTTTTTGGTTCTAATATTTATTTGTTTTAGTGTATATATTATATTTAATTCGTCATATTTTTGCTACACGGGTTTCCAGTGTGACCTTCTTGAGGCAAATTAAAGGAATCAATTTTTAATGGAATAAAATTTCCTTATGTTCTCTTAATGTTTCAATGTTCATTTCCTGTATTTGTTCTTTCGACTGTTGGCAAAAGTGAATTTCTGCCTAAGTGGTAATAAAATCATTAGGTTTGGTCTTAGTGGTGGTGATGATAGATGTGTTGATGATAGATTCCCCCCTATCCCCACATCCCCCCTGAGACTGTCAAATCCATTTCCATTTCTGTGTATTGTGCGTGTGTGTGTGTGTGTCCCTGCTAGCTTGCACATGAATCAGCACACACACACACACACACACACAAACAAACACACACACACATATATATATATATATATATATATATATATATATATATATATATATATATATATAATGATGGAAGTGTCTCTTATAACGAATCCATTTTGCCTCTTTTTCAGCCAAAACAGCAACAGGAGCATTAGAGGTCAAAGCAACCCATTGCAGCTGTGATGTGACCTTTGACCTGGAAACTTACAATTGGTTTTACAATATGATAATATTTTTATTCAAAGGGACAATTAGAAAAGCCGTGGAAAGTGAGGTAATTTCTTCTTTCTTTGTCCATTTCTTATATTTTCGCTTAGCAGGACGTCTTCGAGACTGGATGCTTCAGTGTCCAATCAGAATTTGGGCTTGTCAAATATTTTAAAACTTTTGCCCGGATTAGAGTCTGGATCCAAAGAAAAATGAATTTCCAGGTGAGCTTGACTTTATTTAACCTCGTCATCACATCTTTCAAAATCTGTACCAAATAAGACAAATGACTTCCAGAAATGCAGTATTCTCCACACTTTCAGATGTAAGAAACTGCTATCATAGATGTTTACTTGCATTATTTACATTATTCGGACAGTTATCCTCATCTTCATTGACATATTCATAACGTTTCGGCCGTTGTACACTCCGGCCTTTATGTCTATGTCTCTCTATATATCTGTCTATATTCTGAGATGAGGTATTGATTATTTGCATTATTCATTATTCGGACTGTTATCCTCATCTTCATTGCCATATTCACAACGTTTCGGCCGTTGTACGCTCCGGCCTTTATGTCTATGTCTCTCTATATATCTGTCTATATCTCTGAGATGAGGTATTATGATTACTTGCATTATTTACATTATTTGAACTGTTATCCTCATCTTCATATTCACAACGTTTCGGCCGTTTACGCTCCGGCCTTTATGTCTATGTCTCTCGTATATCTGTGTATATCTCGATATTATGATTACATTATTTACATTATTTGAACTGTTATCCTCATCTTCATTGCCATATTCACAACGTTTCGTTATATATCGGCCTTTATGTCTATCTCTATATATCTGTCTATATCTCTGAGATGAGGTATCATGACTACTTGCATTATTTACATTATTCAGACAGTTATCCTCATCTTCATTGCCATATTCACAACGTTTCGGCCGTTGTACGCTCCGGCCTTTATGTCCCTCTCTCTATATATCTATTTCTATACATGAGGTATTATGATTACTTGCATTATTTACATTATTCGGACTGTTATCCTCATCTCCATTGCCATATTCACAACATTTCGGCCGTTGTACGCTCCGGCCTTTATGTCTATGTCTCTCTATATATCTGTCTATATCTCTGAGATGAGGTATTATGATTACTTGCATTATTTACATTATTCAGACTGTTATCCTCATCTTCATTGCCATATTCACAACGTTTCGGCCGTTGTACGCTCCGGCCTTTATGTCTATGTCTCTCTATATATCTGTGTATATCTCTGAGATGAGGTATTATGATTACTTGCATTATTTACATTATTCGGACTATTATCCTCATCTTCATTGCCATATTCACAACGTTTCGGCCGTTGTACGCTCCGGCCTTTATGTCTATGTCTCTCTATATATCTGTGTATATCTCTGAGATGAGGTATTATGATTACTTGCATTATTTACATACGTTCGTATTGCAAAATTTCCCTCCACCCGTGACGTCCACATGACGCTCTCAACGCGAAAAACACCATACGTTTCACGCCAGAGAACGGGAGTGACACATTGTCGCACGTGTATGCGAGATCAATGGTTACGAACTGCTTAAGATCGATACGAGCCGTCAACTCGCCGGCATAGTCAGGCATCTGAAGACAATGGTAGAAGGCGTGCGAAGCAGTTTCCTCTAAACCAAGGTCATACAGATGACAGTCGGGCAAATCCGCCCAGTCTCCTCTGAATGCTCCGTCATTGAGAGATAATCCGATCCGAATCGCTAGGTAAGCGAAAACCCAGGGTTGCTGAGATGATCCACCGCTGGCTCCCAAGACCAGAAAGAGTGCAACTTTGATGCCTACAAGCTGAGCCGGCCACATAGTATATCCTTCGCGACCCCCTCCATTAATTCACGATACAATAGTCTACGGAGCTGTGAAATGTCACTGTTCGCGAAAAGACCCTCAAGGTCGTCCGACACTCTTGGAAGAAACTCGATTGCTTTCGGGACTTACGACGACACTCAAACCTAAAAATGGGAGGAGTGATGGTAAGGCGAGGGAAGGCGTCCCTAACACTCCTCTCCAAAATTGAGTCCGCTGTCAACACGCGGCGTAGGAAAGCCAACATTGAAGCGTTCCAATGACACAACAAGTGCGGAATTCTCAGTACCCACTCCGTGACACGGGCGTTGGGCAACGACCTCTCTGCAGAACAGATGCTTGCGACCACCCAACAAAAGAATGGACAACAAGCCTTCTTTCGGTGCTTGCAGAGAGAAAGTAGAAGCAATTGATAAAGGATAAGACAAAAGACTAAGCGGCACACGCCTCAGCTCTACTCTTTACGGACAACCGTCGTCGAAGCCAAGTTCGGACTGCCGCTCCGACCTTTGTACTTCGGACCAATTTTTCTTCAGCTGGAGACCGGGCTCCAAGAATGCAGACAAGTCCGTCTGTCCAACTAAAGGGTCGCGGAAGTGCGACCCCTTTCCAGTTACCTAAGCTAGGGCAGTTGATCTCCTTGCTTATCAAGAAGGATCAAGTACTGTTAGTTAGGGCTAGGTTAAAAACAGTGTCTCCCGAGGCAACGAATATAGCCACAGAATTGCGTGCAGAGGAAGTTAGAAATGCACCCAAGAGACATATCGCATGCGTCACATTGCCGTATAGGTGAACCGCGACAACAAACGCGGGCATATGTGACGCTTTCCAAGACCACTTTCAGGATCTGTTCACCAGATCGTTCGGTCTGCTCAGTTCCACGCCTATTTGACCAACTTTCCCCGTCTCATCGCAGAGTCGGAAATCTTGGAAGCGCTGAAGCTGGTTGGGCAGGATTAGATCTTTCTTACGCTCTGTTCAGATTTTCTTTGCTGGAACAGATTTGCAACAACTGGATGAAGCAGGGGTCTATACCTTACTAATGACGCATCATTCACCTGGCTGGTGATTCGAAGTGCCCTTTGCGTTGGCCAAAGACTGTTTAGCGGGCTTGGAAAAATCTCCAATCTGCGTTCGCTGCGATGAGGCGGTGGGGATCTGGATCATGTATTCTTTCACTGCAGAGTCGTAGTCATGTTTTGCAAGTTTATTGAAAAGAGTATGCTGCACAGAAAGTTTATCGTCCTTGAGGCCAGTTCTGTGTCTGTAGCAATGTGGTACGGCCGTTGACGAAGGCTGAACATTATGTGTTCTTTTGCTTGTTAGGTGTTATGTGATTCGTGATATGGACGACATGTCAGAAGAAATTCTATGGGGACAAGAAGTTCACTTCTTCCAAAATGATCTTGTACTTGAGGCATCAGATTAAAATCAAGACTAGGACGGAAAAGCGGCGGCTCCTCCCTATCAGAATTTGGCAAAAGGTGGGTGAGTCTTGAGCTTTTGTGTCGTGAAAGAGGCGCTGATTTAGACTGGCACTTTGATGCCGGTTAGGCATTAGAATATTGTTCTAACTGGATTGAACTTTGGTAACCCAGTCCGAAATTAGTTTAGTTTAAGGTTGTTTTTTTGTCTTCTTTCAAAGTTTACTTGGCTATGGAATGTAAACTCATTGACCTCTTTTATTTCTAACCCGCAACCCCTTTCTTTAGTTTAATTTATGTGACTAGAGATGTCAGTTCTCTGGTGGATGCGGGACGCCTTTCGTATTTCGGGTGTGATTTTCGTATTGTTGTGTTTGAATGAGTGTATGCTTGAGTGAGTGGTAGAACGAATGAGTTTTTTTTTGATTATTCAAATCCCACATTAATTTCGTCCAATTAGCCGATGTTTTTGCCATAATTAAGGATTGTGTGGGGAGCGGTAGGTTATGACTAATATTGTTTTATTTACTTTCTTGTAAATAGTTTTTCACATATTGTAAATACTTACTCGGGTTTAGATTTTTAAATTGTCGTTTTATTATTTGTATTTCATAGAGAATCTGTGGTATTATGGTGAGTGTAGTAAGCACGGTATGTAAGAATGTGTTGTTTTCGTATAAGGAATATTGTGGTATATTTGGGTCAGTGATTGTGGTTACCTAAGTTTAATTATAAGACAGTAGACCAGCCTTTCTCCCCCAACGCCCCTTTTGGCCTTGTGCCAGATTTTTAATACAGAATAAATACTGTAGTATATATTTTCTACGTCATCGGCCGGCTTGCAAGTGACTGTTACCATGTGCGTTGGATTTTTTATCATTTCCATGTATTGAGGATTTTTGACATTTGACCTGCGATTCGTGATTTCAACATTTCTTTCTGCCACTGGATCTTCGAGTTTGGACTTGCGATTTGTTTAGATCGTTGTGGAATTGGTCTGCCATATCAATTTCTGAACGGACGTCTTTAATCATTTCATGCATTGTTATACAGCCTTTCATTGTCACCAACTGCTCTTAATTTAGTTAATTTAAATGACAGTTTGATCAAATCTGTCAGATTAATAAATAAATAAAATCCATTACGTCTTTAGAAATTGCTTTGTTTACATTTGGATACGAAATTAAACAGATATGGATTTTTCGAGAATCTATGACGAGATTTCGCTCAAAGAAACTATTCAATCTTCCCTGATCGGAAAAAAAGATCTCTGTAGATCAGTCGGTTAGAGCTCGTTGGATCTAACGACAGTTTCCTCTGCAGAGGAGGTCGCAGGTTCGAATCCGCTCGGAGAGCGAAAATTTTTATTTAATAAGATTTTTTCAGGCCAGTAGACAAAAAATAATAAACGGTGCGTCTACTCAAATATGAGTATCCACTAAAAATAAAGTTTGCAGTGATGAAATCTGTCAGATTAATTAATAAAAACTGATTGCTTCTTTAAAAAATTGCACAGTTTGTGAAGTCAATCTATGATGAAGAGAGTTGGTCGCTTTTCATAATGCCTTTTCCTTCGATTCTTGTACAAAAAAAAAGTTTCTTTTCGCTTTGTAGCAAATTTCTAAATGTTAACCCATGATTTTTCTTCGACTCCTTTTCATTTGTAAAGTTTTTTTTTTTTCAGATTTGCGAAAAGGCCGTGTCCGTCATAAATGACAGTGGATATGAACAGATTGTAGAATTCCCTTGTGAGTGACTTTTTCTTTTTTTAATTTCTGATATTTGTCAAAAGAGATCATAAAAAATTGAGGAGGTCATTTATAGATAAATGGTTGGAATAAACTATTCGGAAGTCGATTCTTCGTTTAGATTTTGAGCAATTTGGCTTTGAGTTAAATTTCGATTCGTTCAACAAATAAAACAACTTCAGTGAAATAAATTCATTTGTAACAGCCTTCGATATAATCATTCTAAAAATCAATCTAAATGCATAAAAAAGTAATATCTCTCATTATATTCCTTTTCTAAAACATTGGAATTGTCGCCGTTGACCAGTTTCTGTATGAATTGATTTTTATTGAACTTATATTTTGTCAATGAAATCTTAAAAACTAATTTATATATGTATATGCAGTCAACGACAAAATTATTTGTACACCCATTGATTTTGAATATTTTTATCCATTTCTCAGAATCTAATGCCTGTATGATGCCAGATTTTTTAATATTTTAATAAGAACAAAAAAGGAATATAAAACTCAATTTTCAGAACAATAGGTTAAATACGGCAAATTTGACAGAATTATAAAAATATTGAAAATTGATAGGTGTACACGTAATTTCGTCATTGACTGTATATGTGTGTGTGTGTGTGTGTGCGATATTTGTACGAACACAAGAAAAATTAAATAAAAAGCTTAATTGTAGTACCTTGTCAGTTGTCTTTAACGAAACCCCCCCATATATATATATATATTATAAAATCACTATAAAATAGCCTATTTCAACACTTCTGATGTCTTATATAGTGATATCAAGTGATATCAAGTGTCTTTGAACACCATCACTTGATAAGACACCAAAAGTGTTGAAACAAAATGGCTATTTTTGTAGTGATTTTATAATATATTTATGCTATAATTTTCGATTAAACTATATTTGCTCTACTCTGTATTGAGCACTCTTTTAAGAATAGTATTTTTGGTTATTGGAATTTATTCCGTATACACCTAACCTATATATATATATATATATATATATATATAGGTAAAGATGTTTGGTAATCTGCATGGATAATTCCAGGGAGGATATAATCCAAAGAGTTTAATGTAAAAACAGAGCAAATATTAAGAAACAGACAACTTTAAGGATTCATAGTGATTACAATTTATTTCCTTAGAATTGAAATTCGATTCTAATTCCTCAGATCAACATTTTCATGCAAATAAATGGGTGGCAAATCTTCCAGATATAAGAAGAATTCACTATTATTATTATTAATTTATGCAAAAGTTGATCTGAGGAATTAGAATCGAATTTCAATTATAAGGAAATAAATTGTAATCACTATGAACTAATTTTTTTTAATATATATATATATATATATATATATATATATATATATATATATATATATATATATATATTTGTGTATTTAGGCAGCAATCCTTCTTTCATGCACATTTCATTGAATACAACAGACAAGGTACTTTTATTTAGTCTTTTTTTTTATACAATTTCTCATGTGATCTAATAATTTTTTTTCTTTTCAGATGATAAATTATATAAAATCTGTCCGAATGTTCTTTTTATCCGAGCACTTTCGGCTAAATGCCTAAATATATAGCCGAATGCGCTCGGATAAAAAGTTAATCTTCATCGCGGGTGCGTGCATGTTAGGTTCGTAAGGCATTTTGAGCATCTTGTGTAGATATTTAGACTAAGAAGCCGGTTAAATTTGATTCTGTAGTCGGCGTCCCAGAAATTAAGTTTCGGGATGTGGTTGCAGGTCAACTTTATCAGTGACTGAGAATATTTATTGAGGTTGTATATAGTCTGAAGAATTCTTGTATCTTTCAGTAACCCTTCCATTGAGTCATGATTTTGTCTTGGACTACAGACTTGAGGCAGATCCAATCTTTACAACTTTCTACATACAAACTGATCACAGAGTAAGCCATTGTTTTACTATTATTATTATTAGTTTTATTATTATTATTATTATTATTATTATTATTATTATTATTATTATTATATTTCCTTTGATTTCTGGTGTATACTCATTTCTTTCCGGGTTGCAACCAGAGACCTAAGGTCAGAAATGGCGTCATGACATTTTCCACTGAGCATTTTCTGAGGTAAAAAAAAAACTAAAATCACACACATTTTACATAGATAAAACCCTTCGTAATGTGTGAGCTGCACTTGTGAATACAATTGTTTGTATTTCTTTAAGGCATGGGCTAACAGGAATCCCTTCACTGTGTCTAGCGGAACATTTTACATTCAATCCGAGTACTCCAACTACAACTGGAATTATTGATACCCTCATATGTCACATTTTTGAGATTTCCATTTCAAGGTCCTTTATTTTGATAGTTTTTTTTTAAGATCTTCAAAGAGATAATTACAATGTCAATAAGAAAGGTCGTCCTGTTTTGGTGGTGTCTGATCACAGTTTCTGGGCGATTAGCTTTGATTGATCAGTCTGTGTTTATTTTAAAGTCCCATAAAACTCTTACGGATCCTATCTCTGTAAATGTGTCTGGGTGGTTTTCATAGCAATTTCTTGCAGTTTCCTTTCCGTAAAAGTTGCAGATTTTCCAATGAAGATATTAATCCAACGATATCTCAGTTTCAGTTAATTCCCGTTTATCTCAACTCTCCAAGATTTGTTCACAAGTTTGAAGTCTCTGATAAAATCAACAACAAAGATGTTGTTAGGCGAAATCATTCATTAATGATAAAGTGTCAAGCCAAAAACAACAATGATGAGGAGAACTGTCGAGAAATGATTAGTTTTGACACCAGTTCATTTCAAGCTCTAAAACAACGACGTCTCTATATAACGTATTCAGAGCCACGGCCTGGTCACAACGCCCAATCATAAGACGGTGTTCAGGGTCCGGTCTGCTTCGGTCACCAGGTATGGCGGTACTCCATGTTAAATATTGTTACACTATAAGGATCCTTTTTCTTCTTCGGAATGGCAAAGATTTCTAATAAAGATGGCTTCTTTCTTTCTTTTAACATATTTTTACGGAGGCACGGTGGAGTAATGGATAGCTCGGACTGAGGAATCGGAGAGCCGCGTTCGAATTCCATTCGCATCCATTACATTCACTTACGTGCTAATACCCTTGGGAAAGGTATGAATTCTCTTCTTCTTCTCCCAGCTATGGGTAAATAGCAGAACAGACCGGGTTCTATAGCTTTGGATAGCAATTGGTAAGAAATGGCAACCTACTGCGGGAAAAAAATTTGCTTCGTCAGTTATGTATCGAAAGATACATGATCGTCTAAGCGCGTATCACGCATAGCACGTAACTGAATAGGAAAGATTTCTAATAAAGATAGCTTTTTTCTTTCTTTCAACATTTTTTACATCGACATCTTTCTCATAATTCCTTGGAACTTGTTAATCTAAATTTCCGTTTATAAATTATGACCTTGATTAACTGTTTATTCGTATTTGTGGAAATGTGTCTTTAATTCGAGTTTTGTTAATCCCCACCCCACATTCACACCATTGATTCAACCAAAAGAGAAAAGCTCCATATAATTATTTCTTCTTCTTTCATGTTGGCATATTCTGATTTTTTTCAGGCCAGGGTTTCTTGGTACAATTCCAACGATAATGACGTTCCCTTTAAGCCTGATGATTTGCCTTACATCAGTGACAACAAAAAGATGTTATATTTCATTATTTCAAATTACGTCATTGACTCCTGGACATACGCAGCCCACAAACATAATTTACTGAAATACGACTTCACAACCAGAAACGTAAGTTCTTTTATATTGTGTTCTTTAAGGCAAATGTTTGTCCTGCTACATTTGGTAATATCACGTGAAGTAACCTTTTTTTTTTCTCGTATCTGAAAATCTCCAAAAAATTATTAAAATCCCAAAATATATTCCGGCTTTAAATAACCTGCAAAAGGTTGATAACCCGTAAATCACATCAATCAATCTTGCAGGACAATAATAAAAGCGCGTACATAGGATTGCTACGATCAAAATTGAGTGAAAGCTATGACGGAAGAGGCGAGGTAATATCATATTTAATCTGACACAAGGCTATTCGCCATTGTCAGGCGGAAAAGGTTCACCCTGTATAAGGCTCGGGACCACTCGCGGTAGAGGGTTACGTTAAGAGACAATTTGTGGAAGATAATAAGAGAGGAAGATAACGGTTAACCTGAGACTTTTTCCCTCCCTCTGTCTCTCTCTTTCTACACTCTCTCTTTCTCCGCTTTCTCCCTCCATCCCCATCTCTCTCTCTCTCTCTCTCTCTCTACCTCCTCTCTCTTTCCCCTACATTTCTCTCCCCTTTCACTCTTCCTCTTTCTCACTCTTTCACCCATCTGTCTCTTTCTCACTCACTCCCTCACTTTCTTTATCCCCTCTTTATCCCTCTCTCTCTCTCCCTCCCTCTCCCTTTCTCCATCCCTTTTTTCTACTTCTCTCTTTCTTTCTTTCTACACCGTCTGTCTCCCATCTCTTATTCTCTCTCTTGCCCTTAATGTCGGAGTTACTTTGACGTCGAAAATGGTCGTAATGAACGTAATGAATAAGATCCTTGACCAGATTCTCAGCTCGTAATCCAATCAAGATGGGTAAAGTTAATGTGAAGATATTTATTAAGTCGTTAATACTTGACAAAAACGTTTATCCATTTTTGTTTAAAGTCCTTTCGACACAAAGAAAAACTCTTCTCCAGTTCTGCGGTGTTTCGACGCTGACAATAGAATGAGATTTCCTTTGATTTGATTTTATATTTTCTTTAGCTCCCAGACGGCAGCAAAGACCTCCTCATGACAACATGTCCTCGGTCAGTTTGCATTGGCACAATTGTACCACAAGTAAGTAAAGAAACCTTTCTTTCTTTCTTTCTATCTTTCTGTTTTTCTGTCTTTCTTTCTTTTTGTCTTTCTTTCTTTCTTCCTTTCTTTCCTTCTTTCTTTCTTTCTTTCTTTCTGTTTTTCTATCTTTCTTTCTTTCTTTCTGTTTTTCTGTCTTTCTTTCTTTTTGTCTTTCTTTCTTTTTGTCTTTCTTTCTTTCTTTCTTTCTTTCTTTCTTTCTGTTTTTCTATCTTTCTTTCTGTCTGTATTTCTTTCTTTCTTTCTTTCTTTCTGTTTTTCTGTCTTTCTTTCTTTTTGTCTTTCTTTCTTTCTTTCATTCTGTCTTTCTTTCCTTCTTTTTTCTTTCTGTCTTTCTTTCTTTTTTCTTTCTTTCTTTCTTTTTTTCTTTCTGTTTTTCATTCTTTCTTTCTTTCTTTCTTTCTAGCTTTCTTTCTTTCAGTTTTTCTATCTTTCTTTCTTTTTTTTCTTTCTTTTTTTTCTTTCTGTTTTTCTGTCTTTCTTTCTTTCTCCTCTTTTTCCTGCTTTCCATTTATATCAATCCTTCTGTTACTCTCTATATATATCTCACACACACACAAACAAACACAAAAACACAAACACAAACAAACAAACGCACCAGTATAATTTAAATTCTGGTTTGCTAAGTTTAATAATCTATCATCTATGTGTTCTATTGTCATTGACGAAAGAATAAATCTCACTTTTTTTTGCCGAATGTGATGCCATATATTATGGGATGTACGGGGGCATGGGGGTAGCAGTTAACGATTCGTAAAGAGAAATAGACGAGCCGAGATCGAATTACGGCCGAGGTCACATTCGCCGGAATATCCTAGTATCTATCTTTTCCCCCACTAGCTATGGATTAAATAGCAGAACTGGTTAAGCTCTGGGAGAAGGAAACACCTGAATTCAAAACCAACCTGGAGAGAAATGAACCCCGTCAGTCTATTTTCCTTTGCACACATCATTGCTGCTATGCAGTGGGTGCAGTGGTCGTGTGACGCTAGCGGGGATACGGGTCTCGTGACGTGACGTATATGAGGTGCCCCAATGTCCCTATAAGGTTACAGGACGGGTGACGTAGATGGGGTGTCCCTATATCCCTGGAGGGCTACCAGACTCGTGACGTAGATAGAGTGCCCCTATGTACCTAGAAGTTTACGGTACTCGTGACATAGATCCGGTGTCACTATGACCCTAGAGGGTTATGAGACTTATGATGTAGATGCGGTGCCCCCATGTCCTTGTAAGGTTACAGGACTCGTGACGTAGATGTGGTCTCCCTACGTCCCTAGAGGTTTACGAGGCTGGTGAAGTGACGTAGATCTGGTGTCGTTGTGTCCCTAGTGGTACCCCTATAACCCTAGAGGGTTGCATGACTCGTGATGTAGTTGCGTTGCCGCTATGTCCCTAATGGTTTACGGGACTTGTGACGTAGATGTGTTGCCCTTATTCCCTAGAGGGTTTCAGGTCTCGTGACGTGACGTAGATGCGATGTCCCATGTCCCTAGACGGTTACGAGACTCGCGGAGTAGATGAGGTGCCCCATGTCCCTAGAGGGTTACGAGACTCGAGACGTAGATGAGGTGCCCTTATTCCCTAGAGGGTTTCAGGTCTCGTGACGTGGCGTAGATGAGGTGCCTCCATGTCCCTATTCATGACGTGACGCGAATCCATATACAACTATGGAAGCCCGTAGATACCACAATTTGAAGCATAGACATCGAATACTGGAACAGTAAAATTAGTTATTTGGACAACAAATGTCAGACTTAATCTCCTGGCTATAACTAAACAATTTATACCCGAGAATCGATTCAACTATTTACCTTCAATTTTTAACTTTAAAAGATCATTTTCTCAGAGGCCTTATAATCTACTTTTCGCTCCTTACCCAGCGGGTATAATGATTTTTGTGCTGTTTTATTAAATGCTTTCATGATTTTTACAATCGCGTTTCTTAGATCGGAAAAGCCTTTCCAAACAGCGAAGTAACGATAGAAATTTCGACCCTTGACCGGCCAAGAAGCTATTTTCACAAGGATCTCATCCAACTGGACGTCTCCATGCTTCTTCGCTTCTCTGTGCACCTGCCCAACATATCGACAGTCGATACTTTCGGTGTTCGGATTGTAAGTAGTAAATATTACTTCCGTCCCATAATAGTTGGTACATTTGCCTACAGATTGCAAACACTAGATGCAACAATGAAATAGTATTTTATATTATTACACCCCCCATCTCTCCCATCACAATTGTTATTATTCACTAAACTTTCTTTACTACTGCCTAAGATCACAAAGTTCAGCTTGTTAACCATTACACTACAATGAGGTGCAAATTTTTCCCTTTCTTTCATATTTAGATTTTATACAATAAACGTCGCAAATATTATGGGACAGCGATAGGATGTCACCACAAACTTTGGTTCTTAATTTCTTTCACAATTTTTCTTTCTTCAAAGTGTTTCTTTTCTTTTGAAACTTCTAAATTTAAAAAGAAATTACTTTTTGTTTAACCTTAAAAGTTCTCTTACAAACCATTTTGAAACAATGCAAAATTCACAGTTGCGAAAAAAAAAACATTTAAAATTAACTTTAAAACATGTTTACATTTTGATTAACTGACCCCACACCGTCAGACTTCATTTAGGGCCAGAGCGCAGCCTAAGAATAGATAGGTTCGCATATCGCCCAGTTTACATTCCTCTCTGGTATTTTGAACAGGAGTAGAGGTTTATCCCTTGTCTCTTGTTTACGATTGAGTGTCCGGTTCTTTCTAAAGTTTTCTCATTCTATTTCACTCCCAGTAGAAGCCCCTTGCGTCTTAGCTGTCTTGCTTGGAATGAATTGATCTAAAAATACCTGCTAGATGATTCTTACTTTTAAGTAACATAGATTGTTTTTCACTTCCAAACACCTGTTCTCGGTATGACGATAAACTACATCCGGCAGCAAGGCATCTGATCGGGAGGCTTCGAGAAACTTGGAATCACTTCTTAATTGCTGTTGTTCCCAGATCCACCCTAACCCGAAGTGGTAGCACCTGTTAAGGTCCCAGCTATGGGCAAATAAAGAACCCTCCCAACACTATGAAATCATAAAAATACATTTTTATAGTGAAAATACCAGCAATAGATTTTCATACGAAATAATACATTTTTGTATTTAAAAAAAGTATTAAAGCTGACAAGAAAATTAAATATCTGCATTAAAATGACCCATAAGGTGTTGATATGTCATTAAAGAAACAAACTTCCAAATACTTCTTACGTTTATCATTTATACCCTTCAACTTTGCTGTTTTATATGTCGTCTGCAGTTATTTTAAAATTAATCATTGTCTTTAAATATGGAATACAGTACAAGTAAAAAAAAGCAATTCTTTGACACGAAGGCATTCGTAATTGTTCTTTTTTTTTCCAGAACATAAAAGCTGATTTGACTGCCACAGTGAATAACAGTATTCTTTATTACAGTGTCAATAATATGAGGTAAGTTTTAAAGGAAACCCTTTTGTAAAGATATCTTACGTTTAAAATCTTTTTTCTTCACCAAGCTGTTGATAATGAATTAGCAGTGATACTTAATTTCATCGCAAGACAAAACATGCAATGACATGACAGTCTTAAGATTTACAGGGTGTCTTTAAAGTATGTACACATAAGCAAAAATGCATATTTTCAAGAAATAAAAATTTCAACATTTTATTGAATTGGAATATTAACTAATAAACATCCTCAATATGATTTCCATCATTTGTGATGCAAAGATTGATGCGCTTTACAAGATTCACATAAACCCGATGCAGTATCTCTACATTGCCGCCAATTTTAGCACATTCACTCTTTATACGTTCAATCAAGTGTGTTGCATCTGTGATTTTCATTGAATAAACCTTCACCTTTAGCGTACCCAAGGAAAAAAAGACAATTCTTTCTTCTTTCGACAAAATCATGTTTCATCTGTGAAGGAAAAAAATACAGTTAATGAAATTTCCTGTGTTCACACTTTAGGGTCGCCCTGTATAAACGATATTGCTTCTAAATGCTCCCGTTTTCGCTTCAAATTGTTTTACCTCTGTATTTATTTCTCTTTAAGACGAAGTGTCTTTGCAAATTCTGTTGGTGTATTTATTGTATAAAAATACAATTTTGGCACATGGCCTAAAAGGGGAGGAGTTGAGGCTGGTCGTCACTGTCTTATACCTAGCTAATCCGATTCACGACCCATTCACTCATTACAATTTCCACATTCACCATAAAAACTCGTCAGTCACCACTCAAACCACCATACATCACAATACAACATCCTCTCGGGGGGGGGGCTAAAAAACGCACCCCATGTCATAAAAATTTAATAATAATAAATTATTATACATAAAAATGAAGAATGAGAGGGGGGGAGATGAACCCAATAATAAACTAAAACTCAACACAAAGTAAACTAAATATAACTGATGTTAGTAGGGCCCGTCCAACCCACAAAAAGGAAGTTTCTTTGCAAATTCTGTTGGTCGTGAATCCGTAAAGTGTTTCAGATTTGCGTTTTACGAGATATTTTCAATTATCATTTTAATTAGCATTTTCCACATAGCAAAAAGTACAGAATTATAATAATCTTCTTCTCCTCGTTCTTCTTCTTCTTTTTCTTCTTCTTCTTTGTGTCTATAAAGGCGCATCTTTCGCTATCCCAATGCTCTTTCGTATTTCAGTGTCACATCAATTTCAGGAAAATCGGTTGAGAGAGTCTATCTATAAAAATACTTTAAGGTGGACATTGAAGTCAAAACTCAGGGCCGACAGTTTGTTTCATGCTTAAACGCAATCTTCAAGCCATGTACGTTGTGCTTTTGACTCGACTATTTATATATGCCGGCAAACAGCGCATTATGTGTAGAAGGGTCTATTGTGTAGAAGGATCTATTGTGTAGAAGGGTCTATTGTGTAGAAGGGTCTATTGTGTAGAATGGTCTATTGTGTTTATTCTTAACATTTATTGGGGGGGTAACGGTTATGTTTTAAATTATTTTATTAGTTCATTCAATAGAAAAAAATTGTGCATCTGAATGCAGTTTCCTGCCTATTTTCATAATGCTGTTTGTTAACCTTTTTTTCCTCATTATTTATTATTGATTAATTAATTATTTTTTGTTGATTGTTATTGTGTGTGCCTTCTTAGTTTGATTATTTGTTTATTATTTACTTGATTTGGATTATTTTACTTATTTATTTTAATTTACTTATTTTTATTTTATCGTTTTTTTTTTTTTCGATTTTTAAATAAAGTTGTAAAAATTTGTTTTCGCGTTTTCATTTTGAGATGAATTCTCATCGTTTATTTCGTAATTTATGTTTATCTGGGAAGGTGATCACAGCTATTTTCTCCTCCAGACAAGAGTTTAAAGTTTCAGGATTAATTATTGTAGGCTGATGCTGTTTTTCTTATGTTCCATATTTTGGCGGGTGATTTAGTTTCCGTTTTTAATTTCCCATATATGTTTAAAAAGCTTTGTGATCTTCGTGTATTTACTATTTGTTTGGTTTGGTTTGGTTTGGTTTACGGCATATCAATCTCAATGGATCATTTAATGCCGACATTTTTTTTCCTGGTAATATTTTTGTTTTGTCAAAAATCTATTTCTGGTAATTTTTTTTCCTCAAAAATGTATAGCTGGTAATATTTTTTTCAAAAACGTATTGCTGGTACTAGTTTTTCTTCTTCAAAAATTTAATTCTGGTAATAATATTTTTACAAAGTATTTCTGATATTAAAACCTAGTTTTACACTTTCATATTGCTTTTTACCTCAGTTTCAGGGTTAACTATTTGCCCATAGCCGGGACCCTAACAGGTGCTACCACCCAGGGACAGTGTGGACCTGGGAACACTAGCAATTAAGAGGTCGTTCCACACTCCTCAAAACCTCCTGATCAGAGGCCTTGCTGTTAGACGTAATTTATCGTCTTACCTTGGACGCGGATGTTGTTTATCGTCATACCTAGAACGAGTTACTGTTTGTAAAGGATCTTTTATATGCGTAGTTTCCTTGTTACGGACAGGAATTGGAGGTTGCAGATTCTTAAGGCTCTTAAATCTTCATTTTATACAAGAGCACAAGAGAATCAAATTTACAGTAGTAGTAATAATAAAAATGTATAGCTGGCCACTCGTATTCGAGGATATCCGTCTACTAGGGCGAATAGCCAATCCTTATTGCAAACGCTTGCTCAGGCATATTTGTGTTTATTCCACACCCACAAAGTCCATCTGTAGTTTATACTGCAACTATCTTAGAGCTTCTGAGAAATAGTGTGTTATCTAGCGTAATCAACAATTTGAACAAGGCCAGCACACTCAAACTCTCGGTCACGATGACTTGTGACTTCGTGCTAGCGCAGCTATCAACAGCCCCGAGTGTTCCGTCGATCCAATTTCATTCACAAGGCTTGGGTCAACCCATGGTATGGTTTTCAGGCACTTTCCAAAGGTGGCTCACGCTGGTATCGTCCCACTCCAGACCGATAACATCAGGAAGTCTCCTTCCAGACAAATTGACCATGATGAGATTCGAACCCAGGTCTCATGGTCAGAATTTGAACGTTCCAACCCCTCGACCCTCATAATAATAATAATGAGTAGGTAACATTTAATTTAATTTCTCATTTGTTTTGAATGAAGAATTCTCTGAATATTTTTCGGCTTTCTTTACAATCGTTCAACATCCGAGTGAGATTTCTCTGATTATTGTGGTAATTTTTTAAACGTAGCTTAGATGTGGCACAAGGCCGAAAGTATGGAGCATCCAGTGAGGAGCGAACTCACTACTCGTAAATGATCTTGCGAGACAAGCTTTCTAACCATTACACCACATCGAAGTGCCCATTTCTCCGTTTATTGTGATCTTATGTGAGAATTTGAGGGAAAAAAAAACAAATTTATTTCTCAAATTAAAAGAAAATTATCCATTGAAGTGACGTATTTCAGTAAAAAAAAATAATTACATTATGACAAAGAATACAAAAAGTATAAAATAAACTCTCGTAATACTTACCTCTTTCTTTCATAGATAGATAGACTAACGCAAGATTCTTCCTTCTGTAGCTAGCTAGCTAGCTAGCTAGATAGATAGATAGATAGATAGATAGATAGATAGATAAACTAACCCAAGTTTCTTCTTTCTGTAGATAGATAGATAGATAGATAGATAGATAGATAGACTAACAAAAGTTTCTTCCTTCTGTAGATAGATAGATAGATAGATAGATAGATAGATAGATAGATAGATAGATAGATAGACTAGCCCAAGTTTCTTCCTTCGATAGATAGATAGATAGATAGATAGATAGATAGATAGATAGATAGATAGATAGATAGATTAACCCAAGTTTCTTCTTTCTGTAGATAGATAGATTAACCTAAATTTTCTGTTTATTTCGAAGCTATGAAATCGGTGACAGTGGCGGCGTCTACCTGAGGAATCATGACGTAAGTAAATTCTTTCTCAGACCAAAACTTTTTATTGGTTTTAAATGTAAAGTGTGAGTGACATTTAAAAATCGGGTGAACTGCTTTAAAATTCGATTCTGCTAAACTAGATTTGATAAAATCACATATGAACAATTCTTGATCTGACGTTGTTAAAAATGTTTGGCCAAAAAGTTCCAAACGTATTTATCACTTAAGACGTATTTTACAAGAATCTTGGCCTTCTTTTCTCCAAACCTCATACCGACCTTTTAGCCATACAATTCATTCCGTCAGTGTTTGACTCCCGGAAGACTGGGTGCAGTGTTATACGCTTCTTCTTTTTAAAAGAAAAAAGGCTTTTGAAGAGCTGACAAAGATGATATGATATTTAATATAGGGGGGCATCCCTGACTCGGAACAATAAAAGTAATTCTATACTGACTTTACTTCATTCGTGACACTAACTTGCTTATTGGTACGGATGTTGATTATGTAGAATTCAACCAAGAAATAGATTTCATCAGACGGAAATTACATCTCAGCTGTTTTTATTTTCATCAACCTTTCTTGTTATGAATATTTGTATATTTCTTCCCTGCTCTGTCTATATTTCTGAGATGAGGTATTATGTACATTATTTACATTATTCGGACTATTGTCCTCATCTTCTTCGCCATATCTATCACAACGTTTCGGCCGTTGTACGCTCCGACCAAGCATAGAAATAAATACAATATGGGAACCAGTAATAAGGAGTGCCAGAGAAAAGCAATGATAACAACATAGTTGCAATATGAGCTCTGGTAAAAACATGCAATGATAACAGCAAAATTGCAATATGAGCACTGGTAAAAATGGTTGCTGAAGACATTAGGTTTATAATACCCAGAAATTCATACCCAGATGTCCTCAAGGACACATGGCACAGTGGATAAAGGCGTTGGTTAGATCCAGTGACAGGACCCAAAGAGTGTGAGTTAAGGCAGTGGAGAACTTTCAGAGGGGAATTAACAGGAAATAACTGATAACTGACATCCATCAAACATGGCACGTGGAACTAGAACAGTCTCCCCCGGTGAGCGAAATAAAGGATTCAGTTCGACATTCCAACAACCTGAAGAAGGCCGGAGCGTACAACGGCGAAGAAGATGAGGACAATAGTCCGAATAATGTAAATAATGTTCTTCCCTGCTGTCTTCATCCACGAAAAGCAATCTTTTCTTGAGTTATTAGATTTTCATACGCCTTATCATTTGGTTAATCCCATTTGAATTTTGCCGCTCCATCCAAACAATTTACATTACTAATTTCCGGGTAAGAGAAGTAAAATATTCACTTTCATTTTAAAAAAAATCATCCCATTACCTTACAGCTGTAAAAATTTAATACGGCCTCAAAAATGCAAGATATTCAAGAAAATAGAAATAAAAATGATTTGACAATCTTAACTGTTTTACCGAAGATAATCTGTAATTTAGATTCCAGCCACACATGTAATTGTGAAAACCACAGAATAACGTCACGAATAACATTGAGGCGTCATCGAAAGACAACAACTTTATTTTATTTAGTGAATGAAGTCGTGAGAGTAAAATGCCAGTTACTGTGCGGCTGTTCAGCTATCGAACCGGCGCTGGGTTCAACTTCTGAATTTTCAAACACATTTGCCCAATGTCTCTGAATGCTCGTAAATTGAACATTTTAAGTCTGGGGAACGGCCATATTTAATATAGGTACATTCATTAATTCGCTAAAAATTAGGATACCATGATGAAAAAATGCTCCAAACTTATGAAAACCAAAGTTCTATTGTCAAAATCTTTGTTATTTTTAAGAGGAGAGACCAAAAGACATTTTCATTATTAAAATATACTTTTTATCCGTTTTAGAACATTCAAAATTTTGGTTAAATTTTTTTTTGTTTTTGCATCACCGGTAGGCTAAAGATTAGTATAAGAAATTTCAGCGTCTTTTTTTTTTTTGCGATGAAAAACATTGAATTGGAAATTCTTGCGAAAATTAAATAATTGTCAAATTTTAATGAAACTTTCAGGACTTATTCACAAATGAATGAAATTATTTTAGAATTTTTTTTTAGAAAATCTTCGTGAAAATATTTTTTACGTCTGTTACCCCCACCCCAATACTTAATTTTATGAAATTTCGTGAAATTAAATTTTGTCTCTCTTAATATTTATATTAGTTAAAAGCAGAAGTCCTTGGAGAATTTAAATCTCAATTTATTTTTGTAAAAAGAAAGCACAGTTACCAAAAATCAGTTCTGTATCGTAAAATAAAAAAAATGCAATATAACCAAAACATGATTTAATTAGAAAAGCTTTTAATTGCTTTTATGAATAAGATTTATTATGGACACTATTTTCTAAAGAAAAATTATTTCGATGAATAAAATGTATTTTTATAAGAATTGTTTCCATTTCCTTTAAATTTTAATTAAAATAATTTATAAAGTTTTAAATCTTTTAAATTTCTATATTAATTTGTCCCAGTTAGGTGATATTGTTGTTAAATAAAAACCATATTTACTAACTATAAATGGAAAAACTTACTACAATTCATCGACTACCAATATTTTAAAAAGAATTTTTCAATTTTTGTTTGTGTGTGTATAAACGTGGTGATTTTTATAAATACGGACGTAGTTAAAATATATATATATATATATATATATATATAAGGCGCTCTCGTTATGTTCCTCAAGTAAATTTTATAGATATGTGCACCACAGAAAAGGCAGAGGGTTACTGTGTGGAGTTGTATTAGCGTAAAAAGTTCAAGATAACAGGAAAGATAAGCAGCTAATTGTAGACTTGAAGAGATCAAGATTTAATTAGCGAATAAAATTTCAGTGAACAGACGGAGACGTTAGAAGTATAGAGTTGAAGTAGACTTTAAAAGGAACCAGAAACACAATCCTAAACAGGAAGCAATTAATTATTTTGATACGAAATAATAAAAACAAAAAAAAAGATGTTTACACCTTCATATCTGTCCAATACGCGCCTAACAGATGATATTGTAATTCTTTATTCAAATTATTTGAATGGTGCTAATCAAAAGACTATTTCCGCCGCTATAAAGTTGCTGACATTACAGAAAAACGACGTATGAATTTTCATTTGAATCTCTGAAAACTTATTACCAAAATTTGTTTATTTTGCGAATTGAGTTTGGGAATCTGCGACTTCAAATTCAAAGAATTACAAATGGAAGTTCTTCACTAGAGTTGCAGTTTTGCCTCCTCTACGCAATTTGTCTACTAACAAATTTGTTACTCACTAGAACAATAAAAGACAAGTTTTCCATTTTGTTTGCCATAACCGAAATTGTCATATAATAAATATTCCAAAGCAATAATTCCGATCTACATTTCTAGTGCCCAATTTTGGTAAAATATGTTTCGCAATAAGTTTTCTTAACTAATATTAAAAGTAAAGAAAGGAATTGACAACTGCTTTTGTCGAGGAAATCGTATAAACATTGTTACCATCAAATAGACAGCAACAAATTTACAAAGGGAAATAAATCCGATTGTTTCACAGATTATTATTATATATTGATTGTATGTAAATATTTAATTTGTTTTTTTACGGTTCGATGAGAGTTGAACTCTAAACCTTTTTTCTCTTGAAATCATACGAGGCATGAAAAATATTCTGGCTGCCGTAAAAATGGGCAAAGGTGAGGCATTAAATATTTGAAGGTAACAAGTTTTAATTCTAGATATTCTTTAAAATGGCGAAATTATTTATTATACTCATTGTACAAATTGTTCAGCTTAATATTCTCATCCAAGTTGGTTTATCAATACGTTTTGACCGATAGATTCTCGAACCTTCCTCAATTGATAATATATACAGTAGGAATTAGCGGTTCAACAAATAGTTCCAGATTTGCTCATCAGATATTCCTGTCTGCTACAACATTATTATTTTTTCAATTGTATCTTTAAACAGTTTACATTACAGGTAAACCCTCTTCGACGGGTACTACAAATAGTGGCTGACAACTTTATTGTTCCATTTCTTAATGGTAAGTAAAGATTTATTTGGAATTGATTCCAAATTATCTTTCGTCCTCGTTCTTAGCCCATCTTTGCTTTTAAGACAAACGCAAACATTTGCTTATGACTGAACGAACGAATGGCGATCAAAATGGATTCTGCGAATTGTGAGAAATATTTTAATATATCTAGAGGAAAAAATGTCATTCTAATTAAAACAATCTTGTCCATATATAGATATATAAATTTTTGCTCATATATGGCTATATAAATCTTGTCCATATATGAATATGTAACTCTTGCCCATATATGGATATGTAAAATTTACGCATATATGAATATGTAACTTTTGGCATTATATGAATATGTAAATCTTCTCCATATATGGATATGAACGTTTTGCCATGTAACTTGCCCATATAGAGATATGTAAATTAACCAATAATATTTGTCCTTCTAATCAGCCATCGCAAAAAAAAAATCACCGTTTTACTATAGAACGACTCATGTGTTATATTTTCAAATGATTTTTTTCTTTTCTTTTTAAAGGCCGGCTTTCATGCAGTGTACTTGTGTCAGTATTTCTACTTCCTAAAAAGTATTAACAAAAGTCTGTAGTTTGACTGTTATTGTAAAGCAAGCTATGAAGATTGAATGCACTACAGCAGTTGCAAGACAACGAGTGCTTCAAAATGAGGCGATATAAAATTTCTGGGTACCACCAAAGTGCAGGTGTTTTTTTCGAAAATGAAAGCAAAAATACGCTACCCACTGTTTTAAAAAAAATTAACAAAAATCAGGGAATGATCAGATTTAAATGAAATTTTCATTAATGAATATTTTGAAATTTTATAAAAAAAAAATATTGAGGAAATATTGTTTCCTTTTGGAGAGAGGTCAGTCACCGCCCCCCCCTTCTGTAAATACATCGGGAATACTTTTAAAATTGAAAAAGTAATCACAAATAATGTTTTCTGTATTATTATAAAGAAAAATCCCTGAAGATTTTATTTCACTAAAAAAAAAAAAAAAAAAAAATGCGCTATCAAATCAGAATATCTTGAAAATTTGTTCTGAAAAAAAATAATTCAATAAAAGTCAAAAATATTTTTGTGGTGTGTTGGTGCTTGAATAATTTAATAAATCAGATTACTTTCTTTCTTTTTTGACAGGAGAAAAATCTACAATGGATATTTTTGAAAAAAATTACTTTTAATTTTTCAGTGTGATTTTGAAATTCTTCCAATCGTTGATGAAAAACGTAAACTTTTTTATCTATTAAATAAAGATGTTTTTGAAGTATCGAAAAATGTCATTTTCGCATCAGAAATATTTTTTAAATAATTTTATTTTATTTATTATTTTCACAACTGTTAGATTATTTTTAGTGCATAAGTTCAAAAATGAAATTCTGAATTCTGAATTCCTTCCTTTCTGATTGATTTCTATTTTCTATCACAAGAATAATATTGATACGTGTTTCTTTGGGGTTGTTTTCCTGTGTCTCTGTTTTACAGATTATTTAGTAAATATTGAGTTTTTTTTGTTTTTTGTTTTTTTTTTTTTGGTGGGGGGTTAATGCAGCGATGACATTCTGGTTGTTTTATTAAAAGTTTGCATGAAGTTTGCAGATGTCTATAATTTTTTTTTAAGTTTGAAAGAAATCAGGATGAAATTAACCAATTAATACACTGGCTAAACTGACCAAGCTTGTTAACCATCACATAACGACAACCGGCCGAACATAAGCGATTCTCTGCTGAAGATTCAGCGCTTCTCGCACAAGTTAAATCTCTTTTCGGTTCCGCGCGCTGAAGGCACCCGGTGGACTGGGCAAAGAATTGGGTGGGGAGTCTTTAGGGAAAGCAAAACGAACCCCAGAGCCGTGTATGGTAATAATAACTGTAAAAATATATTTAAAGACTTCCATGCAAATTCCTTCCTATAATTATAATAAACTAACAAAATACATCTTATTTACGCTATTTAAATGCAGACTATTATTCTTATCTTTATTGTTGTTATCACAACGTTTCGACCGTTGTGCTCCCCGGCCTTCATCCGGGTAGATTGTTCTCGTTCCATATTTGAAAATAATTATGAACTCTGATCTAAAGTCTCCAAGCCAGTGCAGCTAGATTGAAAATAACGCTCGTCTCTTATTAACTATAATACAAAGAATCTTTTTCCATACAACTTAAAGAAATATTTCTGAGGATTTATTTATCCTAAGTTAATCCTATTTTAATCAATATATCCCGTATAAGCGCGCGATTCCTGAAATTAATAAAATGCATTACTCCGAGATACTTAAATGTCTTGACATTAGTGTCTCGTTTGAAACTAGACGTCCATTGAATGTCGCTAATTAAAATAGTAAATTCAGTTGATGATGACATTTGTCTCGAGAAATATTTTACTAAAAGACCGGGGTGTAAATTCACCCAAGTATATCCAACTGCAGCTCTATCGTTTGAACATATGAAAATCTTATTTTTTTTACGGTGGGTCGTAAAAGAGTAGAACGCTCCTTCTTTTTCGGCAGTCAAAAACGACTTCAAAAAAGAGATTAGAATACATTTGAATTATAATGGCAGATGGTTACTGTGTGATTCTAAAATTTGACTCTTTCATTTTTCATAAATGCTTTTTTAATTCACTGTTTCGAGTTTTCGATGTTGTTGTCGTTCATTTACATCTTATTTGTTTCGTTCATTTCCACCTCAAGAGCTGCTGCTGCTGCTGGGTTAATCATAAATAAATATTCGATTTCATGTTATCAAATCTCGCAGTGTTTGATATTATTTTCCTTGTTATTTTCGCAGAAATTGGAGGTGAAGGAATGCCATTGATTATTCCAAAGAAAGTCTCGTTTAACCATACGGAACTCCGCATTGTCGAAGTAAGCAGATTTTACCATGTTTTTAGATAATACAGAAAATCCTGTTTTGTTTTTATTTTTCTTAACCGCAAGCGACCCATTCCGGAAATCGTTTTTATTGGTTAGAATTTCCATTTGAACGTTTTTTTTGTTTTCTTTTTTGTTTTCCTTTTTTTTTTTCGTTTTTCAGTCTGCGGCTGTCTGTTTATAAAAAGGTTTATTGTCAAAGAAACAAGATGTTAAAATAATTGACGAGGGGATAATCAGTAGAGCAAAAAAAATCTGTCGAACACGTTCGATGGAGCGAAATTTCGATTTCTAATTTCTAGCACAATAATTAGCTATTCATGTCACTGATCTCTCTTTTCCGCGGTTGGCGTTACCCGCGGTTTGCCCCAGAAATAAAGAATTTCAAAGTTATCATGATGCTGGCTATGTTTAAAAGAAATCGTAAAGTATTTCTGCAGGTGAAAATTCAAAAGTTCCTGATTAATAAAATAGGGAAAAATCATGTGCTCACGTTGCTATAGCCGACGATAAGAACATATTTTTTTCTTTGTCTCCTAACTTTTATTACACTATATACAGCGTCATTGAAAAATAAGTCCCTATTTTATGAATAATGGATTCTCCCGTCTAACTATAATTTTTACAAGACGGAAGAATCCATCATACATAAAATAGGGAGTTACCTTTCAATCATCGTGTCGTCATAATTCGTTATATTTTGTTGAACTCTTATTGTGTCTAACAGTGTATTAAACTTTGTCCTCTGTCCTTTAGCATGCCACCTGAGCTTGGTCTAGTGTGACCTCGACAGGATTTAAGAAACTGTTAACAATAAGGGAGTTTAAGATAAAATGATTGGATATTCTTCCGATTTTTAGTAGAACAAAAAGGTAACTTTTTTTCGACTAAAATCTGTCATTTGCTAGACTTAATTTGCTAGACTAGTTAACTTCAATGCGTCAAAGCCAGAATTGTTTCATCAAAATGAAATTCAAAAACTACCTTGGTGTTTAAAGCCATAGAAACTCAATATATTTATCAATTAGTATTAATTACTTAATTTTAATTAAAAGCGATTTTTTACACATACTTAAAAGATTAAATACATTTACAACTATCGGTTTTTGTGAAATCTTTATGAGGTTCAAATTAATAAAAATTTAAATATTTCATCATTTGAAAGAAAACAAATATTTCAATCTCTATTTCAAATTAAAAGAAAATCGGCAAACTTCGTACCTGTCAAAAAATTCGGAGTATCAAAAAGGATGGTTTTTCCCATGACACCGCTATTATTTTAACTACCTTCACTCCTCGGCAATGTTCATTGTTTTAAAAAGTGATTTATTAGAATTGAAATAAAACGTAAACATACGAAAGTGAATTTAAACATTTTCTTTGTTCTTGTGAATTGACAACAATAATAATAAACACTATTTATTTATTAAAGTGTTTATTTACACTATTATATTATTCATTGGAATGTTTGGCAAAATTTCGGCTAATTGCCAATTAATTTAAACTATATAAAATAGTAAATAATAAGCATTTTATTAGAGTTGGTTTACATATTTTAACAAATAATTAGCAAACGTTTATAAATGTTGTATCCTTAAAAAGGTTACAAACAGACAAAGGTGGTACTCGAATGCAAGGAACATCAACACAGGCGTAGATGGAAGAAAGGGAGGTTTATTGTAAAAGAGAATACACTACTGAAAGACAGGAAGTCGACTAACACTTCCTGAAGCCAGTCAGAGAGACTCTGGTATGTCCTGTGCACATTACATATATTACTTATATAGTCAGTCCACAATAGGGAGAGTGGAACATTCCATTACAACAATAAATTTATAGATAAAAATTATTTTCATATTTATTTCTTTATAAACTGGTAAAGGATAAATATTGGATTGCATTAATTTTAATACAACTGTATTAGTTTTTAGAATGTTGTAAATAGAAAATTATACTCGTAAATAAACATTCTAATAAATAAATAGTGTTTAACATTTTTTGTTGTAAATTCTCAAGAACAAAAACTGTATAAATACACATTTATTATATGTTTAGTTTTTATTACAATTCTAAGACAATAAACATTGTTAAGGATGGAAGGTAGTTAAAATAATAGCGGTGTCAACGGAAAAACCGTCCTTTTGACGCTCCGTTTAGTTTTTGGCAGGCACAAAGGTCCATGTTTGCCAAAAAAATCTTCTTTCTTTTCTTCATTTCTTTATAAAATTGTTAAATAATAAAAGGAAAAACTTTGCAACAGCGAAATATCTTTATTAATTCGACGTTGGAAAATCAGAATTTTAGCGCGATTTCAAATTAACAGAACATTTCGGTATCTGTCTCTATTTCTGAGATGAGGTATTGTAATTGTTTACATTATTAACATTATTCAGACTGTTGTTCTCATCTTTATTGCTATGTTCACGACGTTTCAGACGTTGTACGCTCCGGCCTTCTTCAGGTAATTGGAATTTCAAATTGATCACTTTATTTCATCCACCGGAGTAGATTGTTAAAGGGAGATAACTTAGATACCCGAAAGAAGCATGACACGTGGAACTAGAAGAATCTACCCCGGTGGACGAAATAAAAGGTTCAGTCCGAAATTTCAATCACCTGATAAGGCCGGAGCGTAAAACGGCCGAAACTTCGTGAACATGGCAATAAAGATGTGAACGTTTCGAATCAGTAAAATGGCTAATAAATCCTTTTTTTTTTTTTTTGGTGAGAGACTTTGCTTCAATTATTGGGACCTTTTTTGATTAACACTCTGGGTTTTTTTGATTAACATCATTTTTTTTTTTTTTGGTAAACATAAGCTCCTCCATCTTTTTTATTTATTTATTTATTTTTTTTTCATAATCCAGACGGCCATTCCCTTTTTTCCAATATTCTCGAAGACTGCCTGATTCAAATGGCGAATTGTCATTTGTAGAAATACGAATAATTCCAAAAGTTTGAGTCGGCTACCTGAGGGAACTGGGACCACAGATTGGCAGGTGGGGCCACGTGGGGGTGGGGGTAATTCCTACTCACCCCCGACTGAGAACCCACGGTGATGAACCATTTTATTCTGCTGCTTCCCACCCAAACGAATTGTCCACTTTTGTGTGTCCAATGAAAATGTGACACACATGGATGCTATATATTCTTTCAGATCTCACTCTTTTTGTCCTCTTCCTGTTTATTCTTGGTGGAGTCACGATACTCTGTGTGTGTGTGTGTGTGTGTGTCTGTCTGTCTGTCTGTCTGTGTGAATTTGTGTCTCTGTACCTGTGTGTGTGTGTCTGTGTGTGCCTGTGTGTGTCTGTCTGTGTGTGCCTGTGTGTGTGAGTCTGTATGTGTGCCTGTGTGTGTGTGTGTGTGCTTATAGTAGATGAAATAGAATATTTAAGCAGAAATTTAAGTATAGACTCCACTTGGTTCCTCCCCCTCCTTTATCTCCATTTATCTGCAAAATCTCTTAGAGTGCACGTAAAAATTCACTAGACATTTTGACATGTGCCTGTTCACAATGTCGGGTTGTGCCAGAGTTATTTCAAAGTGGGAATCCATTGAAAATAAAGATTTCAATGGATGTAAGCATTTCACCCTTAGAGTGAATCTTGATGAAACCCGCTGATAATGTTATTCCTGAACAGACACACCTGCTTTTACACTGATCGAGCGGGAAATAAAACAACAATATTTATATTGTCGGTTTTTTAACATGTCTCTTTTTCTTTTTCAACAGGATGCGGCCATTGTCGGCACCGATTTGACCATTCATTCGCTGTAATTTCGGCTGAGTTGCCGGACAAGGAACCTCGAAAGATTTTGATAGGGGAAGGGCGGGAAAATATGGGGCTTACTTTCGACTTCAAACAACCATTTTATTTCTTTCCATTTATCATCGTGTATCATACATTTGTCAATAAACTTTAATCCATATAATTTCCATGTCGTCTGCTTTCTTTGAGTTGATCAAGATAAACGGAAATTTTAAACATATTTTTAAAATATTCTAATTTATTTTTTAATGTAATTTTTGCATTGGCTTCAGGAAAGAACAATGCAAGAGAAAAATAAAAGAGAAAGTTTATGGCGGGGGGGGGGGAATGTAACAAACAAATAAAACAAATCACAGGACTTAGATCCGTTCCCGTACGATCAACAAAGTTAAGCAACATCGAGCCTGATCACTACCTAGATGGACGACCGTTTCGGAATATCAGGTGCTGTAAGTATGGACGTGCGGGTGGTGTAATGGATAACGGCTCAGAATTGTTAATCGAAGAGCTGAGTTCGAATTCCAGTCGGGTTTGTTATATTCATTTACGTAAAAATAGCCTTTTGGAAAGGTATAAACCCACCCGTTCTCCCCCCAGCTATGAGTTAATTAGTAGGACTTGTATCACTAAAATTATTGTTACCTCCCAAAATAAATACAAAATAGACAAAAAAAGGCGTATAAGATTTCGGCATTAAATAACCCATAGAGGTGTTGATATACCGCTAAACAAGAATATCCAACCAAACTCAACCCGCGCGAGGAAATACGCGGGGTCCCAATCAGGTATCCATATTAATTTTGTAAAAGGTTATTTGGCTATTTTGACTTAGAAGTATCTCTTCCTTCATTTCATTTCAATGTCAAATCTAACTTGTTATATATATATATATATATATATATATATATATATATATATATATATATATATATATATATATATATATATATATATATATATAACCAGAAGAGAAATTAGACAAATAATCAATGCTGAATATCCAGCCTAGTCATTAGATTTGATTCCGTTTCCTATCTTTTAATGGAGAGCCATTCAAGGCAGAGTTTAAACCATGAGACTCAATATAAAATCTCCTCGTTCCACCAGATTAGACCTTGACGACTAGGACCCGCCATGCCAATTACATAGTAGCAAACCAACCACACCCCACACACACCCGATTTCCATCAAAAGAAAAAAGGTTCCACTCAAACAGCTTCTTTCTGCGAAACACTCCCCCATGAAACTGACTCCCAAGGGGATGTTTTCCCGATCACTACAATCATAACCTGTTCAAGTCTAGAGACAACCAGTATCCTCCCTTCGTATCCGTACAAACTACCCCCTTATTGTAACCATCTACCTCGAGTAGCCCCACAAGACTTGTACAGGTTAAACGTTACTGTAAAATAAATAAATAAAATAATTGTTTGCATAATAACAATAAATTAATTATTCTGTTTCAAACTCACTTTTACAGAATGCGAATTCTGCCTGACAAGAAAAAAAGAATAAATTGAAAAATTTAAGTAAATTTTTATGTTACACTTAACAAAATTTTCTTGCTGAAATCTTTATGAAAGTTAAGACTGATTTCAGCAAAGAAAAACTTTCCTATTAAAAATATGTCCATGTGGAGGACATTTTTATATAAAATTCAACCGTAATCTGTTAAAATCGAACTCATTATTCATGACATATGAGAGTAAAATTTAAAGTTTATTTTTTATTTGTTTTTATATTTGATTTTTTTTACTAAATTTAACCCAATAAAAGGCTCGAGAGCCACTTTTATTTTTAATCATTTCACTCTAAGCAAGGCAAGAAAACCACTAAGGCGGAAGAGGTTACTGATTGTGAAAGAATATTGGAAAAGAAAATATATTATTAAGGGGAGAGACAAAACAAACAGGAATTAAGAAGACAAAATATAACGATAGACATTGCATTTAAATATTTGAAGTGTAAAATTGAATGAACAGTCAGAAGAGAGTTCCACAAGCAAGAAGTGCAAAAAAAAGAAGCTGTTGACATGGAACGTACGGCTATGTTTAGCTAATTCAACTGTAAAATGATGAGACCTCGCCGCCAATCTAGTACTGCGCTGAAATTCATAAAGTCTCGATACAAACGAGAAAAATTCATCAGAACAATTACCATAAAGAAATTTTTCTTTTTTCTTTTTCAAATTCTCGACATTCTATAAACATACTAATAAACTGATTCCTTGTCTTAATATTATTACGAGATCTTTCCATGACACATCCATATAGTGATGGGTTGGTTGGGGGAAAGGAATTTAAATCAACCCAATATAAGCATTACCATGCCCACAACATGGCGACACGATATGTCTATATGTATAAGCAAAAGCACTTTATCTATTTATTGTAAACCCTTGTCTCTTATAGTATTTATTGCCTTGCTTAGGGTAAAAATTATAGAAACTTGAATATAGTTTGTTCGGGCAGTGAAACAGATACACATTAGCAGATATGAAGTGAATTAAGCTCTTACTTGGTAAGTTTACATGGTCGTGCTTTTTGCCTCAGACAAATCAGGCGAGCGAAAATGAAAGGCTGGAGTACAAGTGCTTTCGTTCTAATAAATTGGATCCAACTCTCCTGGTGACTTAATTTTCCCGCATCTCGCCAGACTTTCCCGTATCGCTTTACTTACCTTTGACATGAGTTTAAATTATAGCCGAGTCATGAGCCAACAACAAAGTTGTAACGCTACACAGCATTTTTTATTATTTCGAGAAGCGGTTACGCAGCCTTGATATAACTTAATAACCACTCAGAGGTTCTTCTACATTGCAGACGTGAACATATACTCTAGTGTGGTTACTCAGTCGGAAATAAAACGATATTCATTGAGGTTGTGTACTAGGTGACTGTGCACATGCTTCATGTTTCGGGGTTTTTTTTGTTTTTTGGGGGTTTTTTTTTTGGCGAAACACGCACCATCCAGGACTTTTAGCACCCTCGCCCACTACTAGGACACAGATTTGGCTCCCTAAAATATTTAGCTTTTCCCGGAGCTCGAATCATTATTAAAATGCCGTGGTCGTGATTAAGGAGAACGGGACGAGGCAAATCCTTGAACAGAACTTTACATTATGTTTTGAAGTGGAAAGGAAGCAGGAATAAGTATGTGTGTAGTTCCAAGGAAACTATTTGAAGAGGACTAAGGCGCCACTGCCCTAGATAGACTTTTATTTTGTTTTTTGTTTTTTTGTCGTGAATATTAATTGGCTGTATATTTTTCGGACAGACTTCGTATTTTGCGAAATTCCCTCGATCAGTCCTTCCAATACGAATATGAGCACACCGCTATAGGAGCCAATGATCAAAAGAGAAGATGTAAAATTGGTATGATGTGAAAACTGGTGCTCCTCGCGGAACGATATTTAACATGAGAGTACAGTGAGTTTGATTCTTAAATATGGCCATGTGCCAGACTAGGGTAAGTAAACTTCACCTAGCTGGGTTACAAACTGTGTTTTCCAAACTTCCCGCTAGTCAGACCTTCATTTCATCATTGTGAACGCTTATCTTATCGTCTAAGGAATCTGATAGGCTCCACCAAACTGAACCATAGCAGAAGAAAAATCATTTTACTCTCTGTTTTTTTTTTAATTTATTTATTTGTTTATTTTTCTAAACCAACAAGTCACTTAAAATAAATTGGTGATGTCAAAATAACTTGTACATAAGAGATACCCGAATGATTCTGTCTACTTTTAAAGACATAGGGTCCCCACCAGCCTCGAGCTAAAATACAAACAAGCCACCTTGAGACTTTGATAAAAGCTGAGTACATGTGCACCGTTTTTCACAAAATGTCGTTGCTTCGTATTTAAACTGTTTTATACAAGTATCAAAAATATATTTACCCCCAATGATATAAATGAAGATTTAGTGGAAAAGATGAGGGTTCGAATTGCGATGCCGTCCAAAGTTCATTAGTTCATCAAAGTTCGCTCATCCCACAAAAATAAGTTTAACTTCGTTCAGCACTTATATAAAGAATTAGGTTCGAACAAAATTTCCACTTTGGTTAATAAAAAGCAACACGAAACTGATTTGATAGCCAATCAGTAATCACTTTATTTTACAGCCAATCAATAAACACTTCACTTTACAACCAATCAATAATCACTTCACTTTACAGCCAATCAGTAATCACTTCATTTTACAGCCAATAATCATTGATTGGCTGTAAAATGAAGTGATTACTTCATTTTATAACCAATCATTAATCACTTTATTGCTTTTTGATTCGCTATAATTTTATTAAAACTCGGGATTTCTGTTCAAAATCATCGACTGCCTTTATTGCGCCGACCAATTTCCATTCACCAATTCGCGATATTCAGATAACAAATTCCTTCGGGCACCACCATTCCACAGACATTCCACGGACAGCTACTTTGGGCAAAAAGTACTTTTACTTGAATTAAAATATGGCAAAGATTTGAGTAATTGGTGACATTACTAAATTTTATATCTTTTTTATTCTTGTTCAAGGAAAAGTGTTTACCTGGCCTCATATTCTAATCACGTATTTTGAAAACCTCCCATTTTTACTTTAATTTTTTTTTTTTTTTTTTTCTCTCAAAATTGGATAAAAATCACTACAAGGAATTTTAGTAAAATCAGAAATCAAATTCTTCAGCATTTTTATTTAAAAAATTAATACTGTCACTAATTACTTAAAGTTTTGTAATATGTTAATTTAATCAAAGCGTTTTTGTCCGACATTGCGTTTTATTAGAATGAGTTTGTCTTATACACAACAATTCACACGAAGGGTAAATGTTGCCTTTACAACGTACACTAAGCAACCTCTTGTGGCACCTTGTGGCCGTCGGACTTTTATCATGTCTGGCCATTATCATGGCGACAGACATCGAAGAACTCTGCCACAGCCCTTTATATAATCTTTGCAATAAGCATTCGATATTTTTATAAAGATACTCAAGTTCTAATTGGCAGCACGAATAAATCTTGTGTTTTTTTAAAACTTATTTGCTACTTCCGGTGTGCGATTAACACTTACCACTGAGCGTGAGTACGAAATAATAATAACATCCTTTACCCATTCCTTTCAAATTCGGGCGAGCTGAGGAAAAAGAAAGAAAGAAATTCGCAAGCCTATGTGAAATTTTCTTTGGACCAATGAAAACCTTGTCTTCAAAGAAATTACCCGTTGAGCCTAAGAAAAAGAAAGAAAAGAAAATAGCGAGACTATGCGTAATCATTTTTTTTAATATAAAATAAAGAAAAAATAATCAACTCTATGGACAGTATAAAGAAAGGGATCATCCGCTGCTTAAAACATCGAGCAAAAGTCATAAGTGGCGACATATGATCAAGAAATGGTCTGTATAAGCAGTACCCTACAATGTAACAACTACCCTGGGTACATGGCAGCAGCTCCAAAAAACTGAGATACAAGGGCACAAGAAGATAATAATACTCAGAAAACAATTTTGGTCTGCCTAACCTATGTGAAGGGATTATCAGAGAAAATGCAAAAGATCTGTGGTTCATATAACATCAGGACAACTTTCAGAAGTGGTTTGGCACTTAGCAGACACCTCTTCCAAGTAAGACATAGAGAAGAACATGACTAAGGACTGTGTGTACGCCATTCCATGCTGCTGTGGTAAGAAATATAAAGGAGAAAACAGGCTGCCTCCTTAAGGTACGACTGCAAAAACATTGTAAAGCTGTAACATGAGAGGAAAATAAAAAAAATCAAGTGTAGTTGACAACATATGGAGAGAAAAGGGAGATCACCGCTCCCTGTGAGATGAGGTTGAAATAATAGACAGATAGTATCACTGGAAAATACGAAAACTTAAAGAATCAGTACATATGCTAGGCCACAAAAATCTCCTGAGTAGACCAAGCATAGAAGTGAATACAATATACAGTAATAAGGAGTGCTAGAGAAAAGCAATGAGTAACAACCAAAAATTGCAATATAAACTCTGGTAAAAATACAATAATAATAACAAAAATAGTAAAAAATGGTTGCTGAGACATTAGGTTTATCAGTCTCAAAGATTCATACACCGATGTCCTCAAGGACACATGGCCTAGTAGATAAAGACGTTGGTTAGATGCAGTGACTAGATCCAAAGAGTTGTGATTCCCATACCAGTGTACAGCAGTGGTGAACCAAGAACTTGGTGAGTTGAGTTAAAGGAAAATAACTGAGACATCCGGAAGAGGCATGGCACGTGGATCTAGAACAATCTACCCCGGTGAACGAAATGAAGAAGGCCGGAGCGTACAACGACTGAAACGTTGTGAATATGAAGATGAGGATAACAGTCTAAATAATGTAAATAATGCAAGTAATTCATTGAAAGTACGGACTTTAAAAATTTCTGATTTATTTTCCTGAAACGAGCTACTGACACAACTTCAAACGTGAAAATAAATTCCTTATTGTTTAAATTACCCGCGTGTTTCCTCGCTATTATCATCCACCATTAATCTTCTTGGCGTGGGTGAATCAACTGTTCATTTTAACCCCCGAATCCCTACCCCACTATGGGTCACAGTTACTGGATACGTCTGTTCAACAACAAAAACTGTCAATGCAACGAGGATTGTTTATGGTATTAATATCAAATGCTTCTCAAGAAATTATGAACATGATTTAAGGGTTTAGAGTTTTCAGATCTACCCACAGATTTTTTTTCCGTTTATCTAAATTATCGAAATTGAGAATTGTCATTATTCTGTGAATTTTTACAACTAGTATCTGTATCTTTGTTATTTTGATCACCACGCTCCGAGCGATACATTCATAGGCTCCTACCAATTTTGTTTATAGAAATTTCATTTTCTCCGAAACAAAACTTAAATGGAATTGTATTATTTCTAGTGGAAAGAGAAAGAGAAAAATATTCATTCTAAACTCGGGATTGTCCCACCGGAAAACAACCTGCTAGGTTAAAGCGTTGGTTAGAGAATTTAATGCCTTAATTTGGTGCCATAGTTTGGTGCCATAGTTTGGTGCCATAACTATTGTGAGTTCAATCTCTGGGCCGAGTAGTAAAGATCTAAATTCAATGGAAGCGGTAGAAAATAGGAGCATGTAAAGATATGCCTAGACATTGTCAGCGGGACAAGAGCATTCTACTTCGATAGATTATATAAAAGGATCAATTCGAAATTTCCCTGAAGGTTACCCTGATCGAGGAAGGCCGGAGGGTTCAACGGCCGAAACGTAGCAATTGGAACTTTGTTGTCAAAAATACAAATATGCAACAGTCCAAAAATAGACAAACTCCTGTGAAATAAGTTCTATAAAAACAATATTTGGCGTTTCCGCTTATTTTATTTTTTCTGTTTCTAGTCTGGAAGAAAATGACCTCATTAGATTTGAATAAACAGTCAAGGGAATGTTTTTTACTTCCCCGTCTTTCAATTCTGTCCTCTCCGATGTTTGTTTTTCGACTTTCCGTTTCAACAAGTTCTCAGTTGGATTTAAATTCAATGACATGGTAAAGCAATTGAGCACTATTACGATTTACTTCGCCAGGAACTCGCTTACTTTCCAAGCTGAATGTTTTCGACCAGGATTGTCATGAAATATAATCTTCTTGTCAATTATTTCAATCAAAGCAACAGATTTTCTTTCGATATTCTCACATAATATTTGTCATTCTAAAGAATTATGCCAACTGAGGTTTCCCTTAAAAGAGTTATATAAAACCAGGTTTCTCCTAAAAGAATTATATTAACGAAGATTTCTCCCTAAAGAATGATATCAAACGTGATTTTCATTCAAAGAATAATATCAACCGAGATTTCTCCTAAAGGAATTCTATCAACTGAGGCTTCCACAAAAAGACTTATATCCACAGACGTTTCTCCTAACCACCTTTTCAAGTTTCTTCTTTATTTAATGTCATCAAAAACACTAACTTGTTACTAAACTAATAAGAATGCCTGCTGCTCTCACTCTTGTCATACTTGAACTATAATTGTATCTGTGGCAACAATAGTATTTGTTTAAGTGGCTCGTACTTGTTTTTTTTTTTTTATTATTTTATTTTATTTAGGACGCCATATTCGCGGGTTTTACACATCCCGCCAGCAAAAACACGAAATCTCATAAATATAGAAAACTCATGTCAAATGATTGCTATGTCTACCACAAAACATAAAACGATGTTCATTGCCATTTTTTCATTTTATTTAATGCGTTCCCTCGTCTCCTTATATTCAATCCTCAAAATATATTTTATTTATATTATTTAAACGACACACATTTAATCCGTGTCCAGCTGATCCAATGCGGGCTTTGATAAGTCTTAAAAATTCTTCTTCTTCTTCTTCTTGTCTCTTTACGACTTTCCAAGGAATTTCAGCTCTCTCTTTTCCCGATTCTGAGAGAAGTGTTCTTTTTGTTGCCATTTTCTTTAAGACTTCCTTGTTGCCTGCTCACTCTGTCCAAAGAATTCTCAGTATCTTTCTGTAGAGCCACATTTCTGCTGCCTCTAGTTGTTTCCTCATCCATTAGGAGATTGTCTAGCTTTCACTGTCATAAAGAGAATGGATATCATATAGCAATCCAGTATTTTTTCTTTGTTTTTAATAGATTTTTCCCATTTCTCAGCACCTTGCTTAGCTTTTGGAATGTTTTTTTCGTTAGTCCAGTGCGTACTTCGGATCTCGGTGTCACATTTCCATCCTCTAAAACAGTTGCCACAGATACAGATATTTGAAACATCAATTTCTGGGGAACGTATAAGTAAATATGTTTGCAGTGCCAAATCCGATTTTAATCACACAAGAAATCTAACCTATTTTAAAGAAATATTATAACATTACACATACCTTTGTTTTCTAGATCCCTTATTTTATCGCATTGCGTTCTAAACCACATATTCATCTTGTGTTCCAAATCCGTTCTCCATCTATTGTCATGTTCCAATAAACTTACACGTTGGTATTTGAAACTCCTTATTCATTATTGCCTTCTAGACCTCTTACACACGAGACAAATATATGGAAATTTATTTTAAACGTTTTTCTTGCAATTAAACATTTATTTAGCAATTAAACCTGTATTAAAGAACAAAATCAGAATCTGTGTCGCATGCCCACTGTATTTTCTATATAAAAAGCTAAGATATGAACCAAATTGCTGTAAGGGAGAATATTTCCCTATAAGTTTGAACTCGGCCGTCGGAGAAAAGACATAAAAATAGTCCTACATCAAGAGGAGTAGCAGGAAGAGCAGTAGCAACAGTAGCCTTTGCTGAAAACAGTTAGTCATTCACGGCTAAACATTCTCTTCCCTAGTTTCTATTCAACATTGTTTCCCTGTACCAAAATATAATAAACTTATTGCTAAACCAATTCCGGTTTTCTGCCGTTACTTTTGATAACTCAATTACAACAGTTTGGCGACGAGGATGACATTGCAATAGACTGAAATATAACTCGACATGAAAAGCCCCAACAGGAACTTCTTTTTAGTAAAATACTCCAAGTCACATCAACCAACAAGCACTAATTACATAAAAGCCTTGGGTTTAATTTCACCCTTTTCGGCGAAATAACTAAGAGTTCTTGCAGATTTTCAATGTCTTACGAGAATATTACTTTGTTTTATGGGAACTTGCTGATTGGTTGCAAAGAATCTACCCTTGAGTTGTTAGTATCCGATTGTATCGTTGTACCTTGCACGCAAGTTCTTTACTGCGTACGTCTGGCCTGGGGGTGTTGCTTGGGGTAAAGATTTGTGGTCACTAGGGCTACTTTTCGCTTGTTGGTTACTGAAGACAGAATAATTCTCTAAGCAGACTACAGGGTTGAAACAAGTGCGCGTATTCCCCCACCCGTGAAGGAGTCGGTTTGCAAGCCCAACTAAAAGCCGGGACTTTAAAATACTGAACTTCAAAGCAACTAGAAGTTGCCAGATACCATTATTCGAATATAGGTAACTTGAATGCCCAATTTCAAAGCAAATAATTTTCAAAGCATTTCTAAAATTGGCGCATTATAATCTTTCCACTTTGACTTTTTCTCTCGTTATTTGACCTTGTGCCAGACAAATAATGGGCTTTTCCGGGCACACCCTTCTGTTCAGAGCAGAGTGGGGCCCAAATGAAAAATTTATGAAGGGCATATGGGAAATGAACGTTTGGAGGCATCCTGTAAGTAAAGCATTGATGACTTAATCTCATGCTAAGTTAAAAACAATTGTAAATAACCGTTAACTCTCCTCCATATAATTCTTATGTCCATAAACAACCCCACTCAGTAACCCTCTACCTCGAGTGGCTCTTAATCCTTGTTGTTGGTGAACAATAGCACACAAAAGTTTAAATATTAACAAGTAAAATTGATAACACATTCCAACTATCGAAAACAAGAAAGTAATATGTCTCCCAGCATTTTTCAAGTAAATTTGACGCGTATGTATTTACCCCGAAAAGTTGCTAAGTTGATAATGATAGCAGTGTAGAAAATAAGAGTCGAGTACAAAAGATCATCCATGAAATTTATCACAAAACAAAAGATATGATATTGTTTCCATATCTTGTCTAATGCTTCTGCTATATATCTAGAGATTTTTGGCAAAATTCAAAGAATCTGCAATATTATCGGTCCTAATCTGGTATCTCGGCTTCAACCACACTTTCATCGTCGTAACGTAGCTTCCCTATGTATTTTCGATAAATATTTTCATAGCAATAATTCGGATGACCCTTCCGCGATCTTTGGTACCGTAACTTCATGAATTTAAGCGTAGTACTAGTTTGGCAGTTAGGTCTCATTAACTTATTGCTGAAATTGATAAATATAACGGTAATTTTTATACTAGTGGTTTCTACTCTAGCACTTTGCGCCTGTGGAACTCTCTTCCAGTTGTTAGATTTTTTTTCTCAACGACGAGCTTCAAACATCGAAATGCAATGTCAATCGTCATCTTCGGTCTCCTTGAATCCTGTTCTTTTTGTTGTCCTTTCTCCTCAGTAATGTTTTCTCGGTTTCCTTCATTCTAAGCAACCACCGTCATTGCGTCTGAGTGGTTTTATCGCCTTACTTTGGGTGATAATGATGAAAATAAATAAAAAATAAAAGACGTAAGTTTATAAACATTATGATAGACATTCACTCGAAAGATGACAGACAAAAGAACTATTTTGAAAGTGAATTTATAATTTATTGGAATTGCTTGTTTTTTTTATATAAAATTTCTTTTAAAAAAAAGAATTGCACTTTCCCTCAGCAAGCTTGTTTGTGGGTTTTTTTTCTGGATCCCTTAGATACACACCTGACAAGATCTTTTTTCGATCAACACTTCTTCAGAAGAAAAATATTCAACAAAATAACATTAAAAATCAATTACCCAGACTGCACATGGACATTTTCAAAAAATATAAACAAAATAATAAAAACCAAAATACACAAAAAAAAAAAAGTAACAACAACCTACAATAATGCAAACTTAAAGGAACCTCAATGCAACTGCAGAAATCAAAAAAAACATGTCCACTCCAAGGAAATTGCCAACAAACAAATGAATAATATATAAAGCCAAGGAAAAGTGCAAACAAAAAACAGCACAATGTACTACATCGGTGCCACTGAGGGACCATTCAAGAAAAAGAAAAAAAACAACCACGACCTTTCATTCTCCAACAGAAAATACTCAAACAGCACTACACTATCCACATACATATGGCATCTAAAAGACAGAAATATTACACCAAGAATAAGCTGGAAAATATTGAAAAAAGCACCTGCCTACAACAACATTACAAAGAAATGCCTACTTTGCCTACACGAAAAGGTAGCAATAATTTCTCATACCCAACAAAAGAATTTACTAAACATAAGATCAGAAATAATTTCTAAATGCAGACATGAAAACAAATACCTATTATCAGAATTTATGCCAAACGGATAAAAAATACCGACCAACACTACTACATAAACCACCATTGACTCTATAATCATGAAAAGAGAAACCGCTGACACCATAACACCATCAATAATTTTCTAGTTCAAACTACCATCATAATAATTATAATTATTGTTATTATCATTCCACCACCATTACTACGATCACTTCTACCCCTTTACAATAACTATTTGCTACTACAATTGTTATTATCATCACACGCCCCCCCACACACACCATTACTACCACATCACAATTACCATTGCCGTATTAGTCCACAATTACTACGGCACCACAATTACCATTACCGTATCAGTCCACAATTATACTTACTTCTCCCTCCCCCAGCAAAATTAATACCACCACATAAATACTAATAAGCATTACAAATTGGAATTTCTACCATTTACATATGCGCAATCGCCAAAAACAAGCAAATAACCGGCTTTAAAATAATAACAAAAGAGCCTTAAAAAAATAATAGCAATTTTTACCTATCATAGTCTTACACAGACGCCATCATATATATATACGTGCGTGCGAGAAAACATTATTCAGCGAACAAAATAGAAAAACAATCTGTGCGTTGACAGTGCAACAGACACAAATAATATTCGCTACACAATCCAACATTGAATGCAGCGACCAAATGCGTGCGTATGTACGCAACGACACATGGATGCGCATATATGCCCAGTCCCACACTGTTCATATGTTTATGTTTGTGTGAGCTCCAGTGAGTGTGTGTGTGTGTGTGTGTGTGTGTATTATGTAAATGTACGTCAATGAGTGTACGTGCGTGTATGTATGTTTGCGTAAGTATGAGTGGCGTTCCGACGACAATTTTTCCTATATATATATTCCATAAAAATATATATATATACGCAATCCTTCTTTCAAAATTTAATTGAATTAATCAGTTTATTTGTTTTGATAAAATTTGAAACCCTTTTTTTCCCTTTCATATAATCAATAAATTGTCAAAATTTTTTATCAATGCTTTCTATTTAGCCATTTCAATATCAATATGAACATAGACAATAATAAAATAATTATATATATCATACTATATTTATAACAGTTATATATGAACATTGAATATAAATAGCATTATCGTATTGTTTCCAATATATATATATATATTTTAGGTGTGTGTGTGTGTGTGTGTGTGTGTGTGTGTGTGTTGTGTCAATAGAATAAGTTTTAAATGATATTTAGGGTATGTGCTTAATATCTTTTTCATGTAAATACAAAATATAAAAGTGAATCTTTAATTTTCTATAAGTCTGTTTTCATGCCTGAATGCAATCTTCACAGGGACGAAACGCGCTGGTAACAAACATTTATCTTTTCGTCTTTTAAGTGTTTGAGTATTATCATGAAAAAAATTAATGACATTTTCCATTTTCTTTTGTTATGATTAGCTTTTCATTCATAAGAAATCAACAATTTTATAAATTCAAATATTGATAAGTAGAATTGAACACATTCCAAAAATAAAAAAAAGTATTATTTTTTGCGTACATTTGAATCATAGCATGTTTTTTTAGCACGGGAATTAGAAAAAGAATAAATTCGAAACATTTCTCAGAAGAAATAAAAAAACATATACACACTATTAAGATGTGGACTAGTGTCATCTTTGTTGCTGTTATCTCAAAAGAGGACAATAGTCCGTATATACACCTTTGCGCAAATTAATTGAAACAAAACGAATTATTCCGTCATTATCTTTTTTTTTTTCGTATTTTTCCAATGAAACCTAACCCAGTGCACATATTAGTACTTCGTATGTCCATTCCACAAAGTCGTTCCTTGCAGATTGACCATAGTTTCTCGATTGAATTTAAATCAGGAGAGTTTCCGAGCCAGTCGATAGTACTTTGATTTGCTCACGGGTAAGGCTTGCAAGAGTGTTCGTGCAGCGTTACAATTTTTGTATGCTTCCTTGGAGTAAAAGACTATCGCAAAACAATAGCCGTAGGACAACTAATCGACAGTCGATCCAATAGTGTCTGAGCCTGATAAAAATCTGATGCAATCACGGATGATGCAATATTAATCAAGGCCAAACAAATTTCATCATACACCCCGAAAATAGATTCATATTACTGCACACCACTGCAAATGACCTAATCTGAGGAAAAAATACACCCTGCCACTCCAGTGAGTCTAAAACTGACGGTATGGTGAAAGAAAGAAAACAAAAGTGGTTGTTTCAATTAATTTGCACAAGGGTGAATATATATATATATATATATATATAAATAAATTTTGATAAAAAGATAATCCTGAAATGTAAGAGATGAAAAACATATATTTACATATTATCTATCTCTGATAATCAAATATTTAAAGATGAATTATAGCATTTATTTTAAATTAATTCGGACTATATTCCTCAATCTTTGATGACATGTTTAATGGATGTCCTCAAACACAATTAAAAAATTTGGATATGTTGAAAGGATATAAATCCAATTTATTTAAGCAAACCCTTTTTTTAATTAAATTTTATTAAATTAATTATTTTTGGAAAAGGCTTGGAGGGAAGAAATTAGGAAATAATATATAAAATGTGTGTTTCACACACAAACATATATATATGGAACTAGAAAATGGATTTCTTCAAAAATTCCTAATCTTTGTCTTCCATATTTATTACAACAGTTTCGGACATTGTATTTTCTCAAAATTCTTGGATATGGTTGGAACATTGAACTGAAAACTTTATAAATAAAAGATTTATTACAAAGATGAACTGATTTAATGGAATAATTTAAATAATCTCCGAAAAAATTACTTTTAGTTTTCTGTAAAACAAAATAATATTTTATTTCTTAATTTATTTTATGAAATTATCTGTTTGTTTATATATACAAATCAGTCTTGGCAAAATGCAAAAAAAATAAATGACTATATATTTGCTCAAATCGGATGTTGAGTAAATCCCGTCAACCCACTGAATACCATAAATTTAAATTAAAAAATTGTATGTTTCATTAATGAAGTTAAAGTCATCGTTAAAATTACATCCTGAAGTAAATGATGAAACCGGTTGAATTTAATCGGGTCAATTTAATTTTAAAAATCCAAAAATAATCCCTAAAACAAATATCCAGTAAAATCCTGTCTGGTTAGAACAATTACAGGTTTCAAAAGGTGTGAGTTTAGTTTTCGTTTAAGGCATATTTTCGGATACTGAAATCAGGATATAAACAACAAATTTATCCAAAAAATATTTTCCCGATATTTTCAAAAAATTTTGAAAAAAAATAGGTTCAGTTTGACATTCCAACCAATTTGAGAAGGCTCTTTATATATTTAAAATTTTTTATTTTATTTTCGGCCAACAAGGGTTTTTCAAATGTAAATACAATATACATAAATAAGAATCAATACATTTTCATCTCAGAAATTGACACTGGTGATTGTCTGATTTAATGGATATAAAACACGAAAAAAATAAAATAGGTAGGTCAGATGTTTATCATTGTTTTTTTTTTTTTTGGAAGAAACAAAAATTTCACGTTTTTTCAGCTATTAATAAATTTATCTTTTAATATAATTTCCTTACATACATATTCATCCATTCATAAATATCCACAAACACATATATATATATGTTGTGAATATGTGTGTATTTATATCTAACTTAAAAAAAATTGAAAAGTCTTTAAATTTCATTTTTAAAAATGAGAAATTTAAATATATTTTAATCCAAATTATAAAATTATCATTTTGTTTAAAAGATAGATTGATATGGACATTTTTTGTTTTTTAATATCTATCTATCTTTTTCAGAACCAGGTTTCTATATCTATTTATATATATATATATATATATATATATATATATACTGGGAAAAGAATAAAAGAATGAGATAGACATGAGAAAATATCTATTTTTTGAAATGGATAATTTTTTATTTAAAATTCATATCATTTTTATTGCTCGAAACAAATATATTGAGCTCTCTTTTCTTATTCAGTTTTTTTGAACATCCTCCAGCATATAAAAAAATCTATGGGGTATTAGACAATGAAGACATATATATATATATATATATATATATATATATATTATATATACCATATTTAGATAGATGGGGTCGAACTGTCAGAAATTTGTTAGGGTGGTTATCAATGTCAATTCTACAGAAGGTTTTGACCGAGAAAGGATGTCAAAGCGTTGATATGAAATATTAAAAATAAAAACAAAATTAATTAATTACAAAAAAATAGATATAGATGGAACATTATATTAAAATATCGACAAATTGGGAAAAGTTAGATTTTTATCGTATCAGGGTTTTTTAAAAAGCTTCAGACCTGCATCAATTAAATTTTTTTTCAAAAGAAGTTCATGTTTGATAGCTCTTTTTTTTTTAAAAAATTTTTTTCCCTTTCGAAATTGATTTGATTAGAAGTTTCAAAAAAATTCGATGGTTTTTGAATTGAGTCTATTACATATATTTATAATATATATATAAGGAATATATATATATATATATATATATATATATATAAATATAGATATAGAAACAAAGATCTGTTAGAGAGAGAATACAATATATTGCCACAATTTAAATATTTAAAATTTAAAATAAAAAAATATAAACTAGTTTGAAATTAAATGTTGATAAATGAGAATATTTATCAAAATAGTGGTTTTGCTATAATTCCCGTCAAATTTAGATATAAATCCATTTTTAGTCAAGACTAAAATTTAATATAATATATATATTTAATTCTTATATCAATTTATATATAGAATTTATATCTATATTTTTATATATATAAGACATAATTATATAGTTATATTATCATAAATATATATATATATATATATATATATATATATATATATATATATATATATATATATATATATATATATTTTATTATATATAATTGGTATAAGGGAATGAATTCCAATAACCAACAATTACTATTCTTAAATAAAATTTTTTTACAAAGATTTTATAAAAATTTAATTAGATTTTATAAAAAATTATAACATATTTATATTATACATATTTCATATGTTCAAAATAGCCATTTATATTTTAATATATATGGCATATATATGGATTTTTTTGTTGAAGGGTTAAAAAAAATGTTTCTAAAGAAATTTTGTGCAAAGGCAGTGAAATTTTTTTAAAATTATTATTAAAAATATATACAATTTATATATATAAATATATATATATATATATATATATATTTATATATTTATAAAATATTTGATGTATATTTAAAAAACAGTCTACCTACAAATTTTTTTGAAATATGAAATAGATACAATATATATCGTCATTTATTTGTCAACTTGTATTTAAATTGGTAAAACCTTCACCGGAATTTGAACTTAAATTTCGCCCGTCTTTAAAAAAAAAAAAAAAATAAAACAAAATAAAACAAAGACATTTCAATATAATAAATATTCAAAGATATTTGATTTTTTAGGATCAAGACAAGAACTTTTATTGGAACCCCACCACATTTCATATTGTTATAAATAAAAAAAAACATCCTAAATTTATATATGTTTTAAACGTCAATTATATATTAACAATGAAAAAATTTCAAACCCGACACTAAAACAGGTCATGGCAGTAAATTGTGAATTTTTATCTAAAAAAATCAACATTTGCCTTTTTTCTACATAAATTCAATACTTTTTATCAAATTAAACTAAAATGATATGACTAAAAAATACGAAAATTACAAAAAAAATTAAAGATCAAATTTTAATTTTTATTTATTTTCTTTTTTTTTTTACAAAATTTCTTTTTGATCTTTTTATGGCTTTTCCCCTAACTTTTTTTTTTTTTTTATTTTTTATTTTTTTATTTTATTTTTTTTTTTAATTCTAATTGTTAAATAAAAATTGAATATGATCCATTATTTTACTGCTTCAAAAAAAATAACCTCGTCAGAGAATTGAAATATTAAACATATGATCAATTTTTAGCGTTTTCCATATGTATGTGTATATATATAATATAAATAAGCCCTTCAGTCCTTATATACTATCAGTCTATATATCTGAGATGAGTTGCTACGTAAACTATTTACATTATTCGAATTATTGTCCTTATCTTATATTAAATATTTATTACAACATTTTCGCCCTTTATAGTATCTGTCTATATATTATGAGATGATATATTAATATATATATATTTTCATTAAAGGAGTCCATCCTCATATAGCCATAATTACAACGTTTCGGCCTTTTTTATATGTCTATATTTTTGTATGAGGTATTATGTACATTATTTTCAATATTCGGAATATTGTCCTCATCTTATATTATATATATTTATTACATATTTTAAATATATATCAGTATCTGTCTATTTTTCTGGAGATGATATATATATAAATATATATATATTATATTTTATATATATATATTGTCGTCATCTGTTGTAATGTTGTAATGTATATTGTTGCCCTCATTTTTTAATGTCAAAATAATAGAGTCAATATTTTGGCTCACAGCATTTTTTGGATATTTTTAATATAAATGTATTTGAGTGTCGATCTGATTTTTATTTTGTTCTGCTGTTTTGAAAATAAAATAACCATTCCTGTAAATTCAGATTTGTTCAAAGACAACGTATTTTTCAAAACACTATGTTAATCTCTAAGTCGCTGTTGAACATTAAAGCATATATTCTTATTCGAAGGTCCTTTATAATATGATGTATATATATATGTGTGTACTATACGAACCTTATATATATATATAGAATATATGTAGGATAAGCCTGATTGAGGACTCCGAGTAGTGCTTTGTGACCCTTGTTATCTTATCAACATTTGCTTTTTTCTACCTACATTTATATATATTAAATTAAACTACAACTGATTAATTAAAGGATGAAAAATTTTTCGCCGATTTTGACGTCATTCTTTTTTTTTTTTCGTCCAAATCCGTGAATTTCTTTGGCTCATGCTAAGTCTCGAGAAAAAACATTATATAAAATTCACTATATTTTTCTGCATGATGTTGATTTTATTAAAATTCTTCAACATTTTAACAAGAAAAATCTCAAGTTGATGTTAAAAATGTCAACAAAAATTGTTGATTTATTTAAGATGGAATGATCTATTATTATGACATGTCTCTAATTTGTATTTAGATACATTGTATTTATTTTCAATTTTTCTAGTTGAATTGTTCACCTATATTGCATATGATCCATTATTGTAAATAATTAGGTTACAATAAAATTTGTATTTTTATGAAAATTACCTTTTGAAAATTGAGATGTAATAGAGTGGGGGCCGTCTCATAGATTGGTGGGATTTGCAAACATTTGCATCTATATATATATATATATATATATATATATAATATATAAATTTATATATATCGCTATTTATATACTGAAAAACAAAATAATTTTCCTTATATAGATTATGCTGTTTTAATGTTTAATGTCAACGTCAGACGCCAGAATCTAATAGACCATCTTTTGGACATATGAATAAAAATTTTGATAAACACCATATGATTTCCATCTGAAATTGTTAATGCTTACCAAAAATTATATATTTCAATGAAACAATAAATTGAAAATTTTTAATTAATCAATGTTCAATTATGATATGATCACGTCTGAAGATGGCATATTAGACCGAAAAGAAAACGATGTTCCTATTAAAATATAAAAGATTTCTGTGATTTTTAGAAAAATTTGCGATAAATTTTTTTCAGCTGGTATATTTTTCAAGTTGACAGTATTTTTTTATATCCATAGGAACTTACACTGGTTTATACATATAATATATATATATATATATATATATATATATATATATATATATATATATAAACGATATATAAATATATAAAAGATAATAAATTTATATTATTCATTGTTTATAATAGGAAACATTTGAAATTCACTGACCTAGCAGACATATTAATGTCGATTGAAGTTTATAAAATCTTTTATAAACTTCAATCGACAGAAAGGGAAATAAGTTGCTTAAAAGTTATTTTAGATATATATATATAAATTATTTGTGTGTGTGTGTTTGTGTGTTCGTTGTGTGTGTGTGTGTGTGTATTGTAATGCAACTAGCTAAAAAATTTTTCGATAATTCGGATTCAAAATTTGCTTAAAAATGTTTGGCCTATTTCAAATAACACAAAGAAATTTTCTGTAAAAAAAAAAATTTAATTTAATTTTATTTAATGTTATTTTTTTCAAAGCACATAACTTGAAGTTCTGAGAAAAGCAAAAATATTTCATGTATTATCCCTTTACTCTGTTTCAAATTTGCAGTCATTAAGTTTAGTTCGCTAAATATTTCTGAGAATGTCTTGTTAAATTATAAAAGGGAATCTGTTTTTAAAGGCATATTGGAATTCGTTTATGGCACGTCGCTTCTACCCAAGATGGACCTCGAGAAATGAGAAGCGGACAGAGAAATTGTTTGTTGTATTGGCGTTTGTTTATTGCTCATAGGTTCATTGTTGATCATAAGAGAAACTTTGAATAATACATGTCGATCTCGATCCAGAGAATATATCCTGTAATTATTTGAAAGCGGAATAATGAAGCCGATTTCAATGTCATCAATGCCAGAATTTCAATTTTTAAAATATGGAACAAGGCCCAGCATCAAATACAAGAGTTCTCGTTTCAGAAACGGAAATTTGATTAATGAATTAGAGGTAAAAAAATAAAAATAAAATAAAATTGTTAAAACACTAAAAACGGACATAATTAAAAGTGACAAAAAAGAAAGAAAACACAATTCTGGTATTTGGGTATGAAAGAAAAAAACAATTAAAAAATTACGTCGGACATGGAGATAAAAAAAAAACAAAAAAAAAACAGAATGATCGAACCGGTTATCGCTCCTCTCTCTCATCAGAACTCGATCGAGGAAAATAAAATTATTGCGTACACCGACTAAAAATGAAAACAAAGAAAAAAGTACACGTGTATCAAAAATATTCTGAATTTGATATTTTTTTCTGAAAAAATCATATTTAGTCTCAACAATCAATGCTTATGTTTGCAAAAGGGAAGTTGCCTCGATTTAGTGAAATTAATTTCAAAAACCGATAGTTGGAATCCGATCTGTGAGAGAAAAAAATAAGAACATGTCTTCCCGGAAGGATTATATACACTCTTGAGTTTTAAATGATGTTCTACGATTGCAGACCGGAATTTGTCGACATACTTATGCTAATTATCTGATCGACCGCTTCTAATATCGACCCTTTCTAATATCGACCCTTTCTAATATATACCGGAACAAAAATATTAAGTAGCACACTTATTAAAAATGTCAGGATCCATCTAATTCTTTCGGCGCAACACATTCTTTCTTCGTTAAACAGAATTTAAAGTAGTAAGTAATCTGAAATGCTTACAGATTGCTGGTTTGTTTTTACAATGTGAAGGATGACTAAAAAAAGCATTTCAATCTTTGCTTCTGATGAATGTTATTGTGATCGCAAAAGTCCTTTGCATTTGTTGCAATATTCAAATGTTTCATTATTAAAATAGCTAGCGTGTAAATATTACATTTAAAAAAAAAGAAGAAACAGCCGCAGGAAAAGAGATTAAAAAAAAAACTCAAAATAACAGTTTCCGAGAAAAAACTGCCAAAAATAAAATGTAAAATAAAACTCGGCGACGCAAATGAATGCGTTTGTATTTGATTTTCTCTTTTATTATACGCAACACAATATTAAATCGTGATTAATGACATTTGATAAAATACATTAAGTTGCTGTATATCACCATTTATAACAGCATTTCAAATAATATCATTGTTTATGGCGCCTCGGTATGAGCAAAAGGTTAAATTTTATCTTACTTTTAACTAAATATATAGATTGTTTTATGGATGTATATAGAGGAATAGGAATGTTTAATATTCCAAACACGATCAGCACACTGTGGCCGTGTTCATAGTTGATATTATTGAGTTTTCTTTTTCTTTCTTATTAAAAAGGCTTTCATTATTAAAAATGAATCCTTTTTTACAATTTGATGTTATTATATTTATATTATGAAAACGTATGTTACGCATATGTGTGTGTGATTTTTGTGTTTTATATATATATATATATATATATATATATATATATATATATATATATATATAAATATATATATATATATCAGTACACACAATACATACCATTCCAACATACTTCATGACCAATGCATACATACAATTCAATTTAATAAATGTATAAATATATTATCAAAATATTATGCATATTTATATATATATATATATATATATATATATATATATATATATATATATATATATATATATATATATATATATATATATATATATAAATATATATATATATATATCTGTCCATTAACGTTGATATAAAAATTAATGTATCCAGTATATAAAAAAGAATTTAAGAAATATTAAATATATTCATATATATATATATATATATATATATATATATATGAAAATAAATTTTTTAAATTTAAAAAAATATGTTTTTAGAAACACAGTGTAACCATGTTGATAAAAAATGGAAGCTAAAAACTTTAAATTTAATTATATAATTAAATTAAAAGCATAATTTCGATTTAATTATTAAGCAAATATTTAGTGTTTTGAAGATGAAACGGAGTTATTGTATCTTTTAATTTAATATATAATTAAAAAAAAATTTTAGCATGCCCAAGGGAAATATGGCTTTCGCCATGTTTAAATTTTGAATCCGTTAACTTATAATGTTTATTTCTTTAAATTTACATTGAGCACTGTTTTGTAAAAATAAAAATATCAATAAGAACACCGGATTATATATTCTGTTCTTTCTTTTTATTATAATTATTATATATATTATAATATTATATATATTATTATAATATATATATACATTCTCATTAACCCATTAATACTCACAATCTCATAACGAAATTTTGGAAGTTGGGAGCATTAATCGATTATAGATAGAAACCTATAATAAATACTGTTTTTTTTTATTTTTATTTTTAAAATTAATACCGGATTTTACGATCGATATTCATGAATGAAATGAGAAAAGATTCCGGAAATGCAGTTAACGTCACTTTTTTGCCGTGTCCCTTCGGAGGTGGCGATCATGGCTCTCCACAACCTTTACATCCTTTGTAGTTTTTAGTAATATTTGTCTGTTTGATATCCCCCTCCCCTCTCACTCCCTGTCCTGTCATCCATTTACACAAGCCTTTTACGTTCATATCATGTTGAAACACCGGTTCCCGTACGATGACTGAAGTTAAGCAACGTCGAGCCTGGTTAGTACTTAGATGGGTGACCGCTTGCGAACACCAGGTGCAGTAAGTTTGGATGTGCGGGTGGTGTAATGGATAAAGGTTCAGAATTGTTAATCGTAGAGCCGAGTTCCAATTCAAATCAGATTCGTTATATTCACTTACAAATTTACCAAAAATTCTTGATAAGCCGCAAAAAAACGAATCAATCAATGAAATACTGATTAGCTGCATAGGCATATTTTTTTAGATTTATTTACATTCTCTGGAATAAAAATATATAGAAATTACTATGGCCACAAAATGAGGGATCAGATTTTATATTATTGTAATATAGAATTGATCCTTCACTTTATACCCGTATTATAATTTCTTGTTTATTTATCAAATTCTCATTAGGCATGAATCCACCCCGTTGTGTCACTGAATCGTTATTATCTGCTGACCAAATAGACAATTAATAAATTACATGACCCGGCAGCCTACTAAGAAAGCAAATAATAAAAACAAACTTAAATTTATATATAATTTTGTTTCATTAAAAACAACTGACAAGGTATTGTAGTTTAGTTTTTTTTTTTTTTTTATTTAATGTTTCTTCTGTTCTTAGAATTCTCTCTTCTTTTCGGGAGATAATTTATGTAAAAATTGTCCAAATGTTCTGTATGCCCGAACACTTTCGGCTATTCGTTTAGCCATTATCAAGGATTTTTTTTTTTTTTGTTTTGTTTTTATTTTTAATTGAAAAAAATAAAATCCATAGATTAAAGTTAAAAGTCAAAATAAAATCATTCTTGATAATGGCTAAAAGAAGAACCGAAAGTGTTCGACATGCAGAACATTTCCACATAATTTATGTCCAGAAAAGAAAAAAAATTTTAGAAGCAGAAGAAGAATTAAATAAAGAAACTTAACTGCAGTATATTGTGAGTCATTTTTAACGAAATTTCTCAGGCATTCAAGCCGGTAAATGTCGTTGATACTGTTTATTATAAACAGCATTTACTTAAATATTTGTATCTATAAAAAGAACGTATAAACATAAAAATGTCTTAAATAATTGTCAGATATATGATACCATATACATATATATATATGTGTGTGTGTGTGTGTGTGTGTGTGTTTGATAGATTGAATAAATTACAGACATTATGTCTGCTAATTTTTAATACTCACGAATTACCTTCCGAGTATAGATGTTAAAGGATGAGAGAAATGTGTTATAGTTGTTTAAATTTCTTTTATTTTCATTTCCCAAGTACTTTCGATCTTCTTCCAAGATCATCTTCAGGAATGCAAGCCGGCACTGAACAGAATTATCTATGAATACTGCAGTAATATTTTGAAATGCCTGTAAAGAAAAAGATTTTCACGCTTTAATGTGTGCGTGACTATGACATTATAACTTAGAGAAAAAAATTCCCTAATGGATAATTTTTTCACATTCTAATAAACGCTCGGCACATTGTCAACCATTTTGCATTTAAAAGCATAATGAAAAAATTACGGTAATAGAAAACAACGCATATCTTTATATAAATACTTATACTAATGAACATATAGTATTGTACCTAACATAATGTCTGTAATTTATTCAATCAGATATGTCTAAAAGAGAATTTGCTGCCTAAATACACAGACACACACACACACATATATATATATATATATATATATATATAAGCCTATATCTGGCAAAAGCTAGTGGGTGTAACTGCAACTGCTATCTTTTATCAAGATAAATTGTTAAAATAAATTGGTAACTGAAATTGGATTGCAACCCAATGCAGTTTGTGGCGAGAGGTGGGTGCATAAGGCTGGCCCGTTGCACAAGACGTAAAACACCTTCTCAATTCTTCTAATTTGATAACCTTAACTACTAAACGTGCTGACATTGTAATTTGCTCAATTAATTCCCCAAAAGTTAATGTTGTTTAATTAATTCTGCCTTTTGAGGAAAACATCGACTGGCCCCCAAAAGCGGAAATTAGTGAAACCATTTTCTCTTAAAATAAAAAGACTACGTGTTCAAATAATATAAACGGCTAACTATTGGATTGAGTAAAATTAAATATGACAAACTCATGCCTCCTGCCTTGAGGTGCAACTGGTGTTTTGAGAATGCACTGATGTCTTACTAAAAAATAAAATATTACTTTAAAAAATATCTGACAAAAATGCAGTCATCACTACCTTAACAGGATGACCTTTATTTGCTTTGATTGTGACAGCAACAGGGGAGCGTACGAAGATGTGCTTATCTCCTCTAGAAAGACAGAAAAGCCCTGGGTTAAGTAATAATGGTAACAAGGGAAAATTCCTGATTTGACAAGACGTGGCTCACTAATTATACACCTTTTCTAACAAAAATATCTGTTGATCTGGTCGAAAGCAAGATCCATGGCTTTCCTGTGGGTATTTGCGTAGAATGAACACATGCCTCTCCAGCTAGAGTTCGGACTTCATTCAGTGTTTTCCCGCGGCACCACCGAACTCCTTTTAGCAACCGGAATCATGTGCGCTGGCACCTCAACATCTGCCAAAGTCTATCAGTAAAGAAAATAACAAAGAACGTTCAGTCATCGTTATCTGGAGACGAATTTGCCTGACAACACTGAGCTTCTCTCCTATGTAGAACGCGTAACTCGACAAATTATATGATTTGCCTTTAGATATTGGATTCATGTGAAGCGTTAAATGCTTTCATTTCTAAAATAAATATCCACTTCGCCTCGCTGTTGAGCAAAGAAAAAAAAAGCCCTAATGACTGCAATGAGTTCTATCTTGATTGTGTGGCCTTATTAGGGTTAGTAGATAGCAATCCAATCTTATACGGAACGACATCTATTTTGATTGGACGCCAGTTGTAGAGCTGGGATTAACGAACAAGTCATAGTTTAAAGCGTGTAGCCGACAGTGTTAAGAACTGTCATGGATGTGGTTAACACTTAGTTCTTCTGAGGTTTCTGCCTTTTTCAAAATAAATGAACTCAAATGATGAAGGGTTTTATGCGCCACGTGGTTGTGGGAAATGGAGAAGTCGGTTTTCTCGGAGGAATTTTTTTAAATAAAGAATAACGTAAATTACAAAAGAAGAGAAAGAGAAAAATACATTACGTGTACTCAGATAACTTTAAAAAAGGAAGAAAAAACTGTATGTGTTTAGATTTATGTCTGTGTGTGTGTGTGTGTGTGTGTGTGTGTGTGTGTGTGTGTGTGTGTGTGTGTGTGTGTGTGTGTGTGTGTATGCGCCACGTGCTTGTGGGAAATGAAGAAGTCGGTTTTCTCGGAGGAATTTTTTTCCCCAATTTGGGATAATCCTTATATTTTGAAATAATTTTTTTGTTTTCTTTAATTTTTTTAAGCTTTCCGCATGTACTTTATTGAAAATAAATCTTTTTGTAAAAAATGCAAACAAAAAAATTTGTTTCTCTAATATGTTTGAAAACAATCAGGAAAATCCCTAATTGGAAAAAAAAATTACATCAGTATTACGCTGGTATCAATCACGTGAGCACAGATTCAAACTTCAGATTTGCAAATCAAAACAAATAACGCTCTATTCTGAAATGACGTAATAAAATCCACATTTATCGATTCGAACAAACATCAAAGGAATGTTATTATCCTATTATAATCGTGCTTATCCCTCCCTTCCTTAGTTCGCACGTCCGTTACGCCCTGCCAGTACCTCATGAATATGGACTATTCCGTTTTGAAAGCGTGGAAAGAGGGAGAAAGACACTACTTGGTTTCAGTAAGACAAAGAAAGAAAGAAAGAAAGAAAGAAAGAAAGAAGAGATAGAAGTGGAGAGAGAGAATAAGATTATATGACAGAGAGAGAGTCGGCGAAATTAAAATAAGTGTTAATTAACGTAGCGTAATGAGTTGATTAGGAAGATAAAAATAATAGCAGTTAAGGATGGTTCGAGTAGTAGTAAAATTGAGGCTATGAGTAACTTAATGAAATTGACGGACTAACTGGAAATATTGATAAAGTGATTAGCTTAAGGGAAAAGTTGAAAAAAATTTCTTCCTATTTTTTTTTTTTTTTTTGAAGAGGTCACTGAAAATTTTATTTCCTTTTTTATGGAAGTAAAAAACGAAGGGCTAGACATCCTGGCGACTAATAGTTCCGGACGAGTGACTGACCATTGTTGGTGAAGTTAATGCATCCTGGCAAAAAAGCTACCCGGAAATATGTGCGTGTCCAGATTGGAATTGACCAGACGAAAGGGGAGTTGAAGGTTGGCAGATAAAGACAATTCTCGGATGATGGTTGGTTGTTCCGAGACTACCCGGAATTATAGGGACTACCAGGATATAGTTGGCCACAGGTAAGAGGAGTCGAGGGTGGCCGATAACGACAATTCTCGGGTGGTGAGTGGCTGTCCCGTTCGGGCCGCCGATGTAAGTGAGAGTGTCGACTGGGAGGAAGCGAAAGGTAAATTAGGATTAGTAGGAAGATACAAGATACGGTGGTAGGAGGGCTGCCGACGATCGTCTGTAACACTTATGCGGGGAGACCTTCTAAATAACAACCCCACCCATCTTCGATATAAGCAGGGGTTTGGGCCGCGAATAACAGATTGATTAGGACATTGGTTAGGGAGATCGTTGTAGAGTCGCAGAGGTCGTGGTAGTGTGGTTAGAAGAGTCGCAGAGAGTAGTGCGGAGTAGCAGGGATTGACGAGCAGGGCCGCGAAGAAGCAGAATAGCGCGGAGACTAGAGTGAAGTCCCTGAAAGTTCCTGAGATGAGATCATAGTAGCGGTTGTTGGCAGAGAAAAATTACCTTGGAAAGAAAAAGTGGAAAGCCATGTTGTATAAACGAGGGCGGACGCAATATTGGCGTAAGAAATTGGAACGACCGAAAGAGATAACCTGATACGCAGCCGACTCTCTCTCTCTCTCTCTCTCTCTCTCTCTCTCTTTCTCTCTCTCTTTCTTTCTCTCTCCCTCCCTACCTTCCTTCCTTCCTCCCTCCCTCTCTCTTTCTCACCCTACCTCCCTCTCTCACCTTCTCTTTCTTTCTTTCTTTCTTTCTTTCTTTCTTTCTTTCTTTCTTTCTTTCTTTCTTCCCTTCCTCTCTCCCTACATCCTCCCCCCTCTATCTGTCTCTCTCTCCCTCCCTCACTTCTCTCTATCTTTCTTTCTTTCTCTCTCCTCCTTCCTTCCTCCTCCTCTCTCTTTCTCCTCACCTCCCTCTCTCACCCCTCTCTCTCTCTCTTTCTTTCTTTCTCTCCTTCCGCTCTCCCCATCCCTCCCCTCTATCTGTCTTTCCCTCCCTCCCTCCTCCCTTCTCTCTATCTTTCTTTCTTTCTCTCTCTCTTCCTTCCTCTCTCTCCATCACTCCCTCTCTCTCCCTCCATCTCTCTCCCTCTCTTTCTTTTTTCTCTCTCTTTCTTTCTTTCTCTCTCTCCCTTCCTCCCTCCCTCTCTCTACCTTCTTCCCTCCCCCTCTCTCTTCCTTTCTTTCTCCCTCTCTCTCTGTCTCTGTCTGTCTCTCTCTCTCTCTCATATTTTAATTCTGCCTGTACATAAAGACTTGAACTCTATTGAAGCGAATCTGGTCTTTCTTCCACGATTATTTTATCGTAATTTATTTTTTACTAATATACCCTTGTCCCACCCTCAGCACTCTCAACAGACCCTGGGAATCTGCCGGGCCTAACGGCCGGACTCGCAAGAGTCGAGTGGGTGATGGGCGTAAGGGGTTATAATTAAGCTGATAAGAACAGATAATACACTTTGACTTTTAGCAAAAGGCCGAGAAGCGATTGCATTTTCTTGTCGCCCCACGTTGGCGGGATGTGACACAAGGTCAGTTTAATGCGCACCCGAGCCGGGGCTAAAAATAGCCCAGCCTCCGCAACTGACGATTGCGCTGGCATTGGTATTACTACCGACCCCCACGCCTCGTTAGTGCAATAGGGTGGGGATACTACCTCGGGCAGCTGTTCCCCAAGACCGGGCACCTCTCACTAGTATTTTCAGTTGCGTTCTACCCGAAGACAGAAAGACAACTGAGAGATGATCTCACCCAAAATCTAGAGATGTATTTTCTTGCCGCCCCACGCTAGCCAAAAGGCTGGGAGGTAATGACGACCGCGATAAAAGTGAAATTTTTCAAACACGCATGAGGGAAACTGAGTAAGGAAATCGACAAAAATCTAATTACCATAAATAAAATAACATTGTCTGCTGAATTATTTTAAAATTGCTATTAAGAGAAATGTTTGTAAAACAGAGGTTTGGCTAGTAAATCTATAAAAATGATTCCAAAAATATATTCCCTATTTTTAAAGTCTATAGTGTCAAATATGACGAAGGCCAATAGAGTACCGAGAAGTGAGTCGAGCGTTCGTCGAATGAGTTTCACGTCACTCGCAAATAATGGTGATGTTATCTTAATGAACATTAGCTTTCAGGAACGTCTGCCTGGTGGTTAAACAAGTTATTTTCCCACCATGTTCGAGATTTGTGTCCGACTCAAGGAAAATCTTAAATTTAGAATGATGATTTACCAGGCTTGTAGACTCTCCATACTGGGAAGAAGAATAATCGTCCAAGTTGTGCAAGGGGTAAAATTGTGAAGTCATTGAAAAACTAAAAGAAAAATGGCGAAACTGAAATAGAAAAGAGAAAAAGAAATGAAAATTTTCAAAACAAAAAAAAACAAAAAACTTTTAAACGTTGGTGAAAATCTAATGGGAAATTAAAAAGAAAAGTAAAGAAAAGATGAAAATGGATTGTCATTAAAGAACAGAATTTTATGAACAAGACAAACAGATGAATTTGTAAATCAGATTCAGTGTTGTTTACATAAAAGAAAAATACGGAATTCTGTCAAATAAGTCATAATGTAATTCAAGGAATCATTTCGAAAGGAAATATGATCAGAAAAATCTGAATAATAAAAGTCTGAAAACTTCAAATTAAACCGCAAACAAAGAATAACACATTGAGAGTGATATATATAAAATTACATTAAACTAAAAAAAATTAATATTAACATTATATAGAGTCCGTATCAAATCAAATTATCACATGACTTTGTATATTATCAAAACACAATTCTGGAACTTACACGTAATTCGCAAAACTCAAACAATATACATCACCTCTCTAAATAACATATGACTGTTTCTACTAATCGAGTTATGAGGGTCTTACCTAGTCTTTAATCTCTGGAGAGTTTATCTGTTTATTTTATGATGCACTGACATTTTCCACATGATCTTCCTAACGCCCCTCCAGGGAATGCACAAAAGAGCGCAATTTGTCTGCAACAAGATTTGTGTACACTTGCATTATTAACATTATTCAGACTGTTATCCTCATCTTTATTGCCCTATTCACAACGCTTCGACCGTTGTATGCTCCGACCTTCTTCAGGTAATTGGAATTTCGAACTGAACCCTTTATTTCGTCCACCTGGGTAGATTATTCTAGTTCCACGTGCCATGCCTCTTCCAGATGTTCTCAGGGACATATGGCCCGGTAAATAAAGATGTTGGTTAGATCCAGTGACTAGACCCAACGAGTTGCGAGTTCAATACCAGGCCACAGCAATGGTGAACCAAAACTTGAAGTTAAAGGAAAATAACTGAGACATGCGGAGAGGCGATAAGCCAACAGGCAGCATGCGTTCCTTTGAAGTTCTTCCGCCCGCTGCCTCCTAGACTCAATGCTACTACGTCTTCTCTCTACTTTAAAAAAAAACATAAGGAAAAAAACCTCCATTCGTTGAAACCATCTATGGAGTGGCGTTGGCGGCCGAAAGGTTGAAGCAAGCTATAACACGGAATGCAACACATCTTTGTCAGTCGCCGGCGGTCAATTTTTTACCTCAATTTGTGCGTCCACAATTTCAACAATCGCTTCAATAGCTTCCCGAAATGTTACTGAGGTAGCCTTGCTGCTGTTGCCAGTGAAAAACCTACAGCTATTGTGATCTTCGAGACAGATTCTAATCTTTCCCGCTCCAATACTAATGCCATGATCAAACCGTGTTAAATCCTTTCTGCATCCTCTGGTTGACACACTACACTGTCACAGCTTCACTACCTCTTTGCATAGTACATCATCAAGTTTATTTCTACATTTTGGGAACGGTATAATAATCTTTCTTTTTCTTCTATGTGCTGTACCCTTCCAGGACGTGGGCGATCATGGCTCTCCACAACTCAATAAATTTTGTTTTTTTGTTATCCCTCCTAAACCCGGTTCCACCATCCATTTACTCAATCTTCTTCTTCTTCTTCTTCTAGGTACCGTGCTCCTTCAGGACGTGTGAGATCATGGCTCTCCACAATTTCCTGTCTTTTGTAGCTCATAATATATTTTGTCTTTTTGTTATCTCATGTAAACCTTGTTCCGCCATCCATTTACTCAAGATCGCTTGGTAGGTCGAGGGTAAAACGATTTTATATTTCATGTAAAAGAAGAAGATAGAAAAGGTTATAAAATGCCACACGCACTTCTGTTTGGGCTTTCATAATCTGGTTCTTCTGCTACAGCACCATACGGGTTTTTTTTTCATTTTTAATCAAATTTAATATACATTTTATTTCCTGCTTAGAACGTTCTTTCGATCTGATAAACTCTGTTTACATACGGAACTTTTTTAAACACACAAAGTTGGTAAACAAATGATTGTAGATTCACTACCTCTCTCTCTCTCTCTCTCTCTCTTTGTAACTTTTTCTTTCTTTCTTTCTTTCTTTCTGTTTATTTATTTATTTCTCTGTTTGCTCCTCTCTCTCTCTCTCTCTCTCTCTCTCTCACTCACTTTAGCTATCGGTCTGTTTGTTTGCCACTTTCTTTATTTCTCTACATTCATCTTTCTCTCTCTTTATTTCTCTCTATATTTATCTTTCTCTTTCTTTATTTTTCTATATATTTATTTATCTATTTATATTTATATATATATATATATATATATATATATATATATATATATATATATATACCTTTCTCTCACTACTTTTTATTTTTGTGTCTTTTTTTTTTTTTCTAAATGTTGATATTTATCTATCTTTATATTTCTGTTTCCCCAGCTCTCTCTCTCTTTCTCTCTCTCTCTCTCTCTCTATATATATATATATATATATATATATATATATATATATATATATATATTATCTCCTTTCATGCCCCTTCACTCTTTAGCTGCCTCTTTAGTTATTAGTCTGTCTGTTTGCCAATTTCTTTATTTCTCTCTCTCTCTATATATATATATATCTTTGTCTTTCTACTTTTTATTTTTCTCTCTTTTTCTTTCTTTCTTCGTCTTGATCTCTGTCTATTTCTTTTTCTCTCTTTCTCGCACACTCTTCTCTCGCTCTACCTTTCTTTCTCTCTCAGACACACACACCCACACACTCGCACCTGATAAATATCAATTTAGAGAAACGTTATTCTTCTGGGAAATAATTTATAAGTTTTTCAACTGAGGCAATCTATTGCATCAGCTGAAGAACTTATAAATTATTTTTCAGAAGAAATACACACAGAATTGTATTTGATTCTATAAAGGTCAGTTTTTTACCCTCAAACATAGAATAAAAAGCAATTTAAGCCGATGCTATCAAATTCCTTGGTCGACGGAGAACACGGGGGGGGTTGCTAAATTTGATTTTTTTTTAATACCATCTCTCCTCCCTTCAAAACAAAGCCCATCATAACTCTATTTAAAATTTTTGACTCTCCTTTATTATCTACGACTCTCCCTTTTTTAACTTCTTTCTTATCTCTGAAGTACCAGGCATTTTTGGGAAATAGTAAAATGGTTTACCGTTGCCATCTTTATGGTTTCGAATTCATGGTTCTCCTCTTAGAATGATTACCATAAAAAATCTAAAGAAACCGATCTACTCTGTTATTTAAGTTGGACAGGAAGAAGAAATGGATTCGCGCCTTTTCCAAGGGAATTTGGGGGAGATTATTTTTTTGTTGTAAATTTAGATCCAATTTACCTGACTAGTCGTGTAAAATAACATAATTTCAACCAATGACAGACACTTGATTTAAAATTAACGAAAAAGTTTTTTTTTTCCTAAGCTATTTAATAAATACACCATTTACAAGAACCATTGAAAATCCTAAATTGTAGAGAAAAACAGCCATTTTCGCAATTCCTTCATTTTTGCTGAAAAAAAGGCGGGAATCGACTATTGAGTATTAAATTAATGGATGCGATATTACATTTAATACTTGATAATGCAAAATTAATCATGACTTCTTTTACCAAATTTGATATTATTTTTGAGCATCTGTACTAAGTTCTGGACAGTTTTGTTTAATATCAATTACATGAATATTATAAATCTAAACTAAGACACGCGTATACAAAATTAAGCAATTAATAGAGTCTTACCTTTTTAGAAAGTTCCTAAATGCAGAAGGAAAATAAAACATTTGAATGAGTATATTTTTACGAATAGAACGCTAATCTACAACGACTCTGTGATTTCACAGTAAACGAAAACAACATCAAATGGGCTTTAACTATTAAAATGACTCCTGAGAAAAAGGGAAGTCTTTGACGACAAAATTTCCCTTGTCGATTCATTTTCTCTTTACCATCCCGGCTTTGAATTCTTTAAACGTTCCCATGACGTCACACCCATTCCAGCGCAAACGAAAGAATTAAAGCAGATTTATTTTTTGAATCAATTTTTGTTGCCTCAAGGATTTTGATTTACACGCATTGCCTAAGAAACGACGTCGTAAAAAATCCAGGTTCATTTTCAGCAAACATTATTGGTTTTATTAATATGTTATAATTTTAAAAAACTTAACTTTTAGAATTTTCTTATTCGACTCTTCACTTTGTTTAATATTTCAAAAATTGCTGATGTAGCCAAATCCTTAGGACAGTTTTCACTTCTTCATCACATCCAACTTCCATGTTTTTGTTCCAATGAAGGAGACACTTATAGGCAAATGTTGCGGTGGCGATGAAGAAGTTGATTTTTACGAAGCAGAGACATGTGCCTTCAATCGTATTGAAACAGGTGGTGACTATGTTGAGAAGTAGTGATGTGAACCTGTGATGTATATCTATGATCTACGATGTTTGCGTCTATTCTTTATTCTGTATATAATAAAACGAACTGTATTACTTTTTATTCACCCACGTGTGTGTGTGTGTCTGTGTATGCGTGTGTGTGTGTGTGTGTGTCGCACATATAGTGCTAGTGTTAATAAATCAGTACTCGATGTAATACAACAGAACTATTATGTATATATCAATAAATATACACATTATCCCTCACGGATAGAACAACTGGGAGTTTCATGCACAACGCAGTCTTCAGGTGCTGACTATAGACTGACCGTTACGTAATTTCAATTTTAAAAATATCTGGTTATCGCAATGCTAGTTATATATTAGACCGAGATTACAGCTTTTTAATTTTTAAAAATATATGTATATTTAAAAAAATATATTTGGCATTATTTACATTATTCGGACTATTGTCCTCATCTTTGTCGCCATATTTATTACTCTCAAGGACACATGGCACAGTGGATAAAGGTGTTGGTTAGATCCAGTGACAGGACCCAAAGAGTGTGAGTTCAATACCCGGTTAAGGCAGTGGAGAACTTTCAGAGGTAAAATTAGCAGGAGATAACTGATAACTGACATCCATTAAACATGGCACGTGGAACTAGAAGAGTCTACCCCAGTGAGCAAAATAAAGGGTTAAGTTCGACATTCCAACCACCTGTAGAAGGCCGGAAGCGTACAACGGTCGAAACGATGTAATAAATATAGTGACAAAGATGAGGACAATAGTCCGAATAATGTAAATAATGTACATAATACCTCATCTCAGAAATATAGACAATATATTTGGCATTTAAAATAAGCGGGATTTGTTTATATGTGTAAAAAATATTATCTTAGAGTTGTGAATATTAATTTTTTATATTAAGCATATAGGGATATTATTTGTTTTTTAAAAACAAACCGTAATTTACATTAAAAATTAATCTGGATCAACCTATTTAAGAAGATATTTATTTTTATGCCGACATGTAACAATCAATTCATTTCTCTTGTTTAATAAGTTAGGGTTATTAAAGTGTTTTAAGATCACTCATTTTTCAACAAGACATAAATTACAATCTATTTCTTTTCCCATTGTAAGATTTGGTTCTTGCTACAATATCCCAGGAGATAAAAGGTGCATTACTATCATTCTTTAATTGCCAGAAATAATTAGAGAAAGCAGCGTTGTCTTTGCATTTTATTTTGCTTAAAGTCATTCAATGATGGTAGAAACGAAATTTCCAAGGATTTTAAATGGAACCAAGATAAAATTTGACATTTAAATGTTAAATTCAATATTAAATTTTAAATTAAAACACTTAAATAACCCTAGCTTATTAAACAAGAGAAATGAATTGATTGTTACATGTAGGCATAAAAATAAATATCTGCTTAAATACGTTGATCCAGATTGATTTTAACGTAAATTATGGTTTGTTTTTAAAAGAACAAGTAATTTCCTTTTATGATCAATTTAAAAAAAATAAAGATTAATATTTATAACTTTAAAATATATTTACTCATATATATATATATATACAAATCCCGCTTATTTTAAATGCCAAATATATTTTTTAAAAATATGTTTATAGTAGAATGGGATCTCTAGCCATGTTTGGCAGCAACCACCCTCAGATAGGGAAAACTCAAAGCTTTACAATCAAGGTAGTATTTGTAGAGCAGATACCATGCTTGTAAAACACGATAGATTACAACAGCTATAAATAAGCCAAGTGGAGAACGATTATCCATAATGCTGTTGGCCCCACTGGGTATTGAGCCGGCCAATAAAGGAGATAGATAGATAGATAGATAGATAGATAGATAGATAGATAGATAAAAAACAAATAGATAGGCAACAGACTTGGGTAACATAGATAGATAGATAGATAGATAGATAGATAGATAGATAGATAGATAGAAACTTAAATAGATAGATAGGCAACAGACTTAGGTAACATACTTAGATAGATAGATAGATAGATAGATAGATAACAGACTGAGATAGATAGATAGATAGATAGATACATACATACATACATACATACATACGATGTGTTTTATTTATGTAGATTTTTTAAACGAATTTTGTAAAAATTAATAAACCGTTAAGGTTTATGAACTTAAATGAATTTCAAAATATAAAATGATTTTTACGAGGAATTCCGAAATCTTTTCTGTTTTCATTTCAGACGCGTATTTCTCATTTAAACATTTTTAGTTTCTCCTTTCTTAATCCGATGTCATGCTTCCACCACATACGTTGTGTGTTTGTGTGCATGTGATTTTAACCGTATGCAGAACACCTCAATGACCTCTCTGTCGTCATACAAAATTACATTAAAATATTTTCAGACTCACCCTCTTTCTTTATTTTTTCTTCTCCTTCCTCCCCACTTCAAGTTCTGCCGATGACAAGTCAGACGCTGTTTTGAAATTCTTCGAATGTCCCACCAATTCTCTTTACAATAAATGCTTATCTTTTGTTTTTCGACGAGTATGTCTTTCAAAATGGTAGGATTGCTGTTGGGAGTTCGTTGCTATTTGAAGACAGAAAAAAAAAACTCATCGGACGAAATGCAACTTTATGTTAAGTAAATATTCGGATTATAATCGATACTAAATTGTCTATACATATTGATTGATTCTCATCGAAATTATTTAAATTCGTCCGGTTCACACCCGGCCCTGATGTTTTGGTCAGAAATAAAGGTCTATCGCTTGTTTCCTGTTTAGGATTGGATTTCTGGTTCCGTCTAAAGTCTTTTCATTCTCTCTCAATCCCAGTGGCCCCCATTACGTCATAGTGACGTCATCGCATTGGTTGGGGGTGAATTGATTTTTTTAAAAAAATGATCATAACTGAAAGGTATTGATCATCATCGATATTTTTTATTCCTGGTAATACCGACGAAGGTGGGAGAGTTTATCGGCCAGCATAGTGATCAAAACAATAAAATGAAGACTTTTGTGAATAAGTGATTATTAATTAATTAGTAAGGCTTCATCTTAGAATTTCACACAACATTAAGGAAGGCTGAGTATTTTGTCATCCGAGGCGTAAAGATCGAGGCAACAAGGATAACGATACTCGTCAGAATAATGACAAACGTAAGGCTACTAATCTAAATAATGGCAACGTATCTTAGAAGTTCAGGCAAGGCTGAAAATTGTTGGATAATGTACCGGTAAAAATGTTATGACATTCGAAATGTTTTGGTGAAAACGTATCCCAAATAGATGGAGTCGTGGCTCAAAGCTTTCGAAGTATTTCTAGAGGTCTTTCGACTGATCCCTTGCCCCGAATAGATGGGCTCATGACACAAAACCTTCGAAGTGTTTCCGATGGTCTATCGGGTGACCCCTTACACCGAATAGATAGTGACTCAAAACTTCAGAAAATAAATTTTGCGTAAAAAAGATCAAAATACATTTTTATCTATTTGTATATTTTCAGGCGAATGTCTTCGTTATAATTATTTGAAGGGGACAGGTCTTAGCCAGTATCTGTCTATATTTCTTAGATGAGGTATTATGTACACTATTTACATTATTCCGACTATTGTCCTCATCTTTGTTGCCATATTTATTACAACGTTTCTGCCGGGGGTTACAACGGTTGAAATGTTGTAATAATAACAACAACGTTTAACTGTTTCAATTTTAATATATACTAAAGTATATATATACTATATATTACTATATAAAATATATTGTATAACACATACATTGACCTTGTAAGTTGTTGGCACATTGAATTCTTTTAAAACCCTAAGTCGGGACATAGTTAGCAAAAGGTTGCCGACCCCTGGGATAGGATAACGTCCTGATTGATGAAAATAGAAATGTTTAATCGTAGATGCCAAATTAGTGAAGTTCAAACTTCAAAATTCAACAAACAAATTGTTTTCACATGGAGATAAATAAAAAAAATCATAACTTGAGCCTGTGTTTTGCTTTGTTTTTAAACTGTCCGAACCCCAGATCAACTTGTGTTTCTGTGTTTTAACATCTCAAATCAGACGATCTCTATTCTATGACATAAAAGCCCAAAACGATACTCTAAAATTAAGCTGTTGTTCAAGGTAATACTCAACATCTTCAAATATCTGTTTCTTTCAAAGAAGAAATGTCTTCAAGCTATAGATCAAAATATAACCAGTAGAGACGTACCTATCATTATCTCCCCTCCCCCCTACCCTTGTAGAATTCTCTTTCGGCCTATTGATTTCCACTGGGTAACTGCCTGGGAATACCAAGTATTGTAACCTTGGATGTGCGGGTGGTGCAATGGATAATGACTTGGAATTGTTAATCGGCGAGCCGAGTTCGAATTCCAGTCGAATCCATTACATTCACTTACATGCTAATACACTTGGGAAATCTTCTTCTCCCTCCAGCTATGGGTAAATAGCAGGATAGACTGGGTTCTATAGCCTTGGATGGCAACTGGTCTAGGAGACGGACAACTCTGAATTCAAACCCAGAGTGGAGCCCCTAAGGCGGATGGACGGCACTTTGTGCTACCTTCTGGCAATTCCTGCAGCCGCGCTGGTACCAAACTGCATTGGTTTATCCTCTCCTTTGGAGTCTGCTAGCAAGTCCGAGAAGGGGGAACTAGACGTCTGGGCAGCCCTAGTTCTCCATATATCCCGCCCCAGGCTTGTACTCCATCGTCTCTCGAGACGGACGGGTGCCGACGACGACGACGACTTACGCGCAAATACCCTTAGGAATGATTCCACTCTTTCTCACTTCTAATGGTGTTAGTGATACAACCCTTAGTAACTAACTAAGGGTTGTATTACTAACACCATTATTATCTAAAAAAAATCTTACAATCTAAAAAAATAATCCCTGATTGCAAAGGGTTGATAAGCCGTAAATAACGAATCAATCAATCAATCGTATTGCTTCCCAGTCAACTTTCCTGTTCAAAAATTTAAATGCATTGCCAATCGTTATCTTCTGTCTTCTTAATTCCTGCTCTTTTATTGCTCTCTCTCATTAATAATGTTTTTCTTTTCCTCATATTCTTTCACACTCAATAACCCCCCCCCCTTGCGTCTTAGTGGCTTTATTGCCTTGCAAGCGGTGAAATAATTGTTAGCAAATAAGACTTTCTTTCTATTTCCATTTAATATTATAGATTAGGCTCGAGAGGAAAAATTTTGAATTTCCATCCGTGGATAAGGTAAAGAAAAACTACTCCACTATCTTTCCCAATGATATATGACAATCTACAGGTAATAAAGAAAACGAAATTGTGAAGAGCCATAATCAAATATGTCCTGAATAGACATAACACTCTTTATGCTAATAATCTATATTGTCTCGTTAGACAACATAGATACCTCAACCAGATAACTCAACTTCATATATAAGAATCGACAGATATTTTTAATTGTTTTTATGGTGGTAGGGGAGAGTTTTGTTTATCACTAAATACTGTACTGTATTTAAAAATCTGTCCGTTCAATCATCGTCTACTATACTCTACTTTTGAAAATATCTCAATAAATGTCGGGATCTATAAAAGTTAGCATTATTAATTATCATCATTTAAATGCAAAATAATGCTTTGAATATTACAATACTGTGTTTACCAATTTATAATGTTCTAGATATTATTGATGACTCTATAAAGTGTCACAGTTTGGAGTTGAGAGGGTTAATGAGGCACTATTTGATACTGGTATTATGAAAAGGGTTCATGTGAAAACCTTGTATAAGATTTGGAGTATTGGAAGCATTAAAAAAAGAGGCAAACAAGGATAAGACAGATGTTATTTTTCTATTCTGATAACCAGAAAAGCAGAATAGAATGTTGGGTACAAAATATGATCTGAGAAATGTAAAATGTAAACTGTTTGTCAGTCGAAAAACAAATGAAAATGTTATGATTCGCAAGCCGATAATGCAAACAATCTGAAATATGGTTTTGTAAACATGCAAAGAGGGTGAGATTTTTTATCGGTCATATTGAAAAGTCAACAACAAAGAAAAGTATTTGATGTCAAGTCATGGTGACTCAGATAGTATCAAAACAAAAGCATAGCTCGATTTTGTCATCTGGGATCTGGGCGGATTGACGTCAATCACATAGAAAAAAATTTATAAACACAAGTCTGTTATCGAAGAATTTATTGTTTTGAATAAGTGAAAGTGACCGACCTCATACTGCTTTGTTTGAAGGTCAGTATCGGATCTTTGCAGATCCAATACTGACCTTTTTAAAACACTAAACATTGCCGAAGAGTGAAGGTAGTTAAAATAATAGCGGTGTCAAGGGAAAAAACGTCCTTTTGTCACTCCATCTTATTGACTGTACCGTTTTACCAAGTTTTGAGCCGAATTATAATTTGGCTAGGGATATTTCATAAGAAAGAGACACTGGTAGAAAAAGCACAAAGAAAAGCTTTTTTGTCCAGAAGCACACTGGTAGCCTAATGAGTTTAAACCCCGTCTATGAAAGGTTAACTCAGGATATATTGTTCCCTCATTTGATTCCCATTTCAAGCCATTTCTTCATTCGGAATTCTTGCAGTTTGGGGGAATGGGGGCGGTTAATAATAATAATAATAATAAAGGAAGATTTTCATCGCAAGTCGCTATTATTTTCTGTCTAATCAAATGAAACGAAATAAAGAAAAGATCGAGAAGCGGCGACGATTCTCTTCAAGACTCATCACCTTTTTTTTTTGTCTCTTTTCTTTTCAGGAAGGGAAATCCAGTTACGGTGCCCAATGAAGCTGTGGGTGGTGGTGCACAGTTTTACGAAATCACTTGTCCATAAATTTAAGGAATCGATCCAACACCTGAAAAAAATTGGAATGGAAACAGAAAATGTTTTCTTGACTGGACACGGAGAAGGAGGTAAGATACCAGAAAATAACAGATAATAAACATAAATTCCCTCTCTCATATACATATATATATAGCGAAACAGTACTGTCTGCGAATGACATTATATATATATATATATAAATTAAACCTAAAGAGCCAGACAAACCTACAACGGTTTCAACACAGCGGATCGTCAGGGAATTCCCTGACGATCCGTTGGTGAAACCGTGGTAGGTTTGTCTGGCTTTTTAGGGTTTAATTTAGGTTTGCTCTCTACTTAGCGTATTGAGCACTTTATTTAGTCATTTTCTTACTAGTATCGGTTTTTTTTTTCTTTGGACTCCGAACTTAGATGCTAGACGATTATTTTCGGCTGACGTAAATGTTCTCTGTTCCTTCTTTTTTTAGTACCATTTTTCCCCTTTGGTATTGGTTTGTTTATTTGCAAATCAAAAAACCGAAGGTTTTCCGGACGAGTATAATTTCTTATATTTATAAGATTATAACACACACACACACACACATATATATATATATATATATATATATAATATATATTAATGCCATTCGGAGACAGTACTGTTTCGTTGTATCAGTGCGACTAGACATACGAATGCATCAAGCCAAGATTGAAACCCAACCGATTTGGCGTCAATCAGAGTTTCTACCACTGAGCTATCTTCATTCGGCGGAGTCAGGCAGCTTATTTTTATGAATGTAAACAAATGCCAAACAGCCGGAGTGCTCCATTCATTTTACTGAAGAGCTTTGCGTATATACATACATATATATATATATATATGTGTGTGTGATTTTAAAGTTTATTTTTAGTGGATACCTATATTTGAGCAGATGTTCCGTTTATTTGAAAAGAAAATTTTATTACGCCTACCGGCCTATATATTCGAGAAACCTTATTTAAGAAAAATGCAGGAGGATTTGAACTTGCGTCTCCATTTGCCGGGGAAACCGTCATTAGATCCGATCTGCTTTAAACAACACACTTTTCCTCCTGCAAATATAGTTTCAAATAAACTGAGCGTCAAGTCAAATATGGCTGTCCACTTTAACATTTAAAGTAATAAAAAGATGTCGGATTACATTTGTTTAAGGCCCAAGAGCAACTCGGGTTAGAAGGTTACAGAGTAAGAGGCATCACACAAAACAAAAGCATAATGCTACCAACATGCAACCGGAAGTGAAAGAAAAGGAAAAAGTTTTAAAAGGAACCGGAAACCTATCCTAAACAGGAAACATGTGATAAATCTGTGTTCAAAAGACCAGGGAGGAGTGTGAACCGGACGATAGATGAACTGGCTGACGCTTCAGGGGAGCTAACTAAGTATAGTGTATCGTGAGTTATTTTTAAGAAATAACTATTAAAACTATTAGTGCAACCTTGGTATTTTTAACTACCTATTATATTATTAAAATATATATATATATATATATATATATATATATATATATATATATATATATATATATATCAGTTATATATATATACATATAAATTAGATATATATATAAATTATGACGATTGCGTCTAGCATGAAACAGCCTGTCGCCTCTGAATGTAGACTTCAATGTTCACTTTTATATTTACATACGCTCTATCTCTGATATATACTACTTTATCCCATAAATATAGCATACCATATTTATTTTTTCACATAAATATATATTATTATATATATAATTGATATATATATACAAATTATATATATATATATATATATATATATATAAAGGAAAGAGGTTATAGTTTTCCAACGAGAGAAATATTATTAAAAGAGAAATTAATGTTTTTTGGTTTATGTTTTTTTTCGATGTTAACGACCTTCAGGCAAAGAGTGATATTTCCACATATTATTAAAAGGAATTAATTTTTCTTATGTTTTACGATGTTAATCATTATCGATGTTAAACATTGTCTTTTTTGTGTGTTAGTGACACAGGTGTCTTCCTTGAACTGGCAGTGAAAAAGTTCTTCTGCGTAAAGGGTTATAAAACAATTACGATTGGTTTAAGAAAGAGTGAGAAAAGATATCTGCATTCTTATCTTTTAATGACCTCTGTGTGTTCTTAGATCTATTTCCATTTTTTATGTTTATTTGTCAGCATGCGTATGTATACGTATATTCCCTCTTCATGCATACATACTGTCTTATTATAAGGAATTAGTTTACACATATATACACATATACATACATACATACATACATACACACACACATACACATACACACATACAATCACACACACGTACACACACTTCCTATGTGTAGGGTTCACAGTGTACCCGTGAGCAGTCTTGTTTTTGCCAGTATGTATATATATATATATATATATATATATATATATATATCAGTATGTGTATTCCCTCTACATACACATATACTGTCTTATTATAAGTAATTAGTATACATACATATACACACATGCATACATCCATACACACGCACATATACATACCTATATACATACATGCACATGCACACACTTCCTATATTGTGTTGCATTTACCAACATGCCTGTGACAGTCTATTTGTTTTTGCATATATATATATATATATATATATATATATATATATATTCATACTAATACGCGTGTTGTGTGTGTGTGCATGGATGTGAGTGATTTGACCACTGTATTTGGCCATTATGTGTGCATGTATTGTGTGTTTTTGTGTGTGGGGTTATGATCTATTTAGTGCTGGTTTAAATTTGTTTATGAAGTTTTTTTCTTGTATTTGTAGGTAAGAATAATTGTCTGTTTGATATATTGGCATAATTTTAAATTCACCCTGGTTACATTTATAGATGTGTTGTGATACAAAGAGTTTTCTGTTGTCTGGGAATTTTATGTTGCTTTTGTGTACGGAAATCCTGTTGTTTAGTTGTTGGTTGATACCTATATAAGCATTTTGTGCATTTGAGTGCATAAATCACGTTTTTGGAGTTGCAGTTTAAATTTTTATTTATTATCAATGTCGTTTTGGGGTTTTCAAAATTGTAGAAGTTACCTTCTATAATGATGTCACAAACCCCACATCTTTTTTTGTTGCATTTTGTGATTCCCTCTGTTGTGTGGTGGTTAAATTTCGATGAGGTTAATATGTTTCAGTTTTTTTAGATTGGCGTTTGCTTTTAATTATTTTGGTTGGATATTTTTCAGTTTGTCATTTTTGTTAAGTAGGTGTAGATTTTTTGTAATTTCTGTAAATAGTTCTGGATTGTTCTTGTATGTTGAGACATATACTAGAGTTTGTTCAATGTTACGTTTCTTTGCATTTTGTAGTTGGTCTAAAGGAATTTTTTGCGAGTTCAAAACCTTTGTTCATTAGTGTTGTGGGGTAGTTTCGTTTTTTAGAGTATATCTAGTTCTTCCAGGCGGGTTTTTGGAGGTGTTTGTCAGTCCCTATAGTACAAACCCTACGTGCTACATGATTTCAGGTAGCTTTGGGGGTGAAGGCTCTTGAAATAAAGATATTGTTGGGTATCTGTAAGTTTGTGGTAGATATCTGTGATTATTTAGTTGTTTTTATTTCTAATGAGTATATCTAAAAATGGTAATTCGTTGAAATTATATTCTTGGGTGAATTTGATTTTTTGGTGTAAATTCTGAAGTAGAGCGTGGAATTGGTTAATATCACCCCATGAGGATTTCCAGAAAATGAAGCAATCATCTAAGTATCATTTCCAAGATTTAGTGAATTGGGTTTTTATATTTTCCCCATATTTTTTTTTCTATCTTTTCATATAGGTTTTCCTCTAGGTAAGCTAATGTTAGGGTGGTATATGTTGGCGCATATATATATATATATATATATATATATATATATATATATATATATATATATATATATGCTTTCCCCTTTCCTTTTCATACTGTGCCTAGATTACGCCTGCGAATACCTGCTGCTCTAGAAACAGATCTTTGAAAAAAGCAAGAAGTTCACGTCATCCAGCAGAAACAATAATAGACTAGATTACGCAGATGACCTTGTCTTGTTGTCAGACACGATTTATAAGGCTACCAAATTTCTCCATCTCATCGAAGAAACAGCCAGCGAGATTGGTCTCTACATTAATGCTGGCAAAACAGAATGTATCAGCTTCAATCAAGAAGGAGAAATTAAATTGATAAACGGCAACAACATCAAATCCGTCCAGGAATTTGTTTACCTCGGTAGCAAGATCAAGTCAACGAAGAGAGACATCAAAATTCGCAAAGGCAAGGGTGTCTTTGATGGTCTGTGTACCATCTGGAAGTCCTTCCTCTGATAATCTTAAGAGGGGCTTCTCTAAGGCAACAGTAGAATCTGTCTTGCTCTACGGCTGAACAACATGGACACTGACGAAACGCTAAGAAGTATCAGTTGACTGAACATACATAAGTATGTTACAAGTTACATTGGACATCAGCTGGAAGAAACACCCAATAAAGAAACGCCTTTATGGACACCTTCTTCCTATCTCAGTTTCGCTAAGAGACAGAAGGCTTTGGCTAGCTGATCACTCCTGGGGGAGAAAGTCAGAACTTGTGAGTGACACCCTCCTATGGAACCCATTGCGCGGCAAAAGTTGGAAAACCTCAGCACACCTACATTGACCAACTTGTAGATGACTGTGGATGCCATGATAATTGGTAGGAACAAATCAGGAGAATCCGAGAAGAATTCTCTACCTGATGATGACGATGGTAAATATAAGCCTTAAATTATACTCTTGCAAATAGTCAGTTAGATTACGGTCTGAGTTCTGGTTCTGCTGTTCGAAAATTTTTCGGGGTCAACTTCGACACGTGTTTGGGGTCTTGTTGGAATGGCCACACATGTTCTTGCTTGATGCATTGATCCGAAAACCGAAGACAGAATTCTTTTTTCATGATCGTAAAAAAATAAGAATATTTCAAAAAGAAAGTCACAATTTGTTTTATGTCAGCTGATGGCCGGCCAGTTTAGCTTCATAAAGAATTGTAGACAACATGATAGCTTATTTTAGTGGGGGGATTTTTAGTGGGGGAGATTTGGGGTGATATATTGGTGGAGCGTTATTTCTTAAGGTTCGTAAGTAAAGTCTGCAGAAAGCTTGGTTTGCTCTTGGTCGTTCGCTGTCTTTTTCCGACTTGACGTTCGCAAGCCAATCGTTACTTTGGCGGCAAATGTTCGAACAAAGCTCCATTCTTTGGTGTCAACACCTCATATCTTTGTGGAGCAGATACCTGCGTGGATGATTTCCCAAATACTAAAATCTTAACCTCTTTATGTTTAGGGTCAATCGTTATCTAACTTCAGTATCCTCATAATCTTCACTGCTCTCACTTTCATATTACACATATCTTACACATTTCAGTAACAATCTACAGTAAGTCGCTCATGGGTTATGTATAGATTGAACGTTAGTATAAAACAAAAGTGAGATTCTGGACAGTCTCCCTCTTCGTCAGACTAATTCTGTAGGCGTCTCGCCTTGGCTGAATAATTATGGATCCAATTTTTCAGGTCATTACTACTCTTAATTAGTTCTTTGTATTAATTTGTCCTTAAAAATATAGTAAATTACTTGTCAAATTAAATCGTATTAACGGAAAAATGAGTTTCCTTGATGAATTTTAGATAAGATTTTGGACAAAACCAGGAAAGATCAAATATCAAAGCCAGGAAAGATCAAATGTCAAAGCCAGGAAAGATCAAAGGTCAAAGCCAGGAAAGATCAAATGTCAAAGCCAGGAAAGATCAAAGGTCAAAGCCAGGAAAGATCAAATGTCAAAGCCAGGAAAGATATATTGTCATTGGCAAACCTGTTGATATCCGTTTTCTCCTTCTGACTTCCACCTATAAACAGTTTACGGCGGTATCACGTTGAAACACCGGTTCTCGTTCAATAAACGAAATTAAAGCAACGTCAAGCTTAGTCACTACCTAGATGAATTAAGAATGCCAGTTAATGCTGTTAATTTGGACGTGCGGGTGGTGTAATGGATAACGACTCGGAATGAGAAATCGGAGAGCCGAGTTCGAATTCTGATCGTTATTCCCGTTATATTCACTTATCTGTAAATACACTTGAGGATGCTAGGAATTCACCTCTTCTGTCCCACTATGGATTAAATAGTAGGCCCTATGTCTTAGTCATTATTATCTCGAAAATATTGTTAATATAATATTCACCCATAAAAAAATTATACTTACAGTCCAAAAATAGACCGGCTTTCGATAACCTGCAAAAGGTTGATAAGCCGTAAAATGATGAAAATTATTTAAAATAAGATTTTGGTCAAAGACCACATGGGTAAAAAAAAAATGGCTAACTAAAATAAATAGGATTTAACGGATTTTCAGTATAGTGAATTTCTAAGCGTAGCTTAGATGTGGTACAAGGCCGAATGTGTAGAGTAGCCAGTATGGACCGAACTCACTACTCACTCGTAATTGATCTAGCGAGACAAACTTGCTAACCATTAAACCTCATGAGGTACCCACGGATTTTTAGTATAAATGGACACGCCTCGCCTATTTGTCGGTTTAATCGAGAATTTCATGTAATATCTTTTCTAATTCGATCTAAGCAAATTTTATGAGAAATCGTTTACCTAATGATTGTTAAATGAATTTGCTATCTCTGTTTGTTTTTTTGTTTTTGTTTTTTTGTTTTTGTTTTTGTTTTTTTTTTTAAGGTCTGGAAGTTCAGCTCCTGGCCCACGCCAGTATGAAAATCCTTTCGGGAGTTATTCTCCTTGGATCTTATCTGCACAGGAAACTCTCCTACACTGACTTCCCTGTTCCAATCTTTACCGTTGTAGGAGATTTGGATGGAGTCACTCGCATCACGCGAATCGCAGAAGCCTTTAAGTAAGCGATTTTATTTGAATTTCTTTTCAAGCGGCAGATTTACAATTCAAATTGTTTGTCTTTGTTTCTCACATGAAAAACGGGCATTTGCTAAAACGTTCTTCTTCCAGTTTTGTATGGATTTATTATTAGAAAACCTAATTCCGTGTGTAGGTATGTGTGTGTGTGTGTGTGTGTGTGTGTGTGTGTGTGTGTGTGTGTGTGTGTGTGTGTGTGCACGCGCGCACGTGCCTATTAACACGTTTAGTGCTGAACTATGTTAAACTTGTCGCTACCTTATACCCGTTTCGCACCAAACGATGTTACTTACCTAACGTCCCCCTTCTGAAAATCCCCGCCTTGTCTCCACTTTATCCTCCGTACATTTTCATGAAAAATACCTGTTTTCGTTGATGATGGACTCGATCAACATTAATGACGTCTGACTGTTGCCCCTAAAGCAAAACGCGACTAAAGAGGGTGCCTGCCGTAGAGAGATGAATACCAACATTATTATTATTATACTGATTTCCATTCGAGCCTTTTCATCATTTAAAAGACAAAGAAAAAAAACTTTTATCTCTAAAGTGCTGAGACAATATTTTATTGTTATTTAGCCAGGCCTGTCGCTAGAATTTTCTGATTAGAATGAGAAGGGGGTCTTTAATCCAGAGAGAGGTGGTCGAATAACAATTTATAATCTAAAATTAGTTCCCGTCATGTTCACGAGGGAGGGTAAATTATTTTCGGGGTGAGCACCTCCTTTCCCATGGTGATTAGTCTGTATTTACTAAAGTTTTAGAAAAAAAAACAAAAAAAAAACAAAACATCCACATCTGTTCTGTTACAACAATAAAATTTCAGCAGATAAACTCTCCAGCTGTTTCACGGGTAACTGATACACCCTTTACAACATTTAAAGAGCGATTAATGAAATCTTTATTTTTTTAACAGGGACGCTTATACTTATAATCAGAAAGAGACAGTCGAAATTTCTAGGGTACATAATGAGGAAAAAAGGTTTGGAAAATGTGACACTCACAAAACATATTGAAATCAGAAGGTACAGGAGAAAGCAGCGAGTAACTAACAAGCTATTGACAATGGGGGGGGTAAAATGTGGAGGAGGATCTAGACTGTTGTGGACTCCGGCCTTCATCAGCTGCCTGTTCATCCGGGCAACCTTCAAAGAATTTTGAACTATGGAAACAGAGAGTTCTCATTCTTATTTAGTACTAAGTTATTGATCACTTCGTCTCCACTGAGTACACAATGAACTCACAATAACTATGTCACCAAATTCATGAACCAATGCTTTCATCCACTAGGCCATTGTTGTCCTGTGGGACAATCCTGAGTGAAGAATTTGAAGCTTATGATGATCTGCTCACCTACATTTCATTTTTCTACTGTGATTTCTGCTGCTGCTGTTAATACCTTGCTGCCATTTCTCTTTCATTCTATTTTTAGATACGACACGCAAGCCTTTACTGTAATGTTGGGTGGGGGTGGCACTGTAGAGTAGATTGCAGTAGGATTGAAGCTCGGGTTGATGAATCGGAGAGCCGAGTTCCAATTCCAGTCGAGTTCATTACATCCACTTCAGTGCAAAGGGATGAATTCAACTCTTTTCCTCCCAACTATGGGTAAATAGCAGGACTGACTTGGTTCTGCAGCTTGCGTCACAACTCTGAATTCAAAACTGTATGTAGCCCTGGCGAAGCACATACTATGCAGCTAGCGACAGGATCGTTTGCATTGACTCGAACATCCCGACTACAGTCGACTCCTTTACATGTAAATAGAATATGGAAGCCTTTAATGTAACCAGTATATAGAAGCCTTTAATGTAAATGGGATATGGAATCCTTTAATGTAAATGGGATATGGAGCCTTTAATGTAAATAGGATATGGAAGCCTTTATTGTAAGTAAGATATGAAAGCCTTTAATGAAAATAGGATATGGAAGCCTTTAATATAAATGGGATATAGAAGCCTTTAATGTAAACAGGATATGGAAACCTTTAATGAAAATGGGATATGGAAGCCTTTAATGTAAACAGGATATGGAAACCTTTAATATAAACGGGATATGGAAGCCTTTAATGAAAATGGGATATGGAAGCCTTTAATATAAACAAGATATGGAAGCCTTTAATGTAAAAGGGATATGGAAGCCTTTATAATAAATATGATATGGAAGCCTTTAATATAAATGAGATATGGAAGCCTTTAATGTAAGTAGAATATGGAAGCCTTTAATGTAAACGGGATATGGAAGCCTTTAATGTAAGTATGATATAGAAGCCTTTAATGTAAATAGGATATGTAAGCCTTTAATGTGAATGGGATATGGAAGCCTTTAATGTAAATAGGATATGTAAGCCTTTAATGTGAATGGGATATGGAAGCTTTTAATGTAAATAGGCTATGGAAGCCATTAATGTAAATTGGATATGGGAGCCTTTAATGTAAATAGGATATGGAAGCCTTTAATGTAAATAGGATATGTATGTAGTTAATATAAATAAATCAGAAGCCAATGGTTAGAAAATCCTTGAGGATGGAGATGTCAGGCATCATAGAAAGAAGTATAAGAATCTAAAATACCATGTCTTTGCCATAATAACTGTTTTAGTTTTTACAAATGTTCCTGAAAGAATGCAATATGCGTAAACGAAAGAGTAAAGATGCTGATGTTAGTCATTCATTCAATAAACTTTATTGTTTCTTTCCAGAAAGTTGTCTAAAGAAGTCAGCGCCGATGTTGAAATGTTGACCAAAGCTCCAATGGTCATAATTGAAGGTGCAAACCACGGTTCTTTCTCGGATAATACTCTTACTGATTCGATGATACCACTTGATATTCCAGCTGAACTATCAGCCGATCAAGTCCGCAAACAGATTGCTGAATATATACGAATATTCATCTCATATAATACCGAAATATCATACAGTGAAATGCCTGCACAACAAGAATCAATCGAACAATGGTATAAAAGTACCGAAATGCGTTTACAGGTGAGGCAAGAATTTATAGCTGAATTTATTACCTTTGTTTGACACTCCAGGAATTTGACGTTTCAAAGATCAGAGCTTACGTCTCCGGTTTTCGAACTGAGATCAAAGTTAAGTATCTGTTATACAACTTTCTGCTGCCATGTTTCTTTCTTTTGGGTAGTTCAAGGAAAAGCTTTGGGGTGTCTGGTACCGAGGATTCCAACCTTGCGGCAACACCTCCCTCATTGAGCTTTATACGGGTTCAATGGGCATATTTTGGGGCCGAGCCCACGTGCTCGGAGAACCCACCATAAATAACCGACCTTGTGTCTCATGCTGCCCCAGTGGGGGGGGGTGACTGAATATCGTCGGTCGTTCACTTCTGAACCGACTGTTCTGTTGAACTCTCTGCCTTCGGGCAGGGAGGAACCGGAACGACGCTACGCCGAAGGGCGGAGTCTCGTTCGGGGAGGTAAACCGGCCCTGAACCCGTTTATACGAGTTCTATGGTTATATTTTTATTTTTTTCATGGCTTCAAGTATCAACGGCGACTAGAAGTGGGACTCTGGCTGAAATTCGGTCAGTTGATAAATACTTGGATTTTAAAATATTTCCAACGGGAAACAAGTAGAATTTTTTTTTTGTTCGTCTGCCTAAGACGCGATAAAATTTATTAAAACAAAGGAATTGTCTCTTTGTGTTACTTGTTGACCAAAGAGCATGCGAGAGGAAGGTGACAGATGACAAAACCTAAGTGTACCCGACCACCATGGACGCGATAAGAATTCCCCGCTGGTTGAAATATTGGATAATAATTGAATTTAGACATTTGGGTTAGACCACGCCTAGCCTCTGAGAACAGGCTTGATCGGAGGATATAGAGAAAGGTGGAGGCACAGGTAGAATTTCAAGGAAGACGGAGGAATCGCTTGCACCCTCGGGCGGTGATGATGAGAAGAACCCACACGAGATTGAAGGATTTGGGCTGATAGATATTCTGCCCCCACCACTCTTTGGGGGAGGAATCTCCCCAAATTTGATCAAATTTTCCCAAGACCAGACAACGAAAGATTCTGTATAGATGTTGAGTTTTCTCCGGGAACCCCAATCCACTTCATGCCCCACGCTGGGTTTGGGCGAATGTCCATAAATAAAAACGAGCGAAGCAAGAGACAGTTCAGGGTATTAAGAGAGGAAGGAACCAGACAGTTCCGGGTGTTGTTTGCGAGAGAGGGGCGTTGCCAGTTGGTTTAAGACCCGCTTTGCCAAACCCCACATAACTTCTGCAGAAAGAACTCCGGCCTTGTTCCAGGCTACCAATTACAACAGAATGGTCGGCCTGAAGAAATCACAGAATGGAAGAAATCAGACGTCAGACTTGTACCAGTTTACCGAGCGTGACTAAACATAGTGTCAGGGGTATTAAAAGGGGAGGTGCTGAAAATCTCGCCAAAGCCGGCGGATCAGCGACGTTGGGTATACAACTCGGCCTTTACCCGCCTTGTGATCTAAAACAACGTCGAACAGAGTGGGATTGAGGATCGGGGCGACCAACTCCAAGGCCGGCCGTAGGAATCGACCACGGAATTGCCCGATGACTGTGGCGGTGTGCGAAGTCATAAGGCAATTTCAAATATAGGACAGAATAAAACTTGGATTTTAAATTGAATTCTTTGTGATTGTTTCTACCATTGTTTTTTTTTTTTTTTTTTTGTCCTCAAATTTAAACGATTGCAAATTTCCTCCAAATTTATCGCTTTCGGTTTATCTTTTAATCAACGCCCCCCCTCCAACTTGACTTTGCCTGTCAAGGAGTGTGTGCCTGTCAGCCAAACACTTGCGCCAACGCCACACCAGAATAGTAATAAAACTCACCGATCCAGCAATAGAAGAATGTTATCAATATCAGCTTTGTGATTTTGCCATGAATTAAAATAATTTTCTTTTAAATAATAACTTTTTAAAAGCAAAAACAACTTTTTTTTATTATATGAATTATTTACAACGATTATTATTAGTAGTAGTTTTTTGACGTCTATTTAATTTCATGTTAATTTATTACATGTTATTTTTCAGCGAAACTTTATTTAAGCCGTCGATCTACAGCATTGGTGAAACAACATTGATCAGAAAATAATGAAATAAAATATGCATCTAAAAGTTAATAATAATAATAATAATAATAATAAGGCTTCATCTGGCTGCTGTTGATAATGCTGCTAATACAAATACAATGCTACTAATACAAATACAATGCTACTAATACTAATAATGCGACTAAAATCAATACAATGCTAGTAATAATGCTACTATTACAAGTACAATGCTACTAATAATAATGCTGCTAATAAAAATACAATACTACTAATACTAATAATACTACTAAAATCAATACAATGCTACTAATACTAATAATGCTACTAATACAAGTACAATGCTACTACTAATAATAATGCTACTAATACAAATACAATGCTACTAATACTAATAATACTACTAAAATCAATACAATGTTACTAATACTAATAATGCTACTAATACAAGTACAATGCTACTACTAATAATAATGCTACTAATACAAATACAATGCTACTACTAATACTAATGCTACTAACACAAATACAATGCTACTAATACTAATAATGCTACTAATACAAATACAATGCTACGGATACTAATAATGCTACTAATGCTAATACAACGAGTGTAAGAATGAAAAGAAATGAAGTGTTCCGAAATCGAGTAAAAATAAAGAATAGGTTTAAAAGTTAGATTTGATCCCTAGCTATAGTGTTCCTCTAGCTCAATCGGTTAAAGTAGATGATGTGCTTAACCAAGTTATTCCGAAACAGAGCAGATACGATTTCAAATCTCAGCGACGGCATTATTTCTGATCTATTTGTTTAATTGACGGTGTGAGTAAATTTGTGAAAGAATAATATGGAAGTAATTGATATATTTTTTTTAAAATTGAGTTCACCCTAAGCAAGGCAATAAAGCCACTAAGATACAAGGGGGTTAATGGGTGTGGAAGAATTAGAAACAGAAACATTAATAATGAGCGGAAAGAGAAAAGAGTAATCAGAACAATAGATAGCGATTGACATTGCATTTAAATTATTGTAGATTAAAGTTGACTGGAAAGCATGGAACCGGAAGGGAGTTCCACAAGCGAGAAGTACGAGAGAAGAAACTGTTAGCATAGAACTTACAGCTAAATCTAGCCAGCTCAACTGTTAATTGATGGGATCTCGACTCCAGTCCAATACTGCGCTTAAATTCATGCAGTCTAAGTACCATAGCGAAGTATTTTTAAAAATGCCAATCGTCATATATTTCGAATCGTAATGTGTGATTTTAATAATCTCACTTTGACAATGGAGTTTTATATGTTTTGAATTTGTTATGATTTTTCCGAAAAAAATTATCCAATTTTATGAGTGAAAATTTTTGTTTTTTCTTTGTTTAAATTCTGTTCTCTTTTTGTGTGTGTGTGTGTGTGTGTGTGTGTATTGCAGCCACTTTTGCTGATGAGTAACACGGAAGGGGAAGACAACTGTGCATCACCCTGGCTCAGCACATTGCAAATGTGGCTTTCTGGTTTAGATGGAAAAGACACACAACGATTAAAGGTAAATGATTTCAGACCCTTCACGCAAATTGACTTGTAAGCTGCCGTTATTTTCTGTGGTAGACTGGCTGCCAATCGTTTGCTCTGTTATTTAACCCATAGCTGCTGGCCGTACATTACAAATGAAAAAAAAAACAAGGCTTTAATACTTTTCAATTGACATATTCATATAAGATTCTACTAAACATAAAGTGGGGGATCGGTTTCCTATTGTCATTAAGTAGTAAAGTGATCACCTCTGAATAATTACATATTAATATCCTTCCTTGGGTAGAATGCGTAATGTACATTTGGTCGATCGTGTCTCTTTTCGATTCATGATTGACTTGATAGAATAATTCCGATAGTAGATTGCCATTTCTTTCTGCGGTAGACTGGTTGCCAACCAAGGCTATAGAACTCAGTCTGTGCTGCTGTTTAACCTGGGGGTGGGGACAGAGTTGGATTCATACCTATCTTAAGGGTATTTACGCGTAAGGGAAATTTAACGAACTCGAATGGAATTCGACCTCGTCTCTCCGCTTTCTCATTTTGAGCTGTTATCCATCACACCACCCACGCATCTAAGCTTACATCACCTGTTATTTCCAACTGGTCACCCATCTAGGTACTGGCCAGGCTCAGTGTTGCTTAACTTCGGTGATCAGACGAAACTGGTGATTCAAATATGGCCATAAACTCTTTTACTAAGCTTGACTTAGTTTAAGAGAAGTTCAAAATATTGTCACAAAACAACCTTCATAAACTCTTTTACTAAGTTTAAGAGAAGTTCAAAATATTGTCACAAAACAACCTTCATTTCACGATTTGATAGGAACGATTAGATTACATCAAACAAACGTCCTGTAATATCAAAGACCTGAAGAACACCAGCGTGTCAAACCCTGTCAATCGCCTTCGAGATATCTCGAGCCACAGCTCGACATTCGCCATTATTATTAAGTGCTTGATATACATATTCAGCGATGGCCGTTAGCACGTCAGCAGTAGACCGGGCAAAACGGAAGTCATATTTTTTTCTCAGAGAGTAGGTCGTGAAAGGTAAGATACTTAACCACTTCAGCATTGATTAAAGCCTCCAATATTTTGCCCAAAAGCAGTAGGAGATTAATAGAGCGATAGTTAAAGGTGTCAGAAGATTCTCCAGAGTTCTTAAAAACAGGAACTACAGAGGAGGACTTCCAACAAAAAGGAAGCCATATACAGGGTGCAATGGGTGCCATTTTGTATTTTTTATTTCGCGCATGCGCGTTTTTTGTCTTTGATTTTGTCAACTGCACATTATAGTAGGGTCAGATGGGCACCATCTGTGAGAAAAAGAGCATTATGACACAATTCACTCCCGTAGAAATTTGGAAACGGTATGCTGTACTGCGTGGCATTCACGCCGTAAGCTCCAGTACGAATATTTCAGAGTGTTTGGGTGTTAATCTGAGGACAGTACAGAGGATTCGGAAAGAGTTGGATGAGTCTAATGGTGATTATGAAGGTATTTGGCGTGATCACTAGTGATGGTAACATTATGCCATCATTCATCTTCCCACAGGGCCTCAGACTCAACATGGAGGCCTACATCAATTGTCTTGAAGAAATAGTGCTTCCCTGGGTCAAGAAGGTGGCTGAGGAGGCATGTCTGGCAACAGGACTCTGCACCATGCTACAAAAGCAGGCGAACCCAGTCATGGCTGTCAGACAATTTCTGCGACCACATCACCCTGGCCACCTAAATCCCCAGAATGCAACCCCCCTTAATTATTATGTATGAGGCGCAGTTGAGCGAGAGACCAACAAACCTCCATGTAACACCAAAGACGAACAAAGGAAGGATTATGGTGGCATTCCTCAACTGAAACAAGGAGACCGTCCAGAAGAGACGCAGGAGATCCCGTAGTCGTCTGGAGGCCGTAGTTGAAGCCAATGGCGATTTTATTGAATAAATTTACTCTTTAGTATTTCAAGATATTTTTGTGTAATTTTAGTAAATATATCGGTTAAAATGAGATGTCAGTGTTATTTTCATTTTTGCGTCATTTATCGGACAATTTATCCATCGCATTCCATATATATACATATATATATATATATACATATACATGTGTGTGTGTGTGTGTGTGTGTGTGTGTGTGTGTCTGTGTGTGTGTGTCCGTGTCTCTGTGTGTGTGTCTGTGTCTCTGTGTGTGTGTGTGTCTGTGTGTGTGACTGGAACAGCAGAATCGATGAACCAAATTCTAATTTCGGCTAAAGCTGCTGATGTTCATGTCGCACAAATTCTTCTGAGAAAGTCATGAACCCACTTTTCCCTGCGTTCTGTCCCACTGCTTGATATCTTGACAACTATCTCATCACTAACATGGTACGCTGGTTAATAGAGAAAAGAGCTAAGCAGTGGACACTTGGAAAAAGCCACTCCACCATAATTGCATTACCTTCTGGGGCAAGCGGCACAGGGGCCAATATGTTGTGCATTTAGGCAGCAAATATTCTTCTTTAAGGCAAATATTATGAAATACATTTTGTGACGATTAATTTTATTGATCGACTTTTCTAAATTACGAATGATCTTTCCCAGGCAAATTCCATCAGAAATTGTCTTAAATTCATTTTGGAAGAAATATGGTTGAAGGTTTCAACTTTCTTAAGTTATCATCAGGTTAAATAGAGATAACAGGTGAATTTCGTAGAACTAGTGAGTGTTGTGACATCGGCAAGGTGCGAACCCACGTCCTCAAATGTATATAAAACACGCGCGTCACACATTGCTTACGTCACAACACGCTTTTATTGTGTAAATGGCACATTGCCCCACAAATCCACCCAACAGAGATATTTATATACGCATACATATGAATGAATTGGACAACTTAAAACTTTCATTATATTGAAACTGGTCACCGCGTTCATTTTTGTAAAAAAAAATGGAATAACTGAAGCACAAACAGTAAAGTCCATCTACCCTCGGCGGGCCACATGTCGAGAATGTAAGGCAAATGTCTATCAAAGCGGAACAGAAGAGCACCACAGAAGAGATACAGAAGAGAATCCTTTAAAGGGGCCGTCATTTTAGGGGGAATTAACTAGCGTAATGGCATTTAGAGATTCGTCTTTGCTGGTCAAACTCTCTGCCTCCGAGCAGAGAGGACGCCCAGATGAGGCTATGGGTCGAAGGGCCAGAGTCTCGTCTCGGAAAACACCTACCCGACCCCGTTTTATACGAGCTCTACGGTGAATTTTTGGCCGAGCCTACGGGCTCGGATACTCTACATTGAATTCGGCCATGTGCCACATCTGACCGCGTGGGGCAGTTGGTAGATATCCTAACGTAACGAAACGTGGCACAAGGTCGAGTTTAAAATAATGGTCCCACGCGTATATGGAACCAAAGACCAAAAATAATCCTCCCTCGGCATGTGTGTGTTTTTATACTGTGTGTGTGTATCTGTGTACTTTGTGCGTGTGTATGCGTTGCCACTTTTTGGCCAGACAGGGAAGAGGAAAATATACATTAGTATTTCTAAGAATACCTTTTCCTTTTTTAATCTTGACTTTAGAAATTCATTTTTTTTCTCTTCGCTATAATGCTAAATAAGGTGAAAAATAAAAAAACATAAATAGTTGTCCTGAAAAAAATCTGCCAAAAGAAAAAAGAAATGGCGTACGTGTGTGTGTGTGTGTGTGTGTGTGTGTGTGTGTGTGTGTGTGTGACAGAGAGAGAGTTGTCGTGATTCAACCAGACATAAATTAAGGAATGGATGACTGCCACAAAATGTTTGATGTCACCACTCAACGTCACTCGTTAAAAACAATAAACAGAGAAGGTGACAGGGGGAGTGAGAGAAAGAGAGGAACTCATACACTAATGCATAGACAAACACTTAATAAATCTAAAAAAATTACACTAGCATGCGTTTATGTGGAATAATTAAATGTGCCTAATTTAATCTGATTTTGAAGAAAATTATCAAACCAACTTGACTTGAATAAGAATTAGGTTTTATTATATATGTTTCCCGGCTTTTTTAGTCAGATGTCAAAATTTCCGCGATGAAAACTGAAGATACCTATATTTAGGACAAATTTTAGTTAGATGATAACATTTTTCTTAGACCATAATTTATAGTAAATTTTCTTAAAAATTGTAAAGAGACATAACAGGCCCGCTGCTAGGGCGTTATAATTGGGGGTGGCCTTTAATTCGTCGGGGTGAGGTGGGGGGCTACGAGTAAGAATTAGCAGTAAAATATTTTCACATCTTTTTCCTTGTGAGTCGTTATTTTTTGCGGGGGCGTGGGAGGTCAGTGAACACCACCACCCTCCGGGGTCAGAGGCCAGGGTAACACTAATGACATAGAGGCGCTACTGGTCTATATGTGTGTATGTTCACCTGATAAATATCAATTAGGAGTCTATATGAATTTTTATATTTTTTTTAACAGGTTTCGAGTTGTGTAATCGATACGGAGAGAAATGTCACTCCAGATTTACAGGTTCTAAAGAACTATGGTAGTGAACCGGTTTTGTTTCTGTCTGCTTTTCTGCAATTTGTGCAGAAACAAAATGCAGGCGAGGATAACGCCCAAATCCCTCAGTCACCAAGAGAGATCAAAGCCCGGATGTTGAGTGCTGAACGGATCCGGGCCCACTTGAAGAACACGACAGCAGCTCGAATTTTGACTTGCAAGGATTTAAACTACGTATGTTTACTTTTTGCTTTCAGTTATTTTGTCAGTTCAGAAGGTGGTTGGCACGTGTGTTATGCCCTGCCATTACCTCAGATAAATAATAGACCATTCCATTTTGACTGCGAGGAAAGACGGAAGAAAAAGATATAGCAGAGACGCTGTTTGTATTAAGAAAGAAAGAAAGAAAGAAAGAAAGAAAGAAAGAAAGAATGATAACGCTCTCAAACATTTAACGTCTGCCTCGGTGAAATGGAATTGTATTTGTTCTGATAAACTTTCCTCTATGGTACCTAGTTTTCATGAATTTAAGCGAAAAACTAGATTGGCGACAAGATATCATCAGTTATCTCCTCTTAATTCCCCTCTCCAAGGACACATGGCACAGTGGATAAAGGCGTTATTTAGATCCAGTGACAGGACCCAAAAAGTGTGAGTTCAATACGTGGTTAAGGCGGTGGAGAACTTGGAGAGGGGAATTAACAGGAGATAACTGACACCCATTAAACATGGCACGTGGAACTAGAACAGTCTACCCCAGTGAGCGAAATAAAGGGTTCAGTTCGACATTCCAACCACCTGAAGAAGGCCGGAGTGTACAACGACCGAAACGTTGTAGTAAATATGGCGACAAAGATGAGGACAATAGTCCGAATAATGTAAATAGTGTACATAATACCTCATCTCAGAAATATAGTCAGATATTGAAGGGCCGAAACGTTGTAATAAATATGGCGACAACGATAAGGTCAATAGTCGGATTAATGTAAATAATGTACATAATACCTCATCTCAGAAATATGGACAGATACTGAAAGGCAAAACAGATTTGAATGCTCGCGGCCGATGATCTTCATAGTCTAATTGATAAAACAGTTTTCGCAGTAAGATAGGGTTCCCGATATTAAGGCATGGGGTGCGAGATCAAGTCACAACGTTTCGGCTGTTGTACGCTCCAGCCTTCTTCAGATGATTAGAATTTCGAACTAAACCCTTTATTTCGTCCACCGGAGTAGATTGTTCCTGTTCTATGTGCCACGCCTCTTCCGGATGTCTCAATTACTTCCCTTTAACTCAATTCTCCAAGTTTTTTAGTCCACCACTACTGATTAGATCCAGTAACTAGACCCAAAGAGTTGTGAGTTCAATACCAGGCTACAGCAGTGATGAACCAAAACTCTTGGAGAGTTGGGTTAAAGGGAAATAACTGAGACATCCGGAAGAGGCGTGGCGCGTAGAACGAGAACAATCAAATCCGGTTGACTAAATAAAGGGTTTGGTTCGAAATTTCAATCACCTGAAGAAGGCCAGAGCGTACAACGGCCGAAACGTTGTGAATATGGCAATGAAGATGAGGATAACAGTCTGAATAATGTAAATTGTGCTCTCCAACTTTTCTTTTTTAGAATTCTCATGCATAATTAAAATTCATCTCCATTTTTTATTTGCTATTTAGAAAAACAAAGATTAATCAGAAATCAAATTCGTACTTTGTTCCTTCGGATAATTTCCTGTTCTTTTTTTTGTGTGTGTGTCGCAGTTTCGAGCCGTTTGTATTTCCTTCTTCCTATTTTGCAGGCGGCTTTTGTGACGGCGCTGTCAATGGCGTCCAGTAAAGCGCTCGAACGTTATTATGCGAAACATTTAGGCGCCATCTTCCACGACGACATCGTAGTGAACACGCTGACTGAATGGGAGCAGAGCGAACTTCGCATCGAAAGTCTGCTTCACGAACAACACATCACTTCATTCGTCTATCAAACGGAGACGGAGACGGTGAACGGAGAAGTTCAAGAGGGTGAAGCCGGGGGTGGCCTCTACTTCTGCAGATTACTCCCGCCCACCCGAGTTCTTGAATGGATTTATGTTGACTCCCTACAAAGCGGCCGGTATCGAATGAAATGAGCGGTACACAAGTTTCATAAAAATGCAACATTAATACATGAAGTTAATTATTTTTCCCAAAGCAAAAGAAATTGGGGGGGGGGGAGTATTTCAAATTCAAGTGCCTTTGCGAATAAATATAAATTCATCAATTCTAATATAAATCCAAAGACAACTGGCTATGCTAAAAGAAATTCATTGGGAGAAGAGAGAACATCAAATCTCTTATCCTGAATTTCATGAATGGTGCGAACGAAAAAAACGCGACTCATATTCCGATGTGAAAATTGAAAGAAATTTACAATTACAATGACATAAAAATATAAAAATAGCACAGAATACAAAACTTACAAAACAAGCTTGTACAAAATGTTCCTTTGTGTGCCAAACAATTACACAAGATACCAAGTTCTAAATTACAATTCTGTTGGGCTCATAAAAATAATAATAGTTTTCAATAAAATATTCATTTACTGTCATTCATTCAACTGTCAAAAATCATTGAGGAAGAAGACAAATTCAGAAGAGTCGCAGGGTAATTTATAGACAATAGTTCAGTTTTAAAACTGAAATTCTAAATGAAGATATTTTCTTAAAAGTTCAAAATCAGGGTTGATACGTCTAAATTTGTCAATCTTCTTTTTCAGGATTTCTTTGTGTTTCTTTCTTCTTCCGTTTCTTCCCTTTCGTCGTCGAATTAGTTTAAAAAAAAAAAAAAAAAAAAAAAAAAAAAAAAACTGCCAACGCTCATTCGCCTGTGAAAACAAAAAATCTTTCCAGTCCTTAAACCAACCCGACTTTTGAAATAGCCGCAAAACAACTCTAGATTCAATCCCAAATTTGAAATTTACGTAGGCGTAACTTACTTTACACGTTGATAAATATACACAAAACTGTATCTCTTTAAGCCACGTCAGTTCACACGCTTTATTTGGGCGGATTTTCAGACCATAATACTCGAACATCTTTTTCTTTGTTTTTTTAAACAAATTTAAAAATTAAATTTTCTACCCTGTAACCTTGTAAAAAACCGGTCCGTTTTATTTTTACGGTTCTTTTAAAGCATCAGATATGAACTTTTTTTTTTTACAAATTTTGCAACCAAAATTTTATTCAAGCCATTTTTTATTAACCGTCTGCTGTAACAGTTCTTTACTTGAAAGGTCGTGTTCGTAACTTTCATTTTTTAATAAATGTTTTTGTATAACACTCTCCCTCAAAAGAAAATGTAATAAACAAACGTATTTCGACTGTATTTTTTTATTCACCCTTTAATTACTTTTATATAATTTTACATTTTTATTATATAAATTGTTATACTCTCTAGCTCAATATATATATATATATATATATATATATATATATATATTTACTAGCCAAATTAATCGTGCCTTGCTGTGTGTCTTACTATTTTTTTTATAAGGAACTGTTGGTTGATTTTAAATTATTGCTATAATTTGTGGAGAAAAAGGATGCATTTCAATATGACTCAATGGTTTTGCCAATGCGACCTCCATCTTCTGGTTTTCTCCTTCTATATTTTGGATAGCAGTCATTCCCTTGTTTAAATATAAATTTAACAAAATTTTAAAACAAAAAATCTTTCCAGTCCTTAATCCAACCCGAATTTTGAAATAGCCGCAAAACAACTCTAGATTTAATCCCAAATTTGAAATTTACGTAGGCGTAACTTACTTTACACGTTGATAAATATACACAAAACTGTATCTCTTTAAGCCATGTCAGTTCACACGCTTTATTTGGGCGGATTTTCAGACCATAATACTCGAACCTCTTTTTTTTTCTTTTTTTTCTAACAAATTTAAAAATTAAATTTTGTACCCATAACCTTCTAAAAAACCGGCTCGCTTTATTTTGGTTCTTTTACAGCATGCACATATATATATATATATATATATATATATACTAGCAGAATTACTCGTGCCTTGCTGTGTGTGAGACTATTTTTTATAAGAAACTGATGCTTGATTTTAAATTATTGCTATAATTTTTGGAGAAAAATGATGCATTTCAATATGACGCAAATGTTTTGCCGATGCGACCTTCATCTTCTGGCTTTCTCCTTCTATATTTTGGATAGCAGTCATTCCCTTGTTTAAATATAAATTTTTCATAAAGGCGAAAATTTTTTAGTGGCAGTTTTGTACAACCCCAACCCCACCCGGGACACCCTTTGATCAAAATGAAATATGCTTATTCAAATTCCCTGGGTAATGTACTTTCAGAATATATATGGAGATATATATATAGGGATCCATCTACATAACCCTTAGAGTTCGATAACTGTCTACAACTTTATATAGATTTCATTTAAAAAGTGTTAGTAACTTTCTTTTAATAAATGTTTATAAAACACTCTCCTTAAAAAAAAATAAACAAATTTAGTCTATTACAGTGTAACCCGGATATAAGAGAGTTGTCGGGACCGGAGAAGAAGTCTCTTATATCCGGGTTTCTCTTATATCCGGGTTTGGTCTATTTTATATACATTAACACAGGCTCTAATTTGGGACCAGAGAAAATCTCTCTTATATCCGGGTTTCTCTTATATCCGGGTTACACTGTATATTTTATTTGCCCTTTATTTTTTATATAACTTAAGATTTTTTTTAATTATATAAATGTTGATAATACTTTACTCCAATGAAAATATAAAAGCACCAACCCACATAACTTATTACTTAGCATTCAAGACACCTTTCGCCAAAGGTAAAAAAATATATAATATTATTATTTTCTTTTTAATGATGTTTACCCAATACAAGGCTCAAGAGACACTCATGATAGAGGCTTAGTGAATGAAATGCCTGCAAGAAGTGGCAGAAGAAAGTGAAAATTAACATGAAGAGAATAGTTAGTGTAATTGATGTTTGATTTGAAGAGAGATTAAGATTGTAGAGTTTTAGGGAAGTAACCACGCAGGAGTTTGTTTCACGGGAAAAGGCTATATAGAACTTCATCGTTAATTAAATGCCGGCTTGATATTATTCAAGTACTGCAAATGTCTAATGTTTATTTGTAGATAAACAAACGTAGCAGCAGTGATGATCTTTTCTTTTAATTGACTGCTAAAACAAAATTTCATTTTAATTTTTTTTCTTTTTATTCTTAAAAATTCATGGAAGTTAAAATGAATTTAAGAAGGAAAATAATAAGTTCTTTAAACTATTTTATTGCTATTTCATTAAAATTAAATTGTTCTTCTTTCATAAAAAAAATTATAAATATCAAGAAAGTTCGGTACATGATCTTTTTACGTATCCAAGATGAAAAATATTTTTGATACAAAGTAATTGTTTGGATTTTTTTATATTACCCTCCTCCGCAAAAGTGACCACACGTTGATTGCCAGAAGTGTCAATTATGAAATTTGACTTCAAACGCCAACGTTAGCCAGCTTAGAAAGAAATGTTTATGAGTTCATTTCTAGTTTCAACTGAAGTCTTAACATTGTTTGCCCACTTAAATGTCTCAGTGCGAATCAAGTCGTTGTTGTCGCTGGCGCCCGCAAATGACAATGTACAGGGTGCCATGGATAAATTGTCGTCTAAACGACGCAAAAATAACACTGACATCTTATTTTAACAGATATATTTACCAAAATTAAACAAAAATATCTTGAAATACTAAAGAGTAAATTTATTCAATAAAAATCGCCATTGGCTTCAACGACAGCCTCCAAAAGACTTTGGAATCTCCTGCAACTCTTCTGGATGGTCTCCTTGTTTAAGTTGGTGAATGCTGCCATAATCCTTGCCTTCAGTTCATCTTTGGTGTTACAAAGAGTTTTGCTGGCCTCTTGCTCAACTGCATATAATAATCAAGGTGTCCAGATGTAAAGGGTGATGTGGTGGCAGAAATTCTCTGACAGACATGACTGGGTTTTCCTACTTTTGTGGCATGGTGCAAAGTCCTTTTGCCAGACATAGTCTTTCAGCAGTCACCCTCTTGACCCAGGACAGCACTACCTCATCAAGGTGATTGTTGAGTCTGAGGCCCTCACCAACAAATTCGGAAGTTCTTTTCTCATCCGGACGATTAGAGCGGGTTTTCCAAGCTCTCGTACCATCGCAATCACCATTAGACTCATCCAACTCTTTCCAAATCCTCTACATTGTCCTCAGATTGACACCCAAACACTCTAAAATATTCGTACGGGAACTTCCGGCGTGAATGCCAAACAGTACAGCATGCTATTTCCAAATTTCTAGCGGAATGAATTACGTTATGCTGCTCTTTTTCTCACAGACGGTGCCCAACTGACCCTACTATATTGTGCAGACGACAAAATCAACAAAACGCGCATGCTCGAAATTAAAAATATAAAATGGCGACAATTTACCCAATTTAGCCTGTATCAGAAAATGCCACAAACTTCATTCACACTCTTCTCCCTAACCGTCTGTATTTTTTTTTTTTTTTTTTTTTAATATTTAGGTAATTATCCATACTAAAGGCAGATCCTACCCTGGTCAACTATATATTTGGTAAACTGTAAACTCCAGAATCTCAAAATTTTTTAAGAGTTTCTTTAAAAATTAATTCAAAATAAAATCATAATTAAAAAAAAAAAATCAATGTAATTTTTTCCGTATTCATGGTATCAGATTTGCAACGAAAAACTTTTTAAAAAATCGTATTTAAAATCGTTAATTCAGTTTTTTTTTAAAGACATTGTAATTTATTGAAACAAAGCAAGTTCAGTTGACCATTGATGACAATCCTTGGTTTTACCGAAATCATTTATTTATTAATATAAGCACAGGAAAGAAGCTCACTTCGTTTAAACTAAAGATATTGTCTTAAAAAAAAAAAAAAAAAGATTTTTGACACAGGTAAACACTGAAATAAGACCTAACTGATTATGTATGAAGAGAAAAGGGTGGGGTCAACAAACCGCTTTGAAAGGAAATCATGACACTAGAGAACAATATTGGAGAATAGGTCGATTAAAAAGAATCAACACTCACGTCGTGAGGCACTGATAACCACTTCAGTAGATTTAACATAAAGATTAAACCTATTTCAGAGACTCTGATCAAGAAAGTACAATAATAATTAGTGTAGATTAGGACTCGGCGTACTTCCTGCTCTTCCCTACTACTGTGACAATGGACCGTTCCTATTTATAAATATGGCAAGTAGCCACATTAGAGGAGGATTTGAGTAGTCTTCCATGCTATGTTGAGTACTTAATAAACCTCCTCTTCTTTGTTTTTCCCTACCTTGTCTTCTGTTCCTTCAATACTCTAACTAGGGCCTTCCCAATTCTCGGCTACTTTATACAAAAACAACATTACAATAATAATAATAAAAGTTTAATCACTTCTGTACAGACATTAGGTTTATGACTCAAAACATACACAGCTGGATTGTTGAATGCATGGCCTTCTGGATTAAAGGATCGGCAAAAAAACTACTAAAAACAAAAGACATATTCAGAAATGCTTTGAGTTCTGTAGCATTTGTTGGGACTGGATCTTCTTTCTCAGCTTTCTTTTCAGCCACTGATTTTTAATCCTTTTTCAGCCACCCTTTGTAAGTTAATCTCCAACAGCAGAAATATACTCTTGTCCAATTTCAACTATAATCCAACTTTTCGTGTTCAGTCTAAAAACTTATTGAAGATTTCTGTGTTCCGTATCATTTCGACTTCTGCAACTATACCTGGAATATTTGGACAATACACTCCATCATTCACTAGCGCGCATGAAATCCCAGACTGTAATCGAGCGTAGTAATGGGTGTCGGTCATAGTGCAGGTTTTGATTCATCAACTGGCACTTGTAGATAGGCATGATTTCAATCCGACTTAATAATGTAAATAATTCATCAAACAAGGTGTGTTTATGAAATATGTGTGGTTAGTCTTAGTGGCATCTGTCGTCGTTGCAGATATTGTGATGTCTTACAGTTTATGAAAGATGAATGCAGTAGAGATCCGTTACGAATACCCAAAGAAAACATGGAGACCAATTCAAGAATTCTTGCACGCACGAGGGACTGTCTCCAATCTACTGAGTCATACATTCCGGCATCTATGTTATCTCTATTAGAAGAGACCCTCCGGTTCCAGGGGTCAAGGATGTCACAGATATTTACCCAAACATTTAAAATAAAAACAACTTTGGAGAAGTCGGAAAAATGTTTTATTTTTTTTTTTGTGTGTGAACATGCTAAGAGCAGATGTGTTAGATGCCTTCTCAGTGGTCCTGAAAAAGAAATCTAGCGGATGTTACAAAGTTCTGTCTTTACACATAGATGCACCATGTCATGCTGCAAAAGGCAGGGAAACATCTCTTCACAGCATCCACCAGACAAACTGTTTCTGTACAGAGTGGGTATCATTGATTGACCGTTAATGGTCATTATCACCTGCTAAATGCAATACATGCTAATTAGGTAAGAGTAAAGAAAGTTAACCCAACAACAGGGGGAGGATATTGTTCCAAATGACTTGGTCGATTGAACACAAAGACGGACTGATACAGAACCGGTTGGTCTTTGTCTGAAAACGCCTTAAGCTCCCAATTTTCGTTATGGCCTGGCAACCTTCATTACAAGAGGATGACAAAGAAGCGAACCTTCATAATTTGAAATGTTTATCCTTGTTCACCAAAATGTTTGCTTTGATACTATAATTGACTGAATTCACCATGAAATACTGCCATCTATTTCTCCAGTACTCTTGCGATATGATGTGCATGTAAATTGACATCGTGGGCGCTAGTTGTGCAAACCATATTTATATATAAAAATGATTTAAGAATTTTTAAAGTTTTTACATCATATAAAGAAATAAATAAAAAAAAATGTTTTCTTTCATAAAATTTTTTAAAAAAGTATATAATTTAAAGATTTTTCAACCAAAGATGTTATCGTGGTTTTATCCTGACCTTCTGTAAGTTAAATGCACTTCTTCCACCTGAAACAATACACCATTCTCTTTTACTGATATTTGTTCTGTATATGTTTTTAACTTCTTTGAGTTCAGTTTAAGATTCTCAAAGTTCTATAGGTATTTTATAGCACAATCGAAATATTAGTACAAGGAATTATCTTTATATGGACATGGCCTCTACAACAGGTTCAGTAGCATAAAGATTTTTTTTCTCTTGCTTCATCCTAGCGTTATTTTTTTTAAAACGCTACATTTCTATTTTAAATATATGCGTACCATGTACAAGTGATGCCAAATGTTAGCTTGCAAATATATCTTAACATTTTTAATCTCAAAACTCAGTGGTAACAAAAATTAACGACGACTGAAGACGAAGATAGATATATTTTTAAAGACATTTTCAAGCGAGGAAATATATCGTATTTATGTGGGCAGTTTCTTTTACATAATGACTTCTTTTTTTTTTTTTTACTACTAATATTCAACCAATACAAGGCACAAGGGCCACTCAAGACAGAGGGTTACTGTGTGGTGTTGTATTACCATAAGAAAGGGCAAGATAACAGGAAAGATAGACGATTAATTCTAGACTTGAAGAGGTCAAGATTTAATTAGTGAATAAAATTTCAGTGTTCAGGCAGAGATTTTAGAAGTACAAGGTCGAAATAGACAACACACACGCACGCACACACAATATATATATGTGTGTGTCTATATTTCTGAGTTGAGGTATTAGGCACACTATTTACATTATTCGAACTATTGTCCCTATTTTTGTTGTTATATTTATTTCGTTTCGGCCGTTGTACGCTCCGGCCTTCTTCAGGTGATTGGAATGTCAAACTGAAGCCTTTATTTCGCTCACTGAGGTAGACTTCTAGTTCCACGTGCCATGTTTAATGGATGTCAGTTATCTCCTGTTAATTCCCCTCTCCAAGTTCTCCACTGCCTTAACCGGATATTGAACTCACAGTGGATAAAGGCGTTGGTTAGATCCAGTGACAGGACGCAAAGAGTGTGAGTTCAATAGAATGAACATAGTACATGGTGACTATCTACTCCTAGTGTGTGTGTGTGTGGAGGGGGGGGGTAAATAAAATGTTCAGTCAGGGACGTTAGAAGTAGAGAGTTGAAGTAGACTTTAGAAGGAACCAGAAACTCAATCCTAAACAGGAAACAAGGGATCAACCGCTACTGCTGCTCAAAAGACCAGGAGAAGTGTGAAGCTTTGTACAAATTCTTTCATCTGGCTTTCATTAGAAAAAAAAAAGTTTTCACCATCAAATTGTGTTGCAGCAATCGAAAGAGTAAACAATCAGTTGGTGTAAGGTGGCTGGAGTAGAACAGACCCACTGAGTTCCTAAAAGTTTCTCTTGGTATTCTTTCTGTATGCCACTTTGCATTGTCATGGAGAACAACATACTTCCTTTCATCCACTGTGTATGCTGCCACTGCCATGCAAAAATGAAGGTAGGTTAGTGTACCCCAAATTTATTAACTTCTACGTATGATTAGACTACAAATACCGACATGATTAAATTATTTCCTATCAATCACCAAGACATTCTGATTTGGTACAACACTGTTATTTTTCAAATAATTTTGTTCTACACTTATATAAAAATTCCAGGCAGACCGTTTATTTGAAATGGTACACACATTTTAGATAAAAATTTCCCTACCAACATGACTATTCCAGATAGTACTTCTAGTCAGTACAAGAGTGCCCACCAAGTTATGACACCCCAACTTCAATTGTTTGCTGTGTCACAGAATATTCTTCATTCAATGAACTCAATTTTCACCAGATTCTTGGCTATTGTAGCCTCTATATCTGTTAATGGCAAATATATTCTAAGAATCCCTACTGTCCATTCTGTTATTTTACTATGATCACCCATTTGTATAACAAAACACTATTATCCTAAGCTTAACATCGTAAATAATTCATATTAAACAGCAAATGATTTAATGCTAAAGCAAGTATTTTTAAAAGCTGGATCAAATTTGAGCCAAATCATCTTTTTTCTCATCCTTACCAATGGGTCTAAGCAAGGCACAATATTAAAATACCGGAACAGATAGTGCCATGATGTAGAAGCATCCAATTCAGCCACACAAGATGACACTGTCAAGCTGAAATTTGGTAAGAGAGGTCTTCAATGGTGGCACTCAATCTTCTCTTCATATCCATCAAGTTTTAAAACTTAAATTCACCGACCATCCCAATGGACGCATGGTATGGGAATATTGTTTTCCTTCCACGTCAAATATAAAATTGACAATTTTTGTTAAATATATTTTTTAATGAGAATTCAAATGATTGTGTATCAAGTAATGTTTTTTTTTTTTTGTCCCTGGCAAGAATTTCAGATACCTCCCTTGAACATTGGCCACTTATACCAAAATGTCCAAGACTAAAATGTTCAATGTTGATTTCTGAAAGAGATGCTATCTTTCATTTGGAAGATTTGCTACATATCTTCTTACTCTGAATATCTAGTTGTAATACAATGGGACAGATATACAGAAGGGGGAAGAGGCTGTTTTACTTTGATCTCAAGTGTTTGATGAGCCAGGAGGTAGAAGACTGAATTTGGAAAGGAAATAAGCAGAATTTACTTATAAACCACTTCCTCTGCTTTCAACAAGACGGGACTGAAGAATGAACAGCAACGTGGGGAGATCATTGGCTGGTAGGTGGAAAGCTTGTATGTGTGTGTGTGTTATACACATTGTATGTTTACATAGTGGATACCCTTGTTTCAGTAGATATCTTTTAAAAAATAAAAAAAAATAAAGGTAAGGTGAATTATAACAACTGGTCTGTGCATTCAATAAACTTAATAAAGAACTTGTGTGCCTTCTTTGCCTTCTTTATTAAACTTACTTCTGACCCCCCCCCCCAATAATTGAGGGGGAGAGGTCAGGCAAGCATATACATCAGTGGGCAATTCCCAACTAAATTTTAGTACAATAAGAAAAAGAGAATTCTGAACAATGAATAACAAAAACAGTGATGAGCATTAAATACGGTTTATCTTGTAATCAAACTATTTACAAATGGATGTTAATGATACAGCTTAATTATTAGAGACTTTTTTTTTTCAATCCCCTGATATAAAAAAAAAAAAGGAGAGAGAAAGAAAGTCAGCAGACAAATAACAGAATCAATTCAAAAATGTATCACAATAAAAAAACCTTTTCATGGATGATGATGATGATGAGCAGGAGAGGAGGTCGAAACACTCATCTGTCAACTTTCCCACAATTAATGTCGAGAATGTTGCATTTTGGGTTTTTTTTGTTTTTTTCTTTTTTGTTGTTGTTAAAGTCACCCATAACAAAATATCAAAGGAAATAGACATTACCTGTGGCAATAAAGATGAAAGTTGTGTATATTTCCTTTATGACAAATCACAAAGTAATCATTGCTTTGTCCAAGTGATTTCAGGGGAAGGGGAGCATTTATTATGTTGTTTTTTTTTGGGGGGGGGTTCTGTTTTTTTTTTCCAACTCAAACACTTGACAAGAAAAAATACAAAAGAAAAATTTCAAATAAAGTCAATTTTAACTTTGCAAACGTCTTGAATTATTCCGTGAATTTAACAAATATGTTCAAACACACCTTTTGTTTTGTTTTTTGTTTTTTTTTTATTCTATATTTTAGGTTGATAATGTTGGCCCTATAATTTTCAGTACATGACCTTTGCAATTTAAGCAGTTGTTGATTTGAAAGGAATTAGCCAAAAGAAGGAATCAGTTAATAAGTAAAATGTCATTCTTTAAATGATTTGTGTCTGTAATGATAGCCACATAATCAAAGGTGTAAATAAACAAAATATCCATTGTGTACAATTGTTAATAAGAAAAGAAAAATTATTAATATTCTGAATTTGTGGATAACCAACACAATGGTTAAGATATTGGACTATGATCCCTAAGGTGTACAAATTCAATTTCTTTATATGAGAAAAGTTTCGTTATCTACAGAGTTGCAAATGATAATGTTTCTTAAATTTGCCTTAAATATATTTTAAAGGAGGGAAGGGTCAATATTCCTGAGTAAATTAGGATATTTGTAAGATCTAAGTTGCAATATATGGATACATGTACAATGCTATGATCAATAGAAATGGAACTAGTTTCTGTTTTATCTTACAATCCAAGACAGAAAACTGCATTCTAAAACAAAATGTTACCCGACAAACAGATCAGATCCATGATCACACACACAAAGACACATACTTTGCTATTAATATAGATTAAGCATATACACACATACACAATTTGCTATTGATACAGATTAGTCGTGTATACACACACACATTTTTGTCAATGGCTGAAACAGATCAGATGGGAGAACATCAGACTAAAAATATGAAGGTCCCTCCCCTAATTCTGCAGGTTCAATCCCAGTTTTTGTTGGTCCTAATATCAAATGGTATTTCATGAGAAGACTTGTAGAATTTAACTGAGTGCAAAACTTTTTCCAAGAATTGGTTGTTAATGTAAAAAAATTGTTTTACAGATTTTCTTATGAATATAGAAAAGAAACACATTTTTACCAAATTGAAAAAATAAATAAAACAAGAAACATTTTTGTCATAAATGATTATGTTGAAAATGGTTGGCAATTATAAGAGTTCTGTATTATTTGGTCAATTTGAAAAGTGAAACTTTTAAACCAATTAATCACACACACACAACTCATTCCAGGTTCATGCAATTTGACAGTGACCTCCACACCCCAACACCATTTTATAAAATCTGAATCTACATCATTAGGGGCAGTTTTATGGAAAGGAAAACGAAAAAAATAAAAAATTGTTTTTTGAAAACAATACCAGAACTACAACTGCCTAAAACAAAGTGCAATTAAAAAAACAGAAAGAAAGAAAGAAATATAGATAATAGAGATTCGTTGACAATAAATGGCTTTCCTCTTCTCAGAATAAAAAAAAAAAGTGATAGAGTAAACAAACTCCAAAAGTTCTTGTTTTTCAAGTGCAACTGAGAAAAAAACAAAAAGCTAACAAAAATTTGCTTCCTTAAAAGAAGCCAACAAAGTTTCTGTCCATGCAACAACATTACAATTGCATGTTAATTATAGCATTCGAATTCTGCCTATTTTCAAAAAAAGACCACATGATTTCTTTAACCCTAGAGATTTTATCAAAAATGTCACAATCTGATCTAATATGCTGATGCCTAATTACAGGTGCCTGCTATAAAAAAAATAAATACACCTGGTGAAATTATCTTGTAGGAAACTGCTTCACAGTTGACTTCTAAGTGACTCCATACTAAACATGGCCAAGATAACTGTATAAAAAAATGGTGCCTACTGTCAAAGAAGAACAAGCTTATCTTGCAAGCCCTTGTAAGGAAGTTAATTCCTTTCAACTGTAGCCATATGTCAAGTAAATATCTTTATAGGGTCACTAGTAATAGAGAAATGGTTGTCAAGGGAACCTTACTAGTAATTACAAGTAAGTTCAATACTCATTAATGCAACCTTGTGCCATAATAAACTAGGAATAAATCTCTACCCACTTAAATGTTAAAACTGGTTATGCAAGATAATTATTATCCTCGATTAACCCGAATTACACAACACAGATGAAGAAATTCTAGTGTGATCAAATTTGAACAAGAAATGAAAAAAAATTATTTATGAAATTCGTTCTTTGATTTTGGAAGCAGATTTTTCATAGAATAATAAGGAATAATGAAAAATGTTATCGTCGGTGCAAAACCAATTTTTAAAAAATAAAACGATCTCCCTTAAAAAAAAAAAAATCCATCAAGTTTAAAGAAATCTAAATACAATGCTAATGTTTCTTTTTTTTTTTTGTTTCATTTCCTTCTTGTTGTCCTCATTGATTCTAACAGAAAGAAAAAGAAGTGTTTAATCAAATGACAAGATGATTAAAACTTTCTTATAAACCAATCAATAAACCAATTAACATTTTTTGCCAAACTAGAAAAACTTGACACTTTCAAAATAATTAGCTCATCTCTGAAAAAGATTAACGACAGTTCCTAAACTTTACCAGCAAATAACAAAACCAAAAGATTTTCATTTTTCTCAATGTTGTGAATTTTACAATAAATAATCTGAATAATAATGCGTATTAAAAGGGATGTACGACCTGTTTTCAATCTATGTTTTTGTTTTTGCCTGGATTACAGAGGATAAAAAAAATAAACAAATGAAAAGCTAATAAGCAATCAGGACAAAATAAACAACGACTTTTATCATTGATCAAGTGAAAAAGAATTTGAAGAGCAATAAAAAAAAAAAAAAAAAAAAGTAACAAGAATTTTAAAAGGCAACAAATATCAAATTTACAATAAAAACCAAGAAATTCAGGAAATATATTTTTATGAAATTCATGTGGATGAAAAGAAAATGAATAAAAACTAAAATAATTGCTGGCCTATAAAAGACAATGCTTAGAAGATTTCTTTTTGGACAACTCATCCCAGACTAGATTATTGAATTTTGTTATGATTGGCATTTTCTTTATATTAAGCAAGGGATATGGACATTGCATGATATTTGGATACTTTTGGTTTATATTGTCTCTTATAGGCCCGCAAATGTGTGTGTGTAGATATTTTACATAAAATGTACAGGTGAGTATCGATGCAAAACATACCAGCCTCTAAGATGCATGTTTTACAAGGATATATTGAGAGCTACTGTTCTCCATAAATTTATCCTGCTCTATAAGCCTTCAGTAATCATCTTCCTGTTCATAATACCAGTGCTTTGACCCCATGAGTATTTGGATATGTTTGTGGAAAATAGAGCTTCTAATGAGTGAACACAGTCACTGCTGAAGGAAATCAAAGAAAAAAAAAAAAAAAAAAGGAGAAACACAGCATAAATGAAGCAAGAGAAATCAAAGGCATTTATCTTGACTAGGTAGCTAGAGCATTGGTAGGGAAAAAGAGAGGTGAAGCTGGGGACCCTATTAGGTGAAAGAACAGCAGAAACATACTCTTTCTCTATTATGTTATACTTGTAAAATATCAGATCTAAATGGAAAAAGAACAGAAAGAAGCAGGAGTTCAAAAGTTTAGCAAGAAAATGTGACTATTTAGTTATGCCAATTAGGAAAAAAAAAGGACATGGCAAGCAAATAGGCAATTGTGAGTCTAATCATTTTGTTAGGGTTTACAAGTGGACAGGCAAGAGTGAAAGACAAAAGAAAAAGAAACTTTAAACAAGAAAATTTTGACCATGTCGTCAAGTGCAATAATGATGACAGGAAAAAAAAAAAACAATTTGGAAAAACAATCTTAACAAATATTTGCAAGCCATCAATGAAACAAACCAGGAGAAGGTTTACTCACAAAGTTTGTTTTTGGTTTCATTATTTCATTTCATTTTTTGATGTATTGTTTTCCACTTGGTCAGTTGTTATAAAATTTCTCGGCCAATATATTCAGTTCACTTCAAAAATATCAAGGGTCAATGCAAAAACATTTTCTGTTTCTTATAAAAAAAAAAAAAAAAAAAAAAAAAAATAAAAAGATGCTATGAAAAACCATTTCCTTCAGAATTGAAAAGAGTTCCTATTTCATATTTACCCACATTAACACAAGATATTAGCACACAGTCCTGTGATCCGGTTACTGTAATACTCAAGTTGATGAAAATGTATAAAACAATTCTTACAAAATAAAAAAAAACATCCAAAAGGAAACCAAAGAATATATCAACCAAAATGTAGTTTAAAAAAGAAAAAAAAAGAAAAAGTACAAAGATCGAGATAGCAACCCCACCACGCACCAAACCAAAACAAATGAAATAACAAAGTTGAAGAAAATGGTCAAGAACAAAAGAAGAGAGGAGAATATTTCTTTAGGTCCCTGAAATAAACATGAAGAACAAAAGTTCAATATATTTCAATTCCTATTTAAAAATGTCCCTCCTCTTTGCCAATTTGTTTTCTCAACTTTACCAATTCAGTTTATAAGATTTTATCCAATAAAGTCCAGTTATGATGCACACAATAAAAACTTGAGAGAGAGAGATTCTCTTGATGGCAGATGAGACAACAGTAGATGTTCTATTTGATTTTACCTGTAATCAAACATGTCAATGTCCCATTTATTTATCTAGAAACACTTTTTTCATTCTTTATGTTCAAGGTTCTACATTCTCAAACCTTGTGTGTTTAAATATCACAAAGTCAAACATTTCCAAATGTTGGACATAAGTATGTTTTTTTTTTAATTAAGTTATTACTCAGATTTGATGATCAGTTACTAAGAAAAAGCTCAGTAATACACAATAATTCTCCAGACAATCTGGACTTACTAAAGTGAGGTTTGTTTAAATTCTGGGGAATCAATCAGAAAGGCACAGTACATTGGAAACAAGGATCAGACACTGATCAGAAGGACGTATCATTTTTCATGGTTTCTAGATAAGTTCATTTTCAAGGATATTTGGGTTTGTTTTTTTTTCTGCTGGTACACGACTAATTGCTTTATTTTTTTCTAAATTGAATAGTCAGCGAGATTGGCAGAAGAGAATAACAATGAAGAGAACGGCAAGAGAGAATGTTAGTTTTTACACTAAACTAGAGCACTGAATAAAAAGTACATTGGTCAATGCAGCTACCTTAACAAGTTTATCAGCTTTTGGACTAAGCAGCACACATCATACAGTCATTCTTTTGTTCATGATCATTTCTTTTTCTTTTTTTTATGAGGAAAAAACATCTAAATTGCATCTGTTTGATGTTAATATTTAGATGTAAAACCGTACACGCATTGGCCAATCATTGTTGACAAAGAGCTCAGCTTAATATTCAAGAGTTGTCTCCCTTACTGTGCCTTTGATTTTTTTTTTTTTTTCATTCAATTAGAATTTTGGATTTGGGAGTTTCAAAAATTAACAGAAAACAATTTTCTTCCATGTTTTAGTAACCTTGTAGCTAGAAAGTCAAGATTTCCAAATTAAAGAAAATCTCCATTCTGTTTTTTTTTGTTTCGTTTTTTTTTTGTTTCGTTTTTTTTTCCTTCTTTCCGTTTTTTGGTTTGCTAGTTTCATGTTTTATTTTTTGTAATATTTTAAAAACTTCACTCCCAGATTGAAAGAAAGCCACTTTTCAAATCACCTGTAAACGGAATAGCTCAAAATCTATCTCTTGTCGTAAAACTCCAGTCAGTACAAATTCCGAATTGAAAACAGCTGAAATTAAAAAAAAAAAAAAAAAAATAATAATAAAATAAAACTATGTTTGACATTCAATTAGACTGACATTTATTTCACAGTTTAATCAATTTACTCTTTTATATTAGATTAAGATTTAATTGCAATTAATTCTATAGAAAAATTACTATAAAGATCAATATTTTTAGATTTACAAAAAGAATTCAGGCTGCTTAAAAGGGAAAACGAAAAAAACTTGACAAAACCAGACAAGATTTTGTCATTTTGATCAGTGAGAAAGAAATTAAAAAAAAAAAAAAAAACATGGTTTACTGAAAGCAACATCCATGTGGAAATCTAAAGCTTACCAGTCAAAACAGTACAATTGAAAATAACAAAAGTAATAAATGTACATTCAACTGAATCAATCATTATCTTCTGTCTTCTTAATTCTAATTCTTTTATTGCCCTCTCTCCTTAACAGTATATTTTTCTCATTTTCTACCACTCAGTAACCGCTTACAACTTTGTGGCTTTATTGCCTTGCTTGGGGAATTCTCAAGTGGTCACTCATCTAGGTACTGACCCGTCTTGATGTTGCTTAACTTCAGTGATCGTATGGGACCAGTGTTGCAATATGATATGGGCATAAGCTTTGGTCATTAGGTCAGGATCAAATTTTGGGAAGTGAGTTAGGCTGAGAAATTTTCAACACCCACACATATCGTCAAATGTTTATTTAGGCTTTTTATCACACACACTCTCACTCACTCACAGAGAAAAACACTAAATTTTAATTAAGTAAAACTTACCCAGCCTGCGAGCCATAAGATCTCGACAGAGGTGAACATCATTAGGGCAGGTTATCACAATAAATGTCGGATTACCCTAAAAAGATGAATTTTTATATTCACTCTAAATCCAATAAGTAAAATATTTAACAATGAAACATAAGAAACAAACAAGAAAGAGCAAAAACACACAACATTTGAGCTTATCTAGAATTTTACAATCTAAATAAAATGTTATTACTGATAAATTTATTTCAGATATTATGACAAGTTATTTTACAGTTTTTTTTTTTTGTGTTCCACTTTTTAGACAACATCAAAAAAAAATATGACTTCATGTCTAAATACATAGTATAGTCATTATTACGTGAATTATTTAAACTAATATCCTCATCTTTGTTTTAGCCAATGTATTCTCTCATAATCTCCCGGTGCATGCTATATTTGCTAATTTTAGAATGCCATCTAACAAGGTAGTGGAGGTGGAGGGGTGCAATCTAAACCCACTTTTTCAAATTGCTATCTCAGAGTATAACAGTTTCAGGTTTCTATCAAATTTCTGTTTTGTTTTAACCATTTTTATTTTAAAGTTTCTCAACATACAAAAATAACTACAACTGTAGATTGTTGGAAAACACATAGGCTTAAATATTATATAGGGAGACCAAAAATTTAGATAGACAATGGGAACTGATTTTTATCTTTGTAGGCAAAAGATTTATAAATAAATTTTAAAAGTTTAAAAAAAAAACAAAACAAAAAAAACTCAACATTGAAATTTATAAGTAAAAAAAAAAAAATAAATAAATAAATAAAATTCACCAATATTTTTTTCTTACTTTTCAATAAATTTCAAATTTATAAAACAATTTTGAATTCTAAAAGTAACTTTAGCAAACAGTTTTCTTGTCAAAGTTTAGTTTCCTTAGAAATCATTAAAAATGACATTTTTCAAATTGCAATTCATTAAAATCAGTGTTTGTTTTTTAGAGAACAGTTTAAAGAACAAACAAAAACAAGCCATAAATCCAAAATTTGTCTACTTCAAGGCAAAGTTGAAATATTTGACAAACAAAGTAATATATCAATCTATAAATTCTATATTTGCTAAAGTTTAGTAAATTTAAAATCATTAAGAAAAAAAATTGAAGTAATTTAAACAAAGAGTGCTTAGGACTGAAAAGTTTACCTTATCATCACGCAATGAAGCTATCTGCTTTGCTGAGAGTCTGCGTTTGATTACACTGCCACCGGCACTCTCAATGATAGACTGAAGGTCCTTCGGTGCAGGCACTACACTTGGAGTGATATAGAATATAAAACCCTGCAACAAAAAAACAAAAAAAAACAATTTATGACAGAATAATAGAAATAGATATAAACTAATGCTTCTAATAGACTAATAAGTAATCAGACACAGAAATGCCTCATTAGCTTGTTATGATGACCAACATAAAAAAAAAAAAGTGAGAACTTGGACATATTTTACATATCATTATCATTTTATCAAGTCAAAATCTTATGTGTTTAGTCAACAGGAATTAACTGTCCTGGGTATGACGATAAACTACACCCGCGTCCTGGGTAAGACGATAAACTACGTCCAGCAGCAAGACCTCTGATCAGGAGGTTTTAAGGAGTGTGGAACCACCTCTTAATTGCTAATACTGGAATGTATGGAACATATAGGGGTCGTATTGCAGCTGTTAAAAGAAGCAAAGGCAAATAGGAGCGATATAGCAATCATGTGGCTAGATCTTAAAAACGCTTACAGATTAATACCACATAAACTAGTGGAAGAAGCTCTCAATCGCCATTATGTACCTAGTAAAATAACCAAATTAATTTCTGATTATTATATGTGTTTCCAAATGAGAGCATTATCAGAAAATACTGCGTCGACATGGCATAAATTAGAGAAGGGCATCATAACGGGATGTGCAATCTCAGCGACCCTTTTCTGTTTAGCCATGAATATGTTAAAGCTGCAGAAACAGAATGTAAAGGGCTGGTCACTAGATCAGGATTAAGGCAAACTCCTATAAGAACCTATATGGGTGATATGACAATAACCGCTACATCTATTATTGGTGCAAGATGGCTGCTAAAGGGGATTGAAAAGCATATCACATGGACCCAAATGAACTTCAACCCTACGAAATCAAGGTCACTCATTTTAAGGAAAGGTAAAATATTAGATAAGGAGTGATTCAGACTACCCGGGGGGAACATACCAACAATTACGGAAAAGCCCATAAAAAGCCTTGGAAAACGTATAGATCACTCTCTAAAAGACGCAGCAGCAATCCAAGAAACAAAAGACAAACTAGAAACTTGGTTAAAGAGAGTTGATAAGTCCGGCTTGCCAGGCCGATTTAAAGCTTGGATTTATCAGCATGCCATTCTTCCCGAAATTTTATGGCCATTGTCTATTTACAAATTTACAACATCTCATATAGAACAATTAGAAAAAAGAATTAACATGCAACTACGAAGATGGTTAGGTCTACCAAAGAGTTTGACCAGTGCTGCTCTATACAGCGAACACCAATGCTCTGCAACTTCCCCTCAGAAGTCTAGTAGAGGAATTCAAAGTCACCAAAATTAGAACAATAACGCAGTACGAGTTGTCCAAAGATTCAAAGGTGGCTGGAGCAGACATTGAAGTCTACTCAGGAAGGAAATGGAGAGTAGAGAATGAATTATGTGTCGCTAAAGAAAGGCTTCGCGAAAAGGCCATATTAGGAACCATGGCTACTGGACACGCGGGCTTAGGGTTTTTTTTCCTACCATTCAGGTGGACAGAGATAAAGAAAAGAACCTTTTAATACAAGAAGAAGTATGTAAGGGTGAGGAAGAGAAAAGGGTGGCAAAGAGGGTAGGACTAATGCAACAAGGTGCGTGGACCAATTGGGAATTCATGATTTATAGGAAAATCAAATGGTCAGATATATGGAGAAATGATATCAATATAAAATTCCTAATTCAGACTGTATACGACACCCTTCCCGGTCCTACTGACCTCCACTTATGAAACAGAATCGCCCTTATGCCAATTGTGCTCGCGTCAAGGAACTCTAAAACATATTCTAAGTAGCTGTAAGACAGCACTAACGGAAGGCCGGTATAGATGGAGGCATGATGAAATCTTAAAGGATCTAGCAAAAATAGTTAGTATGGCCATCAGCACTAATACTTTAAACCTAGATAAAAGATCTATACAGTTTCATAGAGCTGGTGAGAAACCTAAAAAAAAAAAAAAGGAAAAGAACATAGCAAATACCCTGTCATTGGCAACAGACTGGGAATTAAGGGTTGACTTAGGAACAAGACTAAAATTCCATGACTACATCATGCAAACATTATTACACCCAGACATAGTATTATTCTCAAACAATATTAAGAAAGTAATAATGTGTACCTTGGGAAGAGCATGCAAAGGAAGCCCACAAATGGAAGATGCTAAAATATGATGAATTAATAACGAGTTGTAAAAACAATGGATGGAAATCAAGCTGTTTGCCAATCAAGGTGGGTGTAAGGGGTTTTGCTACAAGGTCCCCATGCAAAGCCCTAACTGATATTGGCTTAGTAGGTGCTAACAAAAGAAAGGCGATTTGGATCAGCAGAAAGGACAGCAAAATGGTTATGGATTAAACGTGATGGTTCTTGGACTTCAATGTAACAAAATAGTTAAATTATCAAGTCGGGTAAATTTGTAAATAATAATTATTAACATAATTGTAACATGGCAATAATATAAACATTTTTTTTTATGTTTAAATACACGACTTGAATCGTACAGGTACAGTCAACAAATATATGTCAATTTGTAAATTGTACTATTTGTAAATATGTATTTTTATGTTAAACTCAATTTATACACAGTAATTTTAAGTTACGATTTACCTTTTAGCAGTTTTGGTGTGACACATCTCATAAGGCTTTTTGTCTTCTATTCTCATATTTTTTTCTTCTTAATTTTATATTTACACGAATATTTCGCATTTTGTATATTTTAATCGGAATCATAACACGTACATAGTGTATTTATAGAGTTTTTCTCTCAATCATCACTATATATCGTTTGTATATTATTTCATCAGTTAAATAGTCATTGGTTTTAAGCTATACATTTATATATACATATAGTATGAAGCTTCGTTATTACTTAATATTATTTTATTTTAAAGGATATAAGAATGTATTGTAAAGCAGATCACACTTCTTTCGTAGTTTAATCTAATTTCAAGAGTATTTCGTAGTTTATTGTATTTAAACGACTTTAAATTTGTAATTAGTTTTAAATGTTAAAGAACATTATGGTGTTTTATGTACATTTTTTTTCTATTATTTTTTTTTTTTTACATTTTATTTTATATATTTATATATATATATATATAAATATATATATATATATTTATGGTTTATGGACAATTATTTTAATTTTGCAAATACATCCATTTAAAGTTAACTGACCTGTAATAATGTTAAGAATCAGGCTAAACGATAAAAATATGATAGAAGGGTTAAGTTTAAGTTTCCCGCCCTCAAAAAAAAGCACAAATAAAAACAGCAAATATTTAGAGTAAGTCACTACACAATACTTAGGGAAAAGGGTCAAATTTAGGAACATTAAGATTACCTCCTTGGTCATCCATTGAAACTGCTATCCACCGAAACAAAGAAGCCAGTCCCCACTATGGACAATTTAAAAGATAGTTCGCGCAGCAGATTGGTTGTTACAAACATCCAATTGGGTGTGCGGATAAACGTGGTCTTTCTTCATCAAATTCATTAAAAGGCCAGAGTAGCTAGCATTTGATTGAGAGGGCGGATCAGGGATTGATCTATTCTGATTGGGTCGATTTGGTGATGTGGAGTATGATGTTGAAAGACCCGAAACTCCCTGATTGAACCAAGTCAAATGTGCCTATTTGAAGCGTTAGGGTCCAAAATCACCAACAATACATTTTATCTGTAGTTGAAGCCATAAAATTTCATACAAAATATTTCGGCATTAAATAATCCATAGAGGTTAATATACCACTAAACAAAGTCAACCAACCAACAACCACTCCTTTTACTTACACAAAGATGGCTGGTAGGACTTAATGTAAATAGATTCCAACAGCTTCAAATGAAATCCAGAATTAGCCTTGCTCAGTACTGGGAAAATGTTTCAAGTGTTAAGACCAAAAGCACATTAGTTGGTTTTGTAAGAAATATTTTCAGCTATCACTGAACCAGTTGTATTCAGACAATTAGAATAATAAAGATGACTCATTATACATACCAAGAGATTCACTCACTCACTAAAGTCTAATGGTATAATGGTCATGTGAACACACATTATATCAGATATGATCATGACACAATAGCAGTTCAAAAAAAAAAAAAAAAAAAAAAAAATGCAGTTCTATGATTATTATATGACTGAAAGGTTCAACAGGGTTTCTTATATATGTCTACTGGAATGGTTTTTATATCATCCAGATTTCAAAACCACAGTAGTTTGTTTGGTTTACTAGCACATCAACCCTTGGGGGTCATTTAATGTGGAAAATCAGATTATTATTTGATAATATTTTAGGAAATTTTAAGTTTTATAATTCAGGAAGTACAGTTGAAAACTGGTTGTATAGTTCGTCTATAGGTGAAATTGTTTGGGTTAAAGTTTGGTGTATAACTTAGTTTTCTTCAAGTAGAGGTAAAAATGGTCAAAACCCCTGTAGGAAATGATGAGAAGTTAAATTCTATTTTATTTCTATTCCAGATAGGATGCAAAACAAGAAAAGTTTGTGACTTATAGAGTGAGTGGAGGGGTAGTCTGGAGCAAGATCTAAATAAACCATCAGAATGTTTTTTTATCATCCTTCCAACACTTACTACTATTTGAAATTCAAAGAGCATAATACAGTGAAAGTGCAACTTTTCATCCTCCATAGATATTCATTTGTGGACAAAATGTCAACATTCAACAAAGTCTGACTTGCAACTGAATAATACAAGGTTTCAATCTGGAACACTAGAAATCAGCACCAAAACCAATAAGTGTCAAGTTACAGCCATTTTATATTAACAACAAAAATCAGGCACAAACTTCAAATCTGATAACAATTCCTTTCTTACCAAACATGATCGACATCAATAAGACAGTAGGCCATTTGTTCATAACAGACATTTATCTAAGTATTCTTGGATAAACTGGCCCAAAACTTTGCTGCAATCTTATATTTCAATAGTATTTTCTCAAAAAGGGTCAAATTTTCAACAAGTCCATAATTGTTGCAACAGAGTAGCACCAGATTCCAAAATGGACAGTTTTCTGGTAATTCGTTTTCTCAAAGCCAGATAATCTTCTGATATCTGTACAGTGAATTTCAATAATGTTTACCTTGAAAAGTGGCCGAGTTCTTGCTCTTTGCAAAGAGAATGTCAAATCACATTGCAAAACTTTTTCAGCTTCCACATCTTTTAAGGCATAGGCTTCTTCATCTGAAATCAAAATAATTTGCTTGTTAAACAGTTTATCTATCATTATTTCTGCCAAATTGATTTCACCAAACAAGATCATTTAATCAAATAAGTCTAAGAAAATTTTATAATTCAACAAGTCTTCTCAATTCCACCCAGCCATATTACAAGCCATTTTCATGAGAGATTTCAAACTTTACAATAATTTAAGGTTCATAATTTATCAGTGCTTATTAGCAAATGCTTGACATACCTAGAGAGTCAGATATTTTCTTTTTAGATTAATGAAACTAAAATAATGTACACATTAAGCAATCTGAACTGATGGCAAATTTACTTGGTTATAAAAATTATCACACAATTTCAAAAAGGCATGGCACATGGAATTAGAACAATCTACCCACATGGTAGGGCTCTGTTCAAAATGTATATCACCTGAAGAAGGCTACAGTGTACAACAGCCGAAACATCGTGAATATGGCAATAAACATGAAGACCACAGTTCGAACGACATAAATAGTGTAAATAGTTACGATAGCTCATCTCAGAAATATAGACAGATCCTGAAGAAAGCCAGAGCGTACAACAGTCAAAACGTTGTGAATATGGCAATAAAGATGAGGACAAGTCTAAACAATGTAAATAGTTACAATACTTCATCTCAGAAATATAGGCACGACATCCTAAATGTTTAAAAGAAATAAAATCTCACTTTCACGAACATTAGACATATTACAAAAAACAATGTTCCAACGACAGAAAAAGAAGCAGATTTTTTTTTTTTTTTTTTTTTAATCAGCTTTTAATGGATTTTTTTCCCTATGTTTTTACAATTGTAAAATATTAATCTTAGTGCAGCTGTTAATTTATGATAATCAAATTCAACAAAAGCATTGAATCAAATTCAAAAAATCAAATGTTAATGAAGAGAAGCAGCAGTGGAGGAGGAAGTCAAGCCACATCACAGCATCAGACAGGATAGAAGAAATATTAGGTTTAAGGCTCCAACTTCAAGGTTCAATAGCCTAGTGGATCAAAGCATTGGCTTATGAATTTGGTGACACAGTAATTGTAAGTTCAATCCCTGGACTGGGTAAACAGACTTGGACTGAGTGGAAACAAGACTGGCAATAATTGAACAGAACTACTTTAAGAACAAGATTAGATATTCAGAAAACATGAGCAGCAGAACAAGAGCAATCTACTCCTGTAAATTAAATAAAGGGTTCAGTTCAAAATTGCCTTAAGGCTACCCTGGATCAACAGATACGTGAAGAAAGCCAGAGGACAAAACAGCTAACATGTTGGGATAATAACAACAAAAATAAGAACATTCCTCAAAATGTAAATAATGATAACTCCACATGCCAGAAATTTAGATAGGTATGTTCAAGGAATTATGATTTTTATTCTTGTTCTGCCTCCCAAGTACACATCTGTGTTGAACATAGATAAATAGCTTAAGGCAATTAAAACTTTGAAGACAAAATCCTCTTCATCAGCAGTTTTATCAAAGGATAAAACTAAAAAAAGAAATAAATAGAATAATTAGAAGAAGAATAATAAGAATAAAAGAAGGAGAAGGGTTAACAGGAAGTCGTCAAAAAAACAGTATTTTTTAAAATTAACTAAACTGAAAGAACAGCACAAACAAAGGGGGAAGTAAAACAAAATACGGGTTTTGTATTGGGGGGGTAACAGAACACTTAGAAATGGTTTATTATTGCCCACAGTTTGGAAAGTGAAATTCACCAAACATTCAAACCTTTTTCTTGTCTTTTTTTTTTTTTAATCATTTCACTCCAATCAAGGCAACAAAGCCACTAAGATGTAAGAGGTTACCGAGTGTTAGAGAACATGAGAAAAACTACTATTAAGGAGAGAGAACAATAAAAGAACAAGAAGCCAGAAGATAACAATTGACATTGCATTTAAATTTTTGAAGATCAAAGGCAATAAAGCCACTAGGACACAAGGGGTTACTGAGTGTTAGAGAATATGAGAAAAACTACTATTAAGGAGAAAGGACAATAAAAGAACAAGAATTAAAAAGACAGAAGATAACGATTGACATTGTATTTAAAAGAATTCTACAAGCAAGTAGTGTGATAGAAGAAACTGTTATTATAGGACTTATGTTTACATTTTGCCAATGAAACTGTAAAATGGTGATTTTTTTTTCTGCCAATCTAGTACTGCACTTTCATTCATAAAGTCTAGGTATCATATAGGAAAGTTCGTCAGAAAAATTATCATGAAAGTATTTATAAAAAAGGCACAGGGGTGCCACATTATGGTGGTGGGAAAGGGACTGAAACAGATGCCAGGTCAGGACCAATAACATTGCAGATTCTTTGGATTTTATCAAGAATTTCTAAATATATAACAAGAGCACTAGACTATGTGTGGCAGCAATATTCTAAGCATGGACAAATGATAGACTTATAACTACGATGGATTCTGTCAAGAAAAATTGTCTAGCTCAACACAGCAAACCAACTTTCCTAGCTGCAAACTTAGCAACTGATTCAATATACAACATGCACGAGCAATAACAACATGTGCTTCCAATCCAACATAAAAAAGCCCACATCTTTAAATGACTTAATTCTCAAATCTTTATTGAATTAAAATTATTTATGCTATTTACATTGTTCAGACTGTTGTTCTCATCTTTGTCACATTCAAAACATTTCAGTTATTGTATGCTCAGGCCTTCTTCAGACAAAACATTGTGAATATGACAATAAAGATGAGGACAACAGTCCAAACAATGTAAATAGTGTAAATAGTTACAATACCTCATCTGAGAAATATAAACAAACTTACCCAGGAATTTTTCTTTAGCAATACTGTCTTCCAGCCATTCTTTGGTGATGATATATTTACAGACATTAATAGAAATGAAAAATTTCATGGTACGACTGAGGGATTTGGCCACAAGATGAGTGCATTGGCGTGGATTGTCAATGACACAACCACCAAGCTTTTCGACCATCTGAAATAAAAGGAATGAAGAAAAAGATTAGAGATAGAATTAGAGAAATATAGTAACTAATCAATCATTAAAATTGAATCCCATTTTGTACATTTTTTTTTTTTTAATTATTTCATCCAAAGCAAGGTGTTAAATGCCACTAAGACACAAAGGGTTATTGAGAGTGAAAGAAACGGAGAGAACAGTAAAAAGAACAGGATTCAAGCAGACAAAAGATGATTATTGATGTTGCATTTAAATTTTTGAAGATCATAGCTGACTGAAAAGAAAGAAGTGTAGGAGTGGAAACTATTAGCATGGAATTTATGTTTATGACTAACAATTTCAACAGCAAAATTATGAGACCTATCTGCCAATCTAGTACTGTAATTCAATTCATGAAGTTGAGATACCAAAGAGGAATGTTCATCAGAACAGTTACCATGAAAACATTTATAAAAAAAAAAAAAAAAAATGCACAGGGAAGCTATGTTACAGCAGCGGGAAAGTGACTGAAGCTGAGATTACCAATAATATTGTAAAGTCTTCATTGGATTTTGTCAAGAATTTCTAGTTATAGATCAGAATGAATCTTCCAGTATATACCTAGAGTAGATGTGACAGCAATATTCAATGCATGGATGAACAATTAACAACTTCATGCCATTCTTCATATTTTCAAAATTTAAGGCAAATCTTGTCAAGTTGTAAAATAATGAAAACCTTATTTTCTAACGTCAAGAGATTTTATTATGTACTCCTAAAATGGATTAACTTTAAGGTTTTCTTTGGTGCTTAAACAGCAAAATGTCCAGTTTATAAATAACTCTCAAAAATAACAGGTCTATAAATCATATAATGCTAAAAAGTCTTGTGTTGATAGAGAAAAGTTTTAATTCTCTTAAGGAACACTTTGAAATTCCAGATCATATGATAACAAAATTACATGAATTGGCCTGAAATTTGGTGCACACACACACATACACAATTTCTTGCAATTTCTGAAAAAAAAGAAAAAAAAAAAAAAAAAAGAAAAGCATTTTAATGCACCTAAGAAATCAATGGTTACTCATAACAATTCAGAGTTATCTGCCCTTGTTTTTTTCTTCATTATGGCATTCATTTTGAATGCAACAATCTAACACTAGTAAAAAGAATAGTTTTTAAGTGTGAACAAATGTTTCTAGTTGCTTTTTTATTTATTAAAAAAGGTTTGCAACCATATATTCAGTCTCAACTTTCAGAAAAGGTGAACACTTAATAGATTACAATCAAATTGTTTTCAACACTATAAAAGAATATCCAACGGTACAGATAGCAAGTCATGTCTCAGCTTTTATTCTACTGAATATCAATTTCAGTAATATATTATTAACAATTTTTTTTTTTTTAACCAATACTTCTTAAACAATCCAGTTGAATTTAAATGCCTGCCTTTCCTAAAAAAAAAATTAAATTCTATTTCAAAATCACAAATACTTTCATGTATAAAGATCATATTGTTATATGGATCATTTAAAAAAAAAACAAAAAAAACATCAAATTAGATGGGTGAAATATTTTTTTTTAAAAATCAATTTTCACCCTATACAAGACCCAAGAGCCACTAAAAGTAGAGGTTGCTGTATGAACAATAAGAGGTAAGAATTTATGAGGGTATGTGGGAAAGATAACAGTTAAGTCATGAAGAGGTTAAAATTATAGTTGTCAGGAAAGCATCTTTTCAGGAGTTGGTTCTACAAAGAAATGGTTTGTGTGAAGAAGCTGTCCAGGTGGAACTTCCTTCTTACTAATGGAATACAAAGGGGATGAAGATGGTTTGACCTCCAGTGTACATGGCATGACAGTTCTTTGCTGTGAAAGTTAGAACTGGTGGAACTGAGGAATATAGCTTGTCAGAACATTTGCCATGGCAATAGCCAAAGAGTAGTGAGAGATTGTGGACATTTTGTCTGTGGGGTAAAGGGTTGTAGGAGGAAAAATAGTTCATCACCCACAACGTCACATAGTCACTTTTGAACACTATCAAGACTGGGCAGCACCAGTACTGCTTTTTCAGTCTGATTTGGCTCTTGTAAAGATAGAGCATAGCAGGGGGAGTCAAGTACTAGCTGGAGCAGTACAGGGAACTCATCATTTTTCCAGAATCTTTAGCAATGGATCATATATACAGGATGCGATGCATAAATTGTCGTCTAAATGATATAAAAATGAAAATAACGCATCTCACTTTAAGAGATATATTTACCAAAATTACACAAAAATAACTTGAAATGCTAAAGAGTAAATTTATTCAATAAAAATCGCCATTGGCTTCGACCACGGCCTCCAGATGACTTTGGAATCTCTTGCATGGTCTCCTTGTTTAAATTGGTGAATGCTGCCGTAATCCTTGCCTTCAGTTCATGTTTGGTATTACAAGGAGTTTTGTTGATCTCTCATGCAACTGCGCCCCACACATAATAATCATGGGGTTTGCAACCTGGGGAGTTAGGTGGCCAGATGTAAGGGGGTTATGTGGTCGCAGAAATTCTCTGACAGCCATGACTGGGTTCTTCTGCTTGTGTGGCATGGTGCAGTCCTAACAGCCATCCTCTTAACCCAGGACAGCACTACTTCCTCAAGGCAAGTGATGTAGGTCTCTCTGTTAAGTGTGAGGCCCTCACCAACAAATTTGGGAGTTCTTTTCTTATCAAAACAATCACAATGAGTTTTCCGAGCTGTCGTACCTTCGTAATCACCATTAGACTCATCAAACTCTTTCCAAATCCTCTGTGCTGTTCTCAGATTGACTCCTAAACATTCTGAAATGTTCGCATTGGAGCTTTCAGCACAACTGCTAAGTATGCCGTTACCAAATTTCTGGTGGAGAGAATTGCATCATGGACTTTTTTTTCTCACAGTGGTGCCTAACTAATCTTACTATACTGTGTAGTCAGCAAAATCAAAAACAATCAACACATATGCACAAAATTAAAAATATAAAATGGTGATATCCTCACACACGTTCCAATAGGCGTTCAAAGCCTCATTGAGAGATTACCCACCGCTTGGGCCTCAGAGAACTGACCAAAAGTACTTAAAATGTTTTTTTTTATGATCTAAATTAAAATATGAAGTGCCTTGCTTCTTTTTATCCTTGTGACAATGAATAATTCTAATGACAACTTGAGACCTTTACACAATCACTTTATAAAACAAAGAGCATTGATGTGACATATTGAAGACTTCTAGTCTAAAATGTCATTTCATTTCAAATATCCATTTCTGTTTTTAATACAGGATATAATATATAAACAATAAAGATAATCAAGTTTCAAAGCATCACAAGTCCTCAATTAAAGACTAGCCCCATTCAAGTTCTTGACAATAAAGACTCCCACATGTGTGCATCAACTTTGTTTTTCTTGTTTCTCTGGGTTCAACTGGGGAAGATGCCACACAAAGACTAAATCATCACAGTAGGGTCTGACATACGAATAAAACATTGTATAAATTGAACAGTAAAACAAACATGAAAGGTTTCATTCATATTTCAACTTTAGGATCTCAAAATCTACATAAATTCTTAAAGGGAAAGGGGGTAAACAATGTCCAACGTATTTACTACTAAAATATTAAGAACAATCTGATCCCCTTTTATTCTTTTCTCTCAGAAGGAAAACAGTTTTTTCTCTTGTTTCTCTTGGTCTATTAAATTTCTTACCTTCACTTTCTCAGAGACTCAAACTGACTTTGGATCAGTCATCTTACGAGACACATAAGTACACGTGTCATACTAAGACTGTCAGGGTGACTGCTCACTTCTTGGTTGAACATCTTATTTTTAATGACGACAGAACACAAGCATTAAATTGATTTACCAATTCATACTTGCAGCAACACTTGGGTTTGTGGCACTATATTCTACAGCAAAGTCTACAAGAATAACATCTAATCTGTAACATAGAAAATTTCACTATTTCTCTAAAAGGTTGTTAACATTTTCCATGTGTTTACCAAAAATGAAAGTTTTTTTGTTATGTTGAACCAATCCTTTTCAACAGTCACTTCGCAGCATAGCTTAAGCTAACCTTAAATTTTCAAGGTAATCTTTATATAATGACCACAACTCCACTTTTGGCTTTTAGCACTTTTGATATGGTCCTTATATCAATTAAACCAAATAGGCCAGTGAGAGGATACATGTTTGAATTGACTAAGCTTTAAGCATAGGTTCAAATCCAGCTCATTTTGTATCAATTATTTCCAGAATGGTACTAATCAACAAGAGAATGTACAAAGTGCTTTAGCAAACTAGTCTGGTTGACAATTACAATTGAGTAGTGGGTTTGATCCTGGCTGGGTACCCTATACAAGTGGCCTTGTGTCAAGCTACACTAAACTTAGCATATACTAATAATGTGCAGATTTATAAACTGTTAAACTAATTCTTAATTTACATCAGAGAAAATTTGATGTCGATTTCCAGGTTTTATTTTTATATTCATTATTTACATTAACATCTGTTGGGGACAAAATTTTGATTTAATACACATTCCACAAAATTAGTTTGACTATTACAAAACTATAGATGCCAAAAACAATCAAATAGTTGTAGGTACTCCACTAGTTGGTTGACATATTGCACATATACAAGGTCTGTATGAAAAGGGACTGGGTGTGCAGCGTGAGTTACCGGCATTGTCCACAGTGAGTTCCTGCCACAGGGCCAGACAATCAGTCAGCAAGTTTACAAAGAGATCCTGCAGCGTTTGCTTCGATCAGTAGTGAGAAGAGACAAGAGTTATGGCAGGACAAATTGTGGCTATGTCACCATGACAATGCACCTGCTCACGACACCCTGAGCATCCTGCAGTTCATGTTCAAGAAGAACACTGCCATACTGGAACAACCTCCCTATTCACCTGGTTTTGCTCAGTGTGATTTTTTTTTTCTTTTCCCCAAGCTGAAGGGTATCATCAGGGGGCCATAATGATAGCGCTGAGAGACATCCAAGAAGAATACTTCCTGTAGTTCATAGAAGCATGGCAGAGAAAGATGGTAATATGCATTAGACTTGAGAGGGATTACGTTGAAGAGGAAAATATAAAGTTTGTTGTTTGGAACTGGAATAAATTGTCTGTGACACTAATCCAGTTACTTTTCACACAGATCTCGTACACCAAAGACAGAAACATAGAGCTAGAACAACTAGTTAGTAAATTCTAGTGTACAGTATAAATTTAGTGAGAAATAAAAGAATTTCAAAAGTTCAAGGAGAGGTGCAGTTAAAAATACCTACCACTCGTAATTTGTTCACCATACTATGACCAAAACCAGTAAACAAAACTCTTGGATTGGTCATAGAGGAAGCAGGAATGGCATCTCCTAAAAGCCTGCAGAAAGAGAAAATATATAATCAGATTAAATTCAAAGATTTTGTTGTGGAGTAAGTAACACACTGCCAGTAACACAAATGAACTAGGCAAGAGGCCTTAAATAAAAAAACTCAGAGTCAGTAAAAGTCTGTTGGAGTCAATCAAGAGAATTTCTAACAGACGCCACAGCAAGTAGACTAAGTAAGACATAATATTATAACCACATCAACAGGGAATTGAAACACATACGGATACGGACTTTTTGCTTTGGCACACATGATAAAAGTGACAAGAAATTAGAACTACATTAGTTTAATTTTTTTCCTCTGTGCATAAAAAAGAAAAAAAAAGATATTCTTCAAATATGGAAGAATTATTAGACAAAGTGGCAAAAATACAAAGGCAAATCAGCAATTGTTGAAACACCAGAAACAACAAAATTTAACTGAAATAATACAGAAGAAAACGGAAAAGTCCCCAAGTTCTTTCACTCCTGACATGATGGCAAATGTCATAACTGAATCACATGCCATTCAGATGATGGAATTATTTTTTCTGCTTATCTTAGAAAATACAAGCAAATTTTAAGAGAAGAATGCAATGACTGAGAAGACAAGAAAATAACAAGACTTGACGAGAAAGTTAGCACGAATAGAACACGAAAAATACTGTAATTTTATACTACTAAAAAAAAAAAAAAAGGGAGAAATTTGCTTTAAAGAAACAGTAAAGTTTGTTATTCAATGCTTGTTCAAATTGTATGAATCTGACGAAAAAAGAAGACAAACATTTTGTTACATATGCTGGAATCATTAACAAGGAATGTGAAACATTCAAATTAAACAAACTGACTGGATGTTTAAAGGGTTAATTTTCGATCAAGGGTTAACAGAAAAAAAAAAAGCGCAGAAATACATTTTAGAATTCTAACAAAGCTTGAACCATATAAAATACTAATACTAGAAGAAATATCAGACAAATGTCAGAGAATCATAAATGAGACATCATACTGCACATACATACTAGCTAAAGAAGAATGTGTAAATAGAAAAACTAATCCATGTTTCAGATGTGGAAGGTTACATGTGATTCAACTGTCCCTTTAAGGATTCAAAGTGTTACAAATGTGGAAAAGTAGGACATAAAAAGTGACACGGTAAGACTAAAGCAAGGAAAGTTCTCACAGAAAAACTTTCATACACAGAATTGTGACAGAAAAATAATTACAGAAAAGCAAAGAAAATTTGTGTATGTGAAAATTAATAATTTGGATGTAAAAATGCAATTAGACACTAGTAGAGATATCAGAATAATCAACAAAACCACATGGAAAGCAAGCAGAAAACAAAATTTGAGAGCTTCACTGAACAATTTGCTTAAGAAAGGTGTAAAGTGGAACTTGAGTGGATTGATAAGTGTCAGAAGGCATTTGAAGAAATCAAGAAAGTACTAATGTTAGACTTATCATTAGCACATTACGATCTAAAAAACAGAAATCATGTTGGCTTCAGGTACTAGTGACTATGGTATAGGATCAGTGATTCTACATAAATATGATGACAGTAATATGAAGGCAGTAATATGAAGGCAGTCACACATGCTTCCCATTTGATACTACTGACAGAAAAAAAAAATAGCCAGATCAAAAAAGAGAAATTAACAATATTTGCAGTGAAAAAAATTTCACAAATTTATACACAGAATGAGTATTCATTTACAGACAGACCACAGACCTCTTATCAATTTATGGTTCAAAAAAAAAAAAAAAAAAATGGAATTCCTATACATATGGCAAATAGATTAACTGAGGTACCATCTTATTAAATTATGATTTCAGGATGGAATACCAACCATCCAAAAAATTAGGACATGCTGATGGGTTATCAAAATTGATACCAAAAAATGCTGAACCGTTTGAGGAAACTGTTATTGCAGCATTGAAAAGTGAAATAGAAATCAAAAACACATTGTGCAATGGAGTACACAAACTACCAGTTACCCTGGAAGAAATGAAAGTAAAAGCAGAACAAGATATGTTTATTTTGAAAAAAAAAAAAAAAGAAAGTAAGAAACAGATAATTTTTAGAACACAATCCAGACTTGAATACCTACTCACTATCTGACAGAGTACTGATGTTTGCGCAAAGAGTAGCAATACCTAGCATATTACAAAAGTAGATATTAAATGAATTTCATAGTGGACATCTGGAAATTTCAAGGATGAAATCTTTTATGAGATTATATCGGACCAAAATGGATCAAGACATTGAAAAATTATTAAAAGCCTGCAGATATTGTACTCTGGCAGCAAAATCACCTACCATGAAATTACAACCTTGGCCAAAGAGAGATATTCCATGGTCAAGACTGCACATAGATTTCACAGGTACAACAAATGGATCACATTATTTTGTCATAATGGATAGCTTTACTAAATGACCTGAAATTTCTAAGTTGGGGAAAAAAAAAAAAAAAACAACAACTTCCATGGTTACAGCAAATTTTTTTACATAAACTGTTTGCAAGATATGGCATTCTGGATGCTATAACCTCAGATAACAGTACACAATTCACTGCTTATGAATTTAAAGAATTTTATAAAATGTTCTCAATTGAACATATTACTACCCTGCCATATCACCCAAGGTCAGACAAGTTGAACGGTTTGTGGGTACTATTTTAAGAGAGCTTTGAAAAAAGCAAGCAATGAAAAAGTGAACAGAAGAAGCACTACAAAAATTCTTGAGAGTATACCGGATAACACTGAACCCCAATACGCTTACAGGCATGAAACCAGCAGAATAGACATTCACAAGAAAAATTAAATTGCTGTTTGACAAGTTGTTATCAGGTCAAAAAAGAATAAGATCGATAACAATTATATAAAAATTATATAAAAATGGAAAAAGAAATGTGGCAAAATGGCATAAGGTCACAAATTGGCAAAATGATATATATATATATATATATATATATGGCGAAAGGAAAAAAAGATGGGAACACAGAAGGCATTGGAATCTTAAAGAAAAGGTTTACTGAAAAAAAGGCCCACAACGAAGGAAGAACCTGGGTAAGTATTTTATGATATTTTTGGTGTATGAACACCCCTAGAATTTGTTGAACATACAAGTATGATTACCAGAAGAAGGAAATGTACAGAAAAACTAGAGGTTAACCTACTTTATCTCCGTTACTATAGAAACAGTCTCGATACCTTTTGATCAGTCCTCTTTTCAGTTATGTGACATGCGTGATACACGCTTAGGCGATCATGTATATTTCCATACATGACTGACGAGGCAGAATTTCTAACAGATGTCATGGTGAGTAGACTAAGCCAGACATAATATTATAATTGCTAAGAGTTAGTTATAACAGATTTACTATAAAGATCCCAGAAAATTAGCATGCATATATATAAATGCAATTATTTACTCTATTTACATTCAGTCTATTGTTCTCTCTTTTTTCATTATCTGTCTATATTTCTGAGATGAGGTATTATGTACACTATTTACATTATTTGGACTATTGTCCTCATCTTTGTTGCCATATTTATCACATGGCACAGTGGATAAAGGCATTAAATCCAGTGACAGGACCCAAAGAGTGTGAGTTCGATACTTGGTTAAGGCGGTGGAGAACTTGGAGAGGGGAATTAACAGGAGATAACTGACATCCATTAGACATGGCACATGGAACTGAAACAGTCTACCCCAGTGAGTGAAATAAAGGGTTCAGTTCAACATTCCAACCACCTGAAGAAGGCCGGAGCATACAATGGCCAAAACGTTGTGATAAGTATGGCAAGAAAGATGAGGACAATAGTTTGAATAATGTAAATAGTGTCTTCATTTTTGTTGTTGTTATCACAACATCCCAGCCCTCTGGCCTTCATCAGACATATATCAATACAAAACAATAGTCTAGTGGATTAAATCATTGGTTTGTGAATTTGGTGATATAGTGAGTTCAATCTCTGGGCCGGGCAGTGTGTACTAGAACTCAGTGGAAACAGGATGTGTTATAACTGAGTAGTACTACTAAAAATAAAAACTAGACGAGTTGTCTCCCTTAGATATAGACAATGGAACAAGAACAACCTGCACTACATTTGATTAAATAGAAAGTTCAGTTTAGAATTCCTTTAAGTTAGCCAGATCGATATACACTTGATAAAGTCCTGATGGTAGAATGGCCAAAACATTGTGATAACAACAACAAAGATGAGGACCATAGTCAAAAAGTAAACCCCTTATCCTAGAAATTAAATGCCATGAGTGAAACTATGGACAGCCACAGAGAAAAGAAAGAAGTGGTTTTTATCTCTCCTTCTCAAATGTTTCTTTTTGATAAGCAGCAAGTGGATGGTTGCTTTTGAAGTTCAGTCTTCTAAGAAGCATTCACTTTAAGTAAGGGGAGAATGGGAAGTAAAGGGATTTTTGGAGATCAAGTGGCAATAAACACCAGAAATAGGTTATATCCAGATATGCTGGTCTATATTAACGTTATCATGCTTGGGATCAGAGAGATTTGGTAGGAGATGGATGTATTTACCATGTGCTTACAAAGCCTACATTTCATATTGTCAGCCAACATGTCGAGAAGAGTAGATGGGCAAATAGTAGGGGAAAAAGCTGTCATGGTAGAAGTTGTTTCAAGTTTCACCCATCTACCCACCTGGATGAGCAGGTAAAGCCCTGAATAAAACACCTACATATAATATGGGGAAACAGTGTTCACATTCTTATTTCTTGACATGGCATTTTTCTTTCATCATGTTACCTTGTGAACATGCATTGCACTCTTTCCCAGTTTTCAGTGACCACTGTGGAGATTCAAAACGCAATGTGGGGTAATCATTGGCCAATTGGTGGAAAGCGTCTTCAGCAAGAGTCATGCTCTATGTTTACACCATGAACAGTTTTTAGCCAATTTAAATTATTGTAAATTTGGAATAAATGCTCTCTTATATGTAGATGTCTTGCATCATTTCTAGATCCAATTATCATAACTTATAAGGGATTCTGAATGAGGGAAGATGCAAGACAACCCTTAAAAAGGGACATGCAAAGGTTTTTACCCACTACACATAAACCAAGCCAAATACAGTGTTTTAAAACAGAAAAGGAAATGTCTGTAATGAGAATTTAATGTTTAACCTTCATACCTACATAAAAAAAAAAAAAAAAAAAAAAAAATCACTATTACCCCCTTGCCAATGTTTATTTAGAAAGATTATAAAAATACGTGAGCCAAATACAATGCAATATTTTTTCCCCTTTTATAAGGGTTTATTATTTACCATTTTTATAAACATGAAAAGAAAGTTTTATTCAAAAATTTATAAAGTAATTACAAAATTAGGGATATTTTTACAACAAACCCAATTGTGAAAGGATTGGATCATCAAATGAGCAATTATTTCAACTAAAAAATAAAAAAAAAAATGTAAGATTTTGTTTAAAACATTAGTCCCTTAATTTCCTCTATTCATTTGATGTGAACTAATCTGAAAATTCTGTACAATAAAGAAATACAGAGAACAAAGAGAGGAGCAACATTGAACTTTATAAATAAAAGATAAAAAATTCTTTACCAACACATTCAGTCCCTTTAGGAATTTTATCAAGACAAATGTGAAGATTTTATTTTCTAACTTGTATTTATACAAACTTGGAGGAAAGATAGTGTTAAGATTTCAAATTTTAGATTAAACTTTATCTGTCAAAATTTAAAAAAAGCACATGGGTGAAGTACGGACATCATTTCTGGTGGTTGTTTTTAAAAGATGGTATGAATTAAAACTCATTTGCAGTGACATTTCTTCTATTTTTCCCTTGAAATGGACAAACACTTGATTTTGATCAAGAAATCTTAAATCATGACATCAAATGAAATTCTTTAAAGTAACATTAGAGTTGTCTTTATTCTGTTTTCACAATTCCAAAATTTAAGACAAAAAAAAAAAAAAAAAAAAAACCCTTATGTAATAACGAGATGAATTTCAGATCTTGTACATTGCAGAATATAAATGAAAGATCACTGGTAATTTCCACCTCTGCATAAAAACAGGTTATCAAGAAATAAAAAAGAAATTTAGTAACCTTGGTTTTTTTCTCACAGGACCTTCTACATCAGATGAAAAGCTTTTCAAACCAGGATCTTCTAAGTTTTCATTCAAAGAAATATTCTTCTTAATGGCAGGAGTGAATCTCTACAAAAGAAAAGAAACAAAAGAATTAGTTGGTTTCTTTTGGGGTTTTTTAATGTCTACTGTTAAAAGTTTATAAGTATTATTTAAAATATTTTTAAAATATTTTATCATCACAACATGGAAATTCCCCTGTTTTGTCCCATTTTCAAACAATGTTGAATAACTTCAGAAAAAAAAATGATTTACTTTTGTAAGCAAAGTAGTATTATATTGAAGAGTTTAAATGGGAGGGGGTTAATGATATTACAACCTTTTTTTAATTAGGGCATATTTCTATTTTTGACGGATCTAAATACAGATCCGAGTTTAAAATTGGAAAAGTAAAAAAGTAGGTTAGAGGTTGTGTGTGGTTATGTAATTCATAGTTTTCAAGCATTTGTCTATTGTGTCAAAGACATATTCAGAGAAATGTTTGTGTCAAGCCATGGAGACAGAGAAAGAATGAGATATTTTTTGTCTACAGATGATTCTGCTCCTAACTGAACAGACTGGCTTTGTCATTCTTTGGGTTTATGCCTCATTTCTCTTATGTGTATTTGTTTTTTATGGCTTCTCAAGCCTTTGTGAGTCATTTAACTCTTTGGCATTCAACTCGCCCAAACCAGCGCCATAAATATCAGCTCTCAATGTTCAACACACCATAAAGAGAAGATTACAGGAAATGTGATAAACAACTGAGGAGGATTGAAGAACCCACCAAACACAATGAAACAATAGATGATACTCATTTAAGGATGGCTGTGGTAGAGATATAAGTAAAAAGCTAAGCTGTTATGTCAGCCTTTGATAACAAAACTCACTTTCCAAGCATCTCGGGTGATTTTCAGGGGAGAGCACCAGCCCACTATAAAAAAAAAAATTTAAAAAAATGAACAAATCACAAACTCAGAAATAGAAATCATTGAAAAGTCGCATTATATAAAGACACTGGATAATAATAAAATCTACACCAAAGACATTAAAAGGAAAATAAAAGTTTAAAAAATTTCATAATCTAAACAAATTAAATTCTTAATAAAAAAAAAAAAAAGATAAATATGGTATGAAACTTACCCATAAGGTGTGAGACTTTGCTAAGATCCATTTTAAATGGTTCTGCCTGGTTTAATTGAAGATATTTATTTGGAACTGGTAATCGTAAGGCATCAAGATCAGCAAGAATAAGATCAATTAACCACTGAGTGTTTACAACAGGGATACGCCATTCTTTTGCCCTTCTCAAATTTCAGGCCTTCAGGTCTGAAAAAAAAAAAAAAAAAATATATATATATATATATATATATATATATATATATATAAAACAAATGTAAAAGGGTCAAAATCTATTGAGATAAAATACATGGCTGTGTTTGAAAAGCAAATTCAGTTACGGATATTTCATTAGAGAACAAATTTCTTTTACAACTTAGTGATAAACTGACTCCACAAAGATTTTTTTTTTACATTTCTATAGTACAGAAAGAAAAAAAAAGTTCCATACCTGCCAGTTTATTTAGATTGAGTGCTTATTTTTTTATGGCTTATCAACCTTTTGCAGGTTATTTAAAGCCAGAAAATATTTTTAGATTATAAGAATTTTTGGGAAATAATGTTTTTTGCCAATACAAGTCACAATGTTTAACCCTTAGCTGGGAGGAACAGAGGTGGATTCATACCTTTCCAAAGGGCATTTGCATGTAAATGAATATAATGACCCTGACTATAATTTGAACATGGCTCTCCAATTTCCAATTCCAAGCCATTATCCATTATACCACATGCTTGTTTATTCGACACAAGTTTTCATGTGAAGACTGAAAGCTCAAGTTTTTGTTCTCAATCTGTTTTTGATTTTAAAAAAATATAAGGGCTGTAAATGCCCCGTTATACCAAGGGCTGTAAATGTTAGGCACCTTGCATTATAAATAACAAAGTCTATGAGCATTGTCACTATATTTCTCAGGGTTTGTTTTCTTATAAAAAATAAGTGTAAAAAAGGATGCAACTTGTAGACAGAGAACAAAAACAAGATACATGTTAACTAAAATAGACATTTAAATAAAAGACTAAAATGCAAAATCTTCAACACTAAAAGAATGAGAAAAAAAAATGTTTATTGTTAGCTTGCCATATATATTTCATGTACAAACTGTAACTATAATGGGAAAACAGCAATAACATTTTGCATTTCTAATTTAAAAAAAAATTCTTTTACTCAACACTTATATTAAGAAGTAACTTTTATTATTTCTTAAGCTACAAGACAACATTCTACTTTTTTACTTTTATCACAACACTAGTCAATAATTTGAGTTAATAGTGATATTAAAAAAAATACATAAACACTATTCAGAGTCAAAATGTCTTCCAAAAGTTAAGCAATATATTAAGTAAAATGTCATTAGAAACAAAGAAAAGAGTTCTAAACTGATATGTCTTCCAATATGGCAGTGAATGCTGAACAATCTTGTCACAAATGAAGAGGTGACTTGAATCAACAGAAATGTGGTTCAACAGTAGGGGGGGGGGGCTAAGAATATAATGGATTGAACATGTGAGAGTACTGACAAAGTTTTTTTTAATGATTTCACACCAAGCAATGCAATAAAGATGCAATGACTTAATAAATCTGACTTAACTTAAGAATCTGAGAAAAATCATTACTAACGAAAGAGAGGACAATCAAAGAATTAAAAAAAAAGAATAGGAATTAAGAAGACATAAGATAATGATTGACATTGCACTTAAATTTTTAAAGATCAAATTCGACTGGAAAGCAAAAACTTGGAAAAGAATTTCACAAGTGTGAGAGAAGAAATTGTTAGTACAGAATTTACAATCACAGCTAGCCATTTCAACTGTAAAATAATGAGACCTAGCTGGCAATCTAGTACTGCGTTTAAATTTGTAAAATCTAGGTACCATAGAGGAAAGTTCATCAGAATAATTACCATGAAAGTATTTATAGAAAAGACATGGGAGTTGTGTTATGACTGGGAAAGTGACTGAAGCCAAGGTGCCAGGTTAAGGCCAATAACATTGCAGATTCTTTGGATTTTGTCAAGAATCTCTAGATGTATACCAGAAGCACCAAACCAAATGTGACAGCAAAATTCAATGCATGAATAAATGGTAGACTTATGAACGTGTAAGACATGAAGGTCGGCTGTAAAGTTCATAGGCTAACCTAGATATAAATGTAATGTTGGTAGACTTGCATGTCTTTTAGTCTACCAACTGGTGTGTCTACTTACATTTATATGTTGGTCAGCTTATGACCATTATAGTCAACTCTTGTAGATTCTGGCAAGAAAAATTGTCTAGAATGACACTGAACCAACTTTGCTAGCAGCAGACCTAGCAATTGATTCAATAGAATTTTTACACTTCATGTCATTAGTCCAAGAAGGTAGAATGAGTCACTCTTCTGGAGGTTAGCATCAGCCATGTTGATGGAAGACAGAAAGGAGAATGGAAATAAAAAGGGCACCTAATATACTTAAATCAGAAAGAGAGAGAGCTGAAATTTATAGGACACGAAAAGAGAGGACTTGGAGAAATTGACACTCACAGGATATAATGAAGGGAAGATGGATTGAGGAAAGCAACAGCTAATCTGTCTAATGAGCTTTGTGTAAACAGTTGGCAGAATAGGCATTATGAGGGATAGTAAAAAGACAAGCCTTACATCGAGCTACAAAGGATAGGAACATCTGTCTATATTTCTGAGATGAGTATTGTAACTATTTACACTATTTACATTGTTCAGACTGTTGTCCTCATTTTTATTGCCGTATTCACGACGTTTCGGCCTTCATTAGGTGATATTAGTTGGAATGGACTAAATAAAGGGTTCAATTCAAAATTCCAATTAATATCACTGTACAACGGCTGAAACATTTTGAATATGGCAATAAAGATGAGAACAGTCTGAACAATTTAAATAGTGTAAAGGATAGGAAGTCGTGGAGAGCCATTATTTCCCCCATGGACATAGAAGAAAAAGAAGTCAATAATTAAAGTTCAAATGAAATTCATTACAATGTTGCTTTAAGTTTTTTTTTTTTTTTTGGCAGGATGGGTGGGGGACAGATGAAAAGTACTTAAAAAGACAAGGAAAGGGTATGAAATAATTCAGTTGAGGTGTGTTACCTTTTACAGATAAGTACCGAGTTACAGTGTGTCAGGTAACCAGTGTATTTAGCACCAATAGACAGAATCATTTGTTTTACTCTTTCTCGTTCCTCACCGTCAAAATTTGTCATGGCAATTATCTAAAGAAAGAAAAAAAAAAGTTTCATAAAACAATGAACAAATACATGTCAATTATTCACCTGGTTTTATATTCTAAATTCACATATTAAAACTTTCTATAACATTGCAAACATAAAAAAAAAAAAAAAAAACTATACCAAGATGTAAATTTTAAAAGTGAAAACTATAATATCATTTAAACTTAATTAAAATTTTCAGGAATTTTCCATTTTACAATTTTTTTTCCAATTTTGTTAAAATTAGCAACTCATTTTCAATTTTGTTAAAATTAGCAACTCATTTACAAAACTTTAATAATCAATCCTATTATAATTGTGTTTGTCCCTTTCTTCATTAGTTCACACGACCATTACGTCCTGCCAATACCTCATAAATAATGATCACGTGGAAAGAGGGAAAAGACATTATTTGGTTTCAGTAAGAAAATGAAAGAAAGAAGAGAAGATAGAAGTGGAGAGAGAGAGAGAGAGAGAGAGAGAGAATCCGATTAAACTGATAAGAGCAGATATTGCACTTTAATCTTAGCCAAAAGGCCAACAAACAATGGCAGCTGCAATAAAATCCTCAATCACCAAAAATCCAGTTACCATAAATGAAATAACGTTGTGTGCTGGATTATTTTTAAATTATTATTAAGAGAAATGTTTGTAATGACAGGTATTTGGCTAGTTTCTATAAATTCCAATCAGATTCTTTTAATTATACTTCATCTGTAGTGAATTGGATGCAAAAAGAGACACTTCCATAAATAAAATACAGATAAACTAATGTTTGTGCAACTGGATTAACACAGCTTTCAAAAAAAAAAAAAAAATATATATATATATATATATATATATATATATATATATATATATATATATATATATATAAATTAAGTACTTCAGTCAATGAAAACTTTTATCACCAAAAGACTAAAACTTTCTTCTGGGGCCTATATTGGTCTGAGTAGAAATGTTCATATTGTTGAGAGAATTTTATTAAACTGCCACACACGTCAGTTTTTCTCTCCAAATTTCAAATTTTTGGGAGATAACGATTATTTACCAATACAAGTCCTACTAATTAACCCATAGCTGGAGGAGAAAAGGTGGATTCATACCTTTCCCAAGGGCATTTGCACATTAGTGAATATAACAAAACTGGCTGGAATTGGAAAATGGCTCTGGTACTGACCAGGCTCTCCAATTTCCAATTCCAAACCATTATGTATTACAAAAACTTGCTTATCCAAACTTATAGTGCCTGGTATTACCAAGCAGTTACCCATCTAGATACTGACCAGGCTCAACATTGCTTAACTTCAGTGATCGTACAGGAACTAGTGTTTCAATGTGATATGGCCATAAGCATATATTTCTGTTAGTAACATCAGCCAAACACGAAAAGATCTTCCTCCCTTCACTCATAATTGTCTCAAGATCAACCCTAAACTGACTGAAATCCATTTACTACACATCAATAGACCAATTCCAATGATTAATGCATTTCTCTTTTGTATCTTCTGCAATTTCATGAAGATCAGCAAAATCAAAATACACAAAACAAAATTAGAAAAATCCGAGAAAGATTAACAACCTAAAACAAAAGGCTAACATCTATTTTACTGCTTATTTATCAAACTCTTTCATCAATTTGAAACCGCTACAATGGCATTTTATCTTGAGAAGAAAAACAGTAGAATGTCTAACCAAATATGATTTGTTGGTTGTATAGAGATATTTGGAATAAAATAATTTACCTGATTATTACAAGGTTTCTTATCCCCGTAAATGATAGGTAGATGCAGCACTTGGCACGGAGGGAACATTTTCTTCTTCACCAGAACATCGTTCAACCAATATGCTGTTACAACTCTTTTCTGGTCCCTAAGAGCCTGTGAAACAACAGAATAACAAAAAGAAACTTTTACTATAAACATCCAGAAATAAGGCTCACATAATACAAATGTATTAACAACCATTTTGTCCATCCCATAATAGACAACTTGTTATTGAAAAAGAATTAACAGACAACAAGATTCATTATATTCTACCAAGTCTGAACAAAAGTGCATAACATTTTTTTAAAGTTAATTTCAAGGACAATATTTAAATATATGTACATAGATCTATTCAACCACATGTGTATCATTTTGTTCCATTACTTTTCACTATTTTTGAGAGAGAGCTTGATTATTCTATCCTCCTAGAAATTTACATCTTTCTGGGTGATAAATTGGTCTGTACCTTTTTCTGCCAAGTCTGCAAAGAGGTGTGAGGTTTGGCATTGGCCTGATGAAAGACAACACCCTCCCAATTGGCCTGTTCCAAATGCTTTTTATTGATTGCTTATGAAAGACAACCCCCTCCCAATTGGCCTATTTCGGATGCTTTTCACTGATTGTTGTTTTTAATAGTTTCAATTGAGAACAGTACTTGTCAAAGTTCAATGTCGTAACTCATGATGCACAATGTCTGCTTCCAATCTCACCAGATACACAATACCACCTTTTGATGCAGACCGACTTTGTGGCTCATTTTATTTTCTTGAGGAGCCTTTTTGAACCATACTGTTGTAAACAATCCATTTTTAATCACCTATGATCATTCTTTTTAGAATTAATGGGATATTTTGGTTGCATTTGAGCAGAGAATTGCACAAGGAAATGCAGACCATTACATTTTTTTCTGTTAAATTTCAAGGCACCCAAACATTATCGCAATTCATGGATCCAAGTATCTTTCAAATGCCTTACAATGCTCATATGAGATATGTACAGTATCTCTGCAATGTTCTGTGTTGTGTGATCTGGATTTTTCTTAATCTGTAATCAGTCATCATGAACAACTGCAGGCCTATTTACACTGTTCAGACTGTTGTCCTCATCTTTAATGTCATATTCAAGACCCGGTGAAAAAAATAAAAGGATCAGTTTGAAATTTCAACATGTATCACCTGAAGAAGGCCAGAGTTTACAATGGCTGAAATGTCATGATATGACAATAAAGATGAGGACAAGTCGAAACAATGTAAATAGTTACAATAACTCATCTCAGAAATAGAGACAGAACTGCAGACCTGCTGGAACATTCTTGGTTTTCCAGGTCAAAATTTCAACTTCCAAACCTAGCAAAACGCTTAGAATTATTACAGTCAGCTATGGATCATCTCCATAAACAGCACAGTTTTTTTTTGTTATTTGTAGTGATTTTTCTATTTAAAAAAAAAAAAAAAAAAAAAAAAAATCAAATGACAGAAAAATATTGCATTTTTATTTCTAATCTAAAAACATTTCAAATTCACATTCCACACATGAACTTTATGGAAACACACTTTGAAATATCATTTTCCAGAATATGTATACATGCCAAAAATTTCAGTCACATGCCAAACAAAATTGCATGTTCAAATGTTAACTATTAAAAAATGCTACAAACTTATCTTCCAACCCAATACATCTGATAAATTTTAGTTAACTTCTTACAAAACCAAAATTTAACAAAAATCGATCAAAAAGGTTCATTCCTTTACATTGCATCAATAAATACAGTTATTCACAATCAATACAATTATGGAAAAAGGTTTTAAATGAATCAGTTGTAGGTACAGACAGTACAATTGGCAGCCAATGATTTATTATGAGATAAGATTGATACATAATATTCAACTAGTCAAGTTGTTCTGCGTTCAACATGAGAAGTGACAAGATTTAAAAACGTCATTGCTGCTTTTTGTCAAAATCAGAAGAGATTTTAATTCTTTTTAAATATCAAAAACAAAACTAAAATATATTTATTTTTTTTTTTTTTACTGACCAAGTGGAAGACATCACTCTGTTGACTTGCACACAAGACGTGTGTGATACGGTTGGAATAAGAATTGTCCACTTGGCCACCAAACTGTTCAATGATCTGGCAATAAAGAAAAAAAAAAACATTCACTTGGTAATAGTTTTTACATATTTAATCTAAATTTATGCAAGAATTGAAGTTTATAATTTTTTTTCAATATTTGAATGTCTTAAAAATTTTTAATAAACAAAATAAAAAATTGTAAATTCTAATAAATAAAAATTAAATTTAAAGAATTTTTGTCACAAAGAATAAAGAAAAAAAATCAACCAAGTTTTATGAAAAATCAAAAAACATTTAAAAAAGAAATTATATAATTAATAAAATACAAAAATGTTTATTAATATTATATAAAAAAAAAATTCTGTCCATTGGTAAAATTGCCTCAAATCTAAACAAAAAATATTTTTAAACAAATATTTTTATTCAACAAAAACTAGAGATGATAAAAAATGCTAAAGGGCAAATAAAGATTCGTTTATTTTCAAGGGTAAAGCAGATTGCAGATTTTACATCAGCTAAAGAAAACTAAATTTGCAAAAATTTCCAGAAATCTTATTTTCTTATTTCAAAATTGAGAAAATTCCAAAAAGATCATTTTCAGCAGAAATCAAACTGGGCAAATTGCTGAGGTGAAGATAAACATTTCTAAATAGAAATTTAGGTTGGAGAAAGAACAGGAAAATAGGCTAAAGGAGAAAAAAAAAAACAAAGAAACATATTATAGAATTTGTTACATAAATAACACTGGCCTGCAATGTTTTCAAGGTCGAATATATAATAGCTGATTTTAAGGCAGTTTTTTACGCTGAATCCAAAAATCATAATCATTTTTCTAATCAAATCAAATTTTTAAGATACAAGCTCTTACTTCAAATGTATAGAACAGTATTATAAATTTATTTATTTTCTTGTTGAATTAAATACTTCTAAATTTAGGGCTGATATATTTGCAGAAAGCTCACATTGTGCCATAGTAAATTGAAAGATAAACAAAAGAAGCTATTCATGGATGAAAGGTCTTTTCAGTGACTTCCTCCTGTGCTCAGCAGCCACCGCATCCCATTTCAATCACTAGCAGTAGCCAGCAAGAATGTTTACATCCCACCAGCCTTGGTAGCGCTTTTCATAATGTGAATATCTTGGTGAAAGCACTCACTCTGCTCTTCATTCAAATCTCCATAGTTTTTTGAAAAATAGTCCAAGGGCCATCAAATATACCAGCCTTGAGTTTCTCCATTCTTATCCATGGGAATTTCTCCTGGAGGAAAGCAAACCCGCTGCCTTCTATGTCCATTGCCTTCACAAAGTTCTTCATTACTCCTAACTTGATATGTAAGGGTGGAAGCAGTATTTTGTTCAGTTCAACGAGAGTGTGAGACTGAACGTTATGCAAGCCAGGTTTTAACCCTTGTCTTAACAGCCACTCTTGCCTGCCATAATGGTTGGTCATCAGCCCGACTGTCCCAGAGACAGAGAACAAGGATACTTTGTGTACCCACCTCGGAGCCCTAGGACCAGTCCAACCACCTGAAGATTTCCACAAATCAACCATTTTTGCTCCTGAGAGTTAACAGCAGACAACAAATGACCCAAGCTGTTGTGAGTTTCTTTCATTTGTACTGAATGCCCAACAGGGATAGATGAACTATTCCCATTATGTATAAGAACTGCTTTGAGATTTCTGCTGGATGAATCAATAAAAAGTCTCCATTCTGTAGCATCATACTCTAAGCTCACTGATTTGATCAATCCAGAAATGTTGTTGCATTAAACCAATGATGATGTATCTGTTGGAATTTTTGGGTACCCTGGTGTACTAGTGAGCCATCCAAAATGAGCTGACTCATTTTATAGTTCACCAATAGAAGGGTTAACCAATCAGAAGGCTCAAAATATTCAATGCGACGTGTATAAAGGCGGCTATGTTTTTCCCGAATATTCACTGCCAGCCTTTGATATGGAAGACTGAAGAATTACGGAACAGCTGCTGCTGGTGGTAGAGTGACTCGTGAGTGTTGATCTTTAATGTTGTTTCATTGAACAGATTACATACTGCGCTGTATTCTATATTCATAGACTATGGTGAACATGGTCAACAGTATCCTGGAATGTGAAAAACTTTAATTCTCTCTCACGGTCTCAATACCAGTAGAATGTTGTTCCGGGTGTCAACAGATGTTTTTCTTTAAGGCATGAACCCAACGGCTGAGCAGACTCCTTTAAAAGGTTCAGGCATTGTGTCAGGTTGTTGAGTTTTGCTTGTGTCAAGGGTACTGGCTGGTTGTACTCTTCTGGCTTGTATGCCTCATCTCCAGCTACAACAGTCATGTCATTATGTTCGGAATCAGAGCTATATTCCATGTTACCATCTGCCTCAGGAACAGGAAGGTCTGGGCCATGAGGGATTGGTCTTATGGCAGAAGAAACATCAGGGTATTGGACATGGTGCTTGTTCTTGCAATTTAATCCTTTTAGATTTATCGTTCAGAAATAGCAGTCCATAATACGATTTTTCCTTCCCTCCAGACCATTGGAATGGTAAGTGGCATACTCTTCTTTTTACCATTCCTCCAATCACTCAAATTCTACACACATGTTTTACAGCAAATGTGGGGAGTGAATAGCTTATCCTGATCCCCTAGTTTGACTAAAGTAATCACGATATGCCTTCTTCACAAAGTTAGTGATTTTTTCTTGGCGGTTAGGAAGAATCGCATTACTGAAGATGTAACAGAATCTGTCAGGATTATTCTTACACTTGAAGGCCATTCTTACAGGAATACAAATGTCAAGCTAAAAAGAGAAAAAATAAATTAGCACTCAGCTCATCATTGACACTTGACATAGTACATTAAAATGATTTTAAGTTGAGGGATAAGCTCTGCCCCCCTCTAGGTATGCGGGTGTTAGCAAGGAGGGTGCTACATCGTAGTTAAGTACACATACAACATTATATGCTATACTAAACATCAGGCACCCACAATCAGCTGTGACAATTAGAGTCCACAAGATTTTGAATAAGTGTTATTATTGTGTACAACTTGTTGTGAAGTATTCAAGCATATCTTAAAAACAGACCTGACCAAACACAATGAATGGTATTTTTGAATTCAGTATAAAATGGCTATCATATATCACTTGATAAACCTTTGACCTTTGGAAAAAAATTTTTAACACATTCCAGTGTAATATTTGGTCAATTAAAAAGGAATAAATGTTGAATCTCATGAACAATACTGCTTCACAAAATCTTAAAAGTTGTGTATGTTTAAAATGATAAGAATCGATTATTATCTTTGATTGACATTGCAAAGATAATAATGTGATAAATATAGAGTTTTTTGGTTTTTTTTGGGTTTTTTTAAATGTTAGAGTTTGGGCAAGAGTTAACCAAGAAAAAAAAAATGTTACCTGTTTCCAAACAGTAATTCTGTCAGATCCCAAAATTTTGTGATAGTCAGTTATGTAGAAAACACATCCCAATAAAGGAAGTTCAGGAGAAACTGAAATATCAAAGAAATGTTTAATAAATAAAGAAAAGACATAAAAAGTAAAAGGCTGAAAAGATTCAATACACATTGGATCTCATGACAGTTCCTCCTGCCAAACGGAATGCAATTTCAAATCCTGCCAAAGAGTGCCTATTTTTCTTTAATATGATTTCTCAAACATTCAGGTCGGTAGACAAAAATAAATATAATGTTTAATAAATAAACTGAGTGTCTACTCAAATAAGGGTACCCACTAAAAATAACATTTAAGTAATAAAATCTGTCAGATTTAATAAATAAAATTCCATCACTCTTTAGAAATTATAGTGAAAATTTCAGTCAAAACTTAGCTAACTGTCAGGCTACAGACTTACTGATCCATCTTGATAAAAAAAATTTAGCAAACATATGGCAGTTGTTTAAGCTTATTTAAAAAAATTATTTTAATTTTTTTTCTACGATCTGAGAATTTGTCATCTGTGAAATGTTTTTATTGGCAAAGTGACAAATTATAAAACCAAATATCATTGTGGATAACTTTCAATGATTGCCTGCTGAAGGTCCGAGTTGAAATGTAATAAAAACAGCAAATATGATACTAGTTTGAATGACACAGCTTTATCTCACATGGATAAAAAGAAAGAAAGGATAAAAAGAAAGAAGAAACTTCTTTACTTTTGTCTGCAGGATCATGTCCCCAATACTGAGGTGTCACAGACGGACATGGACTTGGAGGCGTCACAGTCGAAGTCCCATTTGATTGTGTACGAGGTAGAACATGTAAACCTAACATCTGACTAATCTGAAACAAAGAAAAGAAATTCAAAAAAATCTATTCAATATTTAAATAGAAAAAAATAATTTTTTTTAAATTACCCAGAGTGAAGTTTTAATAAAATGTGATTGCAAACAGTCATATTTTATGTTTGTATAAGCGATATTTTTTCAAGCTTTCACTTCCTAACCTGATATTTTTTTTTGGTTCATTTTAGTAACCTTAAAATTTTTCACCAATAATAAACTGCATTCAGCATGGTTGATGCTAACCTTCGAGACAGCATGTTCTCAGTCTAATGTTTTCCACTGATATGAAGTGGAAAAATTAAACTGAATCAATTTCTACATCTTCTACTAAGGAAAGTTGGTTCCATGTCATGCTAGACAATTTCTTCTCACTAGAATCTATCTTACACATTTACAGTCATGTGCAACAAAAGTTTAAGAACATTTTTTCCATTTCCAGGCTTGTGATTACATCAGATTATGTATATGATGACATCATCCTAATCAGCCATTTTAACATATCAATGCTCAATGAGTGCATTGTCTTTGAAAATTAGTACAGTTCTTTTCAAGATTTCTTGTGTTTTGAATGTCAAAAAAAAATGGAGGGGGGGGAGTCAGTTTGTCGGAAATACAAAAAGCTCAAATTCTGATTTTATACAAGGAAGGACTTTCTGAAAAAAAAGATTTGCAACAAAGTATCTTGTAGCAAGACGGCTGTTCATCAGGCAATTGTCAAATTCAATTCTGAAATTTATGCTGACAAGAAGTGGAGTGGAAGACCATGAAAAATGACCCCTTGTGATGACAATTCAACACAGCAAATAGCTGTTCAGTTTCCAACCAGTTCATGCAAGAAAATAACTCAGCACTGCTTCTTAAAGGTACAAATATTCATCATTCGACTGTCAGCAGGTTGTTGATCAGGTTAAAAGCCTGCAAACCTGCTAAAAAAATGTCACTTAACTGAAGCTATGAAAACCAAGCGGATGGCCTTTGTTAAGAAGTACAAGAACTGGGATGAGGCAAAGTGGAATAAAGTCCTTTTCTCTGATGAATCCACTGTCCAACAGTTTGTCCTGCAAAAACAGCATGTTCATAAGCCTGTTAGCACAACACAAGATACGATGACCTCTATACCCAAACTATGGTCATGATTTGGGGGAGGGGGGGTTGGGACTATGTCCACTAAAAAGATAGCTGGACTCTTGTTCACACCCACTGGAACGACAATGAACGGCACCAGGTACCTTGAAATGCAGAAGGACAAGCTTGAACTTCACATGGCTGTTCATGGTTGCGATACACTCGTGAAGGACAATTTTCCCTGTCACTGTTCAAAGATAGTAAGTGCTTTCCTGAAGAAGAACAGAGGCAAAAGCTTCGATTGACTTGGTAACAGTCCCAATCTCAATGCGACTGAGAATCTGTGGACACTACTGAAAGACAAGGTAGCAGATAAACAACCCACAAGTGCCACAAACTTGGAAAAGGCTATAAAACAAGTCTGGATTGGTGATATAACTGCCAAGTAATGCAAAAGTCTGTTGCACAGCATGCCTCGTCATCTACAGGCCGTAATAAAGAACAAAGGCGGACATACAAAATACTGAAGATTCCCATATTTGCTAGATCCTCACAAAAAACTGCCTAATATGACCGTTTCTCAAATGTGTGGATTTACTTTTTGAATTACTATATATTTTTATGTGATACAATGATTTTGCATAATAAATTTATATTATAGAACACCTTATATTGCTGTATTGTGTATTTTACATGAAAATCACTAGGGGGTCTTAAACTTTTGCACACAACTGCATAATTCTACCATTCATCCATGCATTGAATATTGTTGCTTGCCACACCTAGTCTGGTGCTTCTGCTATGTATCTAAAGATTCTCGAACAAAATCCAAAGAAGCATCTATAATGTTATTGACCCTGACCTGGCATCTCGGCTTCAGTCACTTTCCCACTGCTGTAATGTAATTTCTCTGTGCCTTTTCTATAAATATTTTCATAGCAATTGTTCTAATGAACTTTGCTCTTTGGAAACATTGACTTTACAAATTTAAGTGTAATACTAGATTGGCAGCTAGGTCTCAGTCTACTGGCATCTTGTTTTCCTCTCAACTACAATCTTCAAAAATTTAAATGCAACGTCAATCGTCATCTCATGTCTCCTTGAATCCTGTTCTTTTTAATGTCTTTTCTCCTCAGTAATGTTATTCTCAGTTTCTTTCACTGTCAGTAACCCCTTGTACCTTCATGACTTTATTGCCTTACTTGGGGTGAAATGATTAAAAAAAAAAAAAAAAAAAAAAAAATTAAAATAAAATATTATTTCATAAACATAACAATAAGCAACAAGTAGTTCTATTTATAAACCTTCAGATTTAGAATAGAGAAGTAAAAAAAAAAAAAAAAAAAAAAAAAGCAGAAGTGTGTAGAAATAAAATAAAATATTGCATTAATATCTCACATTGGATTTGCACAATAAAGTCAAGCAGACATTTTGTTTTTGTGCCCCTCATTTCTGAATGATTTCCAACTCAATTATGGAACTGCCTTAATGTTATTTCTATTTAAGAGGAAGATTAAAAGAAAACTTTCACATTTCTAATTAAAATAAATAAAAAGAACTTAAATTTTGCATTTTGGGAGATTTTCAGGGCCAAAAATGGATTCTGCAACATATAGGAATAGAGCTCTTGATCAGGATTTTCTAATAAATACAAGGAAGATTGTGCCCAGTATATGATGCCAAAAGTGGGTAATTATCAATTTGTCTCTAAGGAACTGAGTATGTTTTAAATATCTTTCCAAGGACACATAGCCCAGTAAATAAAAGCATTGGTTGAGTAATTCAAAAAGTGACTTGATCCAAAGAGTTGTGGGTTCAATACCTGGCCACAGCAGAGGGAACAAAAACTTGGAGAGTTGAGTCACTAAAAGGAATTAACTGATACTGAGATATACAGAAAAGGCATGACACGTGGAATTAGAACAATCTACACCAAAGACTAAAAGGGTTTGGTTCAAAATTCCAACGTATATCACCTGAAGAAGGTTGGAGTGTATAACAGCCGAAACATCGTGAATATGGCAATAAAGATGAGGACAACAGTCCAAATGATGTAAATAGTTGCAATACCTCACATCAGAAATACAGACAATTTTCTTACATTTTGCAGATTTAAATTCTTTTAATATTTGAGAACTTACAATAAAAAGGCAAAGAAAAAATTGTCTCTTGAATTTTTATAGCATTATTCAAAGATGACATACGAGAAACAAAAAAGACTATATATGATCTTTAAAAAAGTCTGTCAAGTTAAACGTGCCTGCCATTTATAATATTCTCTTCCAACAAAAGATTCCAATGAATTTCGAAGCAAAAAAAGCAGAGCAAGCAACTATCCAAAACCAATCATCTAAAAATTAATCATTAAATATCTGCAAGTTTTGATTAAATTCAAACAATCATAACTTAATAAATATTTGGAGTTACGATAAGTTCAACCAATTCTGAAATCCTGAGACTGCCTACTTTCAAACTAAATATAGAGTATATATCGCTTGAGAAATGTCCCAAGAATGCCAATGTCCATTTGTGAGCAGACTGTATATCTTATATTAGAATCATAAAATGCTAAATCAGTATCAGTATTCAAGAAATTACAAGATTTTAATATAGAATTAAAAATCAGTCCATAAGAAAAAAAATTTTAACTCACCTTGCTCATACTTGGTCGCTGTGTAACTTGGGGTTGACCATTATCAACACTGTTGGTGATATTTTGTAAAGTTTTTCTAGAAGGGGAGAGAACGTTAGATGTGGTTGGAGTGGCATTCGGGGTGCATGTGGCTGGAAGTACAGGACTAGTAGCATCTAATTTCTGTTCAGGTGTTGGCATTCTGGGTACCGACCCCTGTCCTGCTGCTGCACGACTGCTAGGCGTGGTTGCTCGGTGGTGATTGGCACCTGCCTGCAACCGACTGTTCACCATTCGAGCCAGGGCTAATTTAGCGGACGGTGTCCCTGGCTGCGATCCATTAGGCTTAACAGTCTGGGAAACATTGTTGTTTTCCCAGTTGGTGGTGGTGGTAGAGGTGGTGGTGGCGGCGTTGTTGTTGGCATTCACAGGTGAGGTAGAGAGTATACTGCCTGGGTTGATCCCAAGGTTACTAGTTGTTGTAGGGGTTGGACTGCCCACAAGACGAGTTAACAAGTCTTTGTTCGATACTTCTCTGCGATTCTGACTTTCCTGACTAAGAATTTGAGCTATGGTTTGCCGTTGACTGCCAGATTTGTTTGTGGACAATTCAATTCTTGTGGTAGGGACAGGGGCCGTGTGTGTTTGGGTCTTCTCCTCAAAGAAATGTGCAGGCATTGAGGGTTGTTGTTGCTGCTGCTGAGGTCCTAGGTGAGGAAGAGGAGAAGGCAGGGGAGGGGTTACCACAGTGGGAATTGTTTCCATAGGTTCTGCTTCTGGGGTTTTGGTTGGATTTGGAGGAGGTACTGCTTCAGGCTCTGGATGTACAATAAGACGAGGATGATAGATGCTCTCGTCCTGCTTGGCCTTTTTACTAAGAGAGTCAGTTACCCAGTCAGGCGTGACTATCTTGATTTTATCAGGATATTTCATGGCTGTCTCATACTTTAACTGAAATTCATCAGAAGAAGATTATCTTGAAATTTTCATATTGATTTCAGAATGCAACTTTTTATTTTTATTTATGAAAAAAGTAAATTTTAAAACAAAATACACATAGATAAGTACATCAACAAGTTTATAGCCAGCATGACTTAAATTAGCCGATCTATTCATAAAAAAAAAACAGTGGGGGACAAGTGAATAATAAATGTAGATTAGCATTTATTTGATCTTCTTCAAGACATATTTGTCAGAATTTAAAAATATTGCTTTTTTATCATTTTAGAAGTGTGGGGAGTCCTGTGTGTAACAGAATACTGATGTATTTTTTACCAATTCGTAACAGTATGCAGTCATCAATGCCGTAAGTAATAAAAACAAAAGGGAGAAAACTCTTTAAGTCAGGTTATCAATTTGATACTGTATTTATATTAGAAACAGGACCCTCACTTGTAGAATGATAAAAATCAATAATTTTCATTTTCAACAAATGTTGTGCCTTGAGGAAAATCTAGTGAATGTTAATCTACCAAAATTATTCCCCAAAACAGTTTTCTTAATCTTTTACAAATGGACAAGTCAATTTAAGTAGTGCGCTACAAGAAAATTTATTTTACAACATGATTTCCTTTTTTGACAATGCACTTAATTCAGCAGTAAATATTTATTCCATAGATTCATAATTATAGTCAAAATTCAGATCAAAATACAAGTAATAACTACATATCAGGTTACAAAATTATTGTTCCACCCTTGTATATAAGTGATTACTGATATAATTTGTAATACAGCAAAATGAAAAGAAATGTTCATATAAAACAGATATGAAAGTAAAATTCAATTACAGTGAAACTCATTCAATTTTCCATTGAAGCTATTTCAATATTTCATACATTGAAATGGGAGGAGGAAACATTTCTTAATGACAAACTGTACAATTCTCAAATCTTAAAAATGATTTTTGTCTTAATAATGATCCTGATTTGTGTATATTTATGAGTATCAATAAAATTGCTTAACATGAACAAATTGTGATGTATTTAAAATTAAAATAATTGAGTGGAAATTTTATTTTAATGTCCTTGTTTTATTATTTTTTTTTGTTCAATTAAAAAATTTTTTTTAGACCATCCATTTTGAAGGGCCCATAGTATCTAAACTATTTGGAACAAAGGTAAATTGAAGTCAAAACTAGTTTATTTGCATAAGGTACCAACTTTCAACTTTATATTTTCTAAGTATCAAATTTATAAGGAGCTAAAATTGATTTTAGCATCACAAGTTGTTCTAAACAGAAGTTTGTCCACAAAATGTCTTGACAGTAAAAAAAAAAGGATACAATTTTAAAGATGTTAAAAAAAAAAAAAAAAAAACAATTTTCAAACAGTAATACACATATTTCTATAGCAGGGATAAATATGGTTACTGCATAGAGATAATCTATTAGGCCATAAATGACAGGAAAAGTAATTTGGATGCCGTATCAGACATACTTTGTAAATGAGAAGCTCTCAAAGTAAACAGTGTCTTTTTGCATTTTTAGGTCCTTATAAAAATGAAAGTCCATATGATATGCCTAAGATGTTTACATTTTTGTAATCTACATTAACTATTGTAACCAAGTTTCAAATCTGTACATGCAATATTTTTGGAGCAATGGATGTCAAAAGTTCATTGAAAGCTTTATTTAGCATAATACAGTGAAATTCCAAGATGCTCCGATTTTAAAATGATTAAAAGATATAGATCTAATATTTGGGATTCAACAAAAAATTTGATCAAGAAACACTTGTGAATGTTCCCAAATTTTTCTGAGAGGGTCACCTGTGGTCATTGATTGATTTGGGATGGAATAACCCATACATATATCCAAACAAGTTTTGTTAAATTCAACTGAGAATATCTGTCTATCTGAATGAGATGTAGTATATTGGTATTGAAATTATGAATAAACTTTTCAAACTTCACGTTTTTCCTGTTTTTTTCCAATATATTCCATAGACATATAAAAAAACATGTATAAATAGTCTTTACATACTTTTCTGTTTAACATAGGACATCACTTTGAATTGATTCCAATTCCAGTGATCTAAAAACGCTAGAATTTAGTCAAAAAATATTGTCTAGCATACTGACAATACCCAGTTCTTGATAATGACTGAGATAGTCAAAAGTACTTGAACAAAGTAGATAGTTTCATAATTTCAATCACCTCATTTGGAAATTGGAAAAATCTAATAAATAATTAAATAAGTAAACCTTGTTGATTGAATTTAACAAAAAACTTTTAGTATGAATTTTTGCTGATCAAATACATTTTATATATATGTCAATAGACACTTACCCCACTTGTAGCAGCAGTGATGAGATGAGTGACATGGTTATCCAATTTACGTTGAATGTAACCGCCATTATAAACAATGGCTGCCCAGATTTCCTTCATGTCTTCTTCTTGAACCTGGACAAAAAGAAAAATTAGAATCACTATTCTCTTTAGGCTAAAGATAAAATCTGAAGTGGGAGGTCAGGGAACCCAGATGAAAAACAATCAAGGAAGTATTGTATTATTTTGTTAATTATTTTTTCTGCTGAACCAGAGTATATTATTTCATTACCTAATCCAGGGTTTGAAGTCAGAACCATGAGGTAAGAGCAACAATTAATTACCCAATGACATTATCCACTAAGCCACCATCCTCAAGGACATAAGCAGTGTGCTTTTTCAGAGCCTTTAACTTTAATATTAGTTTTATCATAGCAGGTGTGTATCACTTATCTGATAATTACAGTGTTTACATCATGTTTTCTTTACTGCAATGTCACCTGTTGTCACCTGTTTATTTATCAATTAATTAGCTTCTCAGCTCTTCTTGCTAAACCGTATATCTTCTCCAATAAATCTCAGTTGTGGTTTTAGTACTTGAATGAAATACTTAAGATTGCAAAAAATTCAATTAAGCAAAAAGAGAGAAAAAAAAACAAAGTAGTCATTTGTCTTTCTGAGATGAGGCATTGTAACTTATTTACATCCTCTAGACTGTTGTTATCTTTATTGCCATATTCATGTTTCAGCCATTGTATGCTCCAGCCTTCTTCAGATGATATGCATTAGAATTTCAAACCAAACCCTTTACTTAGTCCACTTAGGCACATGGAATTAGAACAATCTACCCCCTATGGATTAAATAAAGGATTTGGTTCAAAATTCCAACATATATCACCTGAAGAAGGCTGGAGTGTACAATGGTCGAAATGTGAATATGGCAAAAAAGACAACAGTCCAAACAATGTAAACAGTGTAAATAAAAAGACTGTCTCGTCTGCAAAATGAGACAATCTCAACAATGTCATTGCTAATTTCACTGCTATAAATCCATTTGTCATCTGGCTCAAAAACATTGGCTATTTACCAGTTTGAGCAGATGTATTCAAATACTCATATGATAGTTATATGCCAGAGAATGGATTGGTATTTTCTGCACAAGTACAAACCAAAGTTTGGTACAAAAGTATTCACTTATGATACAGCAGCAAAGTAACTGTCTATATTTCTCAGATGAGGTATTGTAACTATTTACATTGTTTAGACTATTGCCACATGGCCCAGTGGATAAAAGCGTTGGTTGAAGTAATCCAAAGACTTGACTTACAGAGTTGTGAGTTCAATACCTGGCCACAGCATAGGTGAGCAAAAACTTGCAGAGTTTAGTTAGTAAAGGGAATTAACTGAAACAGATATCCAGAAAAGGCATGGCATGTGGAACTAGAACAATCTACCTCAGTGTACAAAATAACGGGTTTGGTTCAAAACTCCAATGTATATAACCTTAAGAAGGGCAGAGCGTACAATGGTCAAAACATTGTGTATGTGACAATAAAGATGAGGACAACAGTCTGAACAATGTAAAAAAAAAAAAAAAGATCATTAGTCTTTGCTAACTTTTTATACTTTTCAAAAGACAGTGGGGAGAGGGGTGCTTACCAAAAGAGCATAGTCATTTTTTTTTTTTTAAGAAAACAAGCCTTACCTGAGTGAAACAGGCCACAACTCCTGAGAAAACCAAATCCTCAGGAGCAAACCGCTCTTTACTAACAAATGTTAAGGAAAGCAACATAAATAAAAAAAAAAATATCAAGTTAATTTTCATAATATCAAGTTAATTTTATAAAGATAAAAACGTCTTAAAAATAATATTCATTATTATCCAACAGATGGACATCAAAGAAATAACTGAAAACCAAATGCTGCCTTTTATAGAGACTTTTATAGTTTTTAAAATAAAAAGCATGATCTCTCATTACAGAATGAAGCACTGTTGGGTGTAACCCAATGGTAAGGTAGAGGGTTACAGGTTGTTATGGTTTGGGTTTTATTATAAATGCCATTACACTGATTACACATTTACTTTGAAGTGTGTTGGGGGGGGATTGAGAATGATCTTAAACCAAAACTTTCTCATAACCATCAGTGTAAGTTATAAAATTTGCAATACAGATTTAAAATTTCAATGCAATATCAAACATTATCTTCCATCTTCTAAATTCCTGTTCTTTTATTGTTCTTAATAGAGTTCCCTGTCCCTCATATTACCTTTAACACTCTGCATTATTCACTACTTTCCTTTCCACTGCATTGTTTTTTCAAGATTCCTCTACTGCATTACTTAATTTCAGTCATGGTCATTTTCTGTTACCATAGCATGATAGGACAACACAACTGCAAAATTAAAACCTGCTATCATTCATTAATCTGAGTCACTTGCAGTGGCAGGATAAAATTTGTGCTTTGCAAACAAAATCACATCCAGAATGTTAAAGGTTAACATTCAATAACCCCCTTGCATCTTAGTGGCTTTATTACCTTGCATAAGGTAAAATGATAAAAAAAAAAATAATACATATATGAACTATGCACAAAAAAAAAAAAATGAGGGGCCAATTTATTATTTAAGTGTAATGCAAAAATGATCTCCCACTTTTATATCTTCACTAAAACTTTTTGTTGATTTAAATATTTATTAATTAAAAGCATTTTTTATGGTTAAACTAGTAAGTCAATACACTCTTAAACAAAAAACTAAAAAAAGATCAAGACATTACAACATATACAATGCATAGGTATTATAGATGGGAGAATGTGCATTAAAAGCTGAAGTTTTACATTAAGGGATTGGGGGGGGGTCAGTTCATTGTTTGATAACAAAAGAAAACCAATATCCCTCTTTAAGTTCCATAGAATCTTATATTAATACTAGTTTGACCATGTCATAAAAAATGATGGCATATTTTAGATCTTTACTATTATTAGGTTTTTATGTGTAACTCTTTAAATATCTTATTTGATGACACAAATTTTTTTGTTCCTTTTTTCAATCAAATGTATTTTCTCAGTGTTGCTGAGCTGTAAGAAAATAACACTTATTTCTTGAATCAGATTTAAGAAAATTTAAATTAACATTTAAAAGTGGAAATATTTGCAGTAATTATAAATTAAGCATCCAATGTCATAATGTCATTAAACAAGTCTTTTTTGCAATAAATTAGTTTTCACAAATTCCACATTCACAGAATCTGATGGAATTCTTTTTTCAATAATCCTTTTTGCAATACCTTATCTGAAGAATTTTTACTTGCTTTAGTTTTTTGAAAATTATACTTATTCAGTCTGGGTTTTTGTGCTGCCTTGGTTAAAGGCCATTTCATTACTTCTGTCTTAAGAATGGCTGGGGAAAAAAGTTATAGCAAAAATTATTAAGTGTGATTTATTTGGTTATCAGGTGGGTAAAAATGTCATAGAAAAAAAGTCCTTTCTTGTAGGTAGGGATAGTTAGAGAAAATAACAGATAATGGAAAATGTGACACGCAGATTCAAAGGCACATCAAAATAGTGAAAAAGGCCTTCCAGAAAATAAGCAAAGTATTAAGGCATAGGAAAATTTGGTTAGAAACGAAGAAAACAAGCACGAACTGGTGTCATATCTATCCTGCTACGTGGCAGTTAATGCTGGACTATTACTTGAAATATTACTTTCATTTCATTAGGATTTATTAAACATTACTTATTTTTTAAACTATTACAACACACACTCCTGCCCAGTCTTTTGAACAAAAGACTTTTCTGATTTCCTGTTCCTTCTAAGGTTTTTTCATTTTCTTTTACTCCTAGGTAACTTTTTCACTGAAGAAAATAGAGTATGATGAAAAAAATGCCTGAAACTTAATAAAAACAGAGTTTTATCATCAAAATGATTATGTTATTATTAGGAGGATAGACCAAAGTATTTTTTTATAATATTATTAAGCTTTTTAATCCTTTCTAGCACATTCAAAATTTTAGTTAAAAATCTTTTTTTCATTGTGTGTGTGTGTGTGTGTCAGAAGTGTAACAAAGCTATGAAAATTTCAGTACATTTTTCCAGTAAAATTACTAAGACTTTGGAAATTCTTGCAAAAATAAAATAATTGTCAGATTTATAATGAAATTTTCAGGACTTACTCACAAATGAATGAAATTATTTTTGAAATTATTTTTAGAAAATCTTAATAAAAAAATTTTTTTTTCATTCCATTTAATTTCATAAAATTTCAAAAAATTAAGTACTGATCGCAAACTTTGTTTTATTAGTTAAAAGCAGGACTCCTTGGAGAATGTAAATTAGGTACCTCCACTAATTCGGTATAAATTTTCAATACCTAAGGTTTTGAAATGAATTTTTAAAAATGAAAAAGCATTCTTAAAGATTTCATTTTAGCTTTGTAAGGTAGCAGCGAGACGACGTGTATCTGCCTCGATACTCGTTGCCGTGAATGTCTTGTTTAAGTAGCCCACTCTCGCCTCTCATGTAAGCGGGCGAGTCTACTTCTATGGGGGTGTGACGCCAAGACCATTCCGGTCTTGTAACTGGGCGTCTTAGGTTCGATTCCACCTCTACACGCCCCCTCCCTTCCGGGGCCACAAGATACTCGCGTTGTGGTCCAATGTTTTGAGGCTCTGGAGTAGTCGTGCGACGTGCCCCACGTCTGTGGGGATAGGTTCCTGGGTGGTCGCGTCACCCTTCTGCTACGACGCACCGGTTGGTCTTCCTCAACCTCCATCATTCCAGGGGATGCTGTGTCATCTACCTCCATCGGTTCTGGTAGAGTGTCGAATGTTTCGGGCTGGTTTTGATCCATATCAGTGGTGGACCATTCTCCCGGTATTTCGGGCCCTGTTGGGTTGTCTATGGTATCCAACATTCCTGGGGGCACCTCAGGTATCAGTGGCAAGGAGTATCTACTACTGGGTTTATTTTTCGGAGGAATCTGCGATTGCGACGGGTTACCCGTTACTCCCATCCATGCGTACATTATACTGCCGGTTACCCAGTGTTTCCACCACCCTTCCTGTCTTTGCCCATCGGGCGCTGGTATGGACCAACTTGGTTCTGTATCTGCACCGTTTCCCCGATTTTCAGTTCCTGAAGTGGGTGACTTTTTAGATTGTATTCTCTTTCATTCCTTAAGTGTCTTTTTGCCATCGCTGTTTCCCTATAATGACTGATTTCTCTCCAGTGTTTGTGGATTCGATATCGGTCCTGGAGCACTGGGAGATGGTCCTTTATCACGCGACCGTAGAGCATCATCGCTGGAGACATATGTAGGTCTCGCACCGGGTGTTGCGATGAGTCAGTAGGGACCTAGCTGCCTGGTCATGGCATAGGCGACCGCAACTGTCCGTGCTATCAACAAGTATCCTTTTAGCCGTTTTAACTGCCAGTTCTGCTCTCCCGTTGCTTTGAGGGTAATATGCCGATGATGTTCGTTTCCTTATGCCCCAATTATCTAGGAACCGGTTAAATTCACTGGAGTCAAACGGTGGTCCGCCATCGGTTGAAAGTTCCTCCGCACGCCATACGTGCAGAACCAGTTTCGTAGGGCGTCACATGTAGCCTTGGCATTCCCGGACGACATCAGAGTGACTTCTACCCATCCGGTGTATCTATCTGCATATACTAGATAGTTCTTCCCTCAGAATCGAAGAAGTCCATCACAGTCTTCTGAAATGGGAACTCGGGGTTCGAGGGCGGCATTAGGGGTTCCTTGGGTTGTGATGGAGCTATTACGTTGCATACTTTGCACTGGGCCGGGTTTACGAATGCTCGCGTCCAGTCCTGGCCAAAACAGCCGCTGTCTAGCGTTTGCCAACATTCCATTGACGCCCTGATGCGCTGAATGGAGTGATTCCAGTACCTCCGCACGTAGCTTTCTGGGTATGAGGATTTTATTTTCCATTATCGTCACCCCTTCCAAGCAATATAACTCCTCTTTCATATGCCAAAACCGGCGAATTGTCTCCGGCAGTTCGTGCCGAGATTTAGGGAAGCCATTTTGTATGAATTCGGCGAGGGAACGGCATTCCTCGTCAGTAGCAGCTGCAGCCACAATCCTGTCCCATGTTATTGCTCTTAATTTAGGGTCCTGCTCATAGGTGGAGTTAAATGGAGCTCTTATGGCGCTATCCATAGTTTGTGCGATGTCCTCTTCGTTTGCTTCCTCCTGGCTTAACGCCACTGGGCATCTCGATGTACAGTCTGGTGACGCATTGAGTTTGCCAGGGAGATGCTTTATTCGAAATTTGTACATCAAGGACCGTTCTTTGAAGTTAAACAGTCTTGGGTTCTTTATGTCCTCCAGAGCTTTGTCCGAGAAGATCTTCACCAGGGGCTTATGGTCCACGGTGACTAACAGCTCTGGGCACCCCAAAAACGAACATCCGGCATGCTTCCAGTCCGTAGACTAATGCCAATGCTTCTCCTTCCACTGGTGCATATCGGGACTCTGCGTCATTAGTGAATCGGGAGCCGGCCAGGATTAACTTCCAGTGGTCCTCACCACACTTCGGTTCAGCTTCGGTGGCACAGTTGCAGTGCTTCTGGAAAAGAAAATATCCTAAGCCTGTTTTGCTGAAGTCCGTCGACAAACAAGTTGGCCTATTCACTTGAAGGTTCTTACACCGTTCTCGATTTCTTCTGTGATCCTTCTTTTCGACTCTTGAAGATTCGATCGAGTGTGCTGTCCCAGTAGAACTTCCGATTTTTTGTCTTTAGCAGCTCCGGAACGGGCCATTACCTCGGCCTGAGAAAAAGCGTAGGCTACCTGGTTTACCATTCCAAACCAGGATCTTATGTCAGTTATATTTTTTGGTGTCGGGAAATTCCGTATTGTTTCAGTCATTTTTTGGTGGGTTTTATCCCGTCTTCTGTTATCAAGAACCCGCAAATTCCACCTCTTTTTTCATGAAGTGAAATTTCTGGGGTTGAATACGATACCATTTTTGCTGCAGTTATTTATGTACTCTATAGTATGCCAAAATGATGATTCAATAGAGTTGTCCCATAGTATCGTATCGTCAATACATCTTGTTTTCCTGGGCATATCTACAGTAATATTGTCGAACCTGCGTGTATATGCGTCTCCTGACGCTTGGAACTTTGTGGTGCCCGAAGATAACGGTATCTACCCCATTCCGTGATGAAGGTAGTTGCATCTCTTGCCGATGGAGAGAGGGTTAGGCTATGATAGCCATTCCATGCATCCAAAACGGTTTTTCTAGTTTTCGCAGGCACCAGCGATGCCTGATTGAAAGGAGACGGTGTATGATGGGTTTCTCGTAGGGTAGCGGTGTTGAGCTTCTGTAGGTCCACCGTGACGCCTCGGTGACCCGTCCTTTTTCGGTGCAACCACCATTCTGGAGCACCATGTTGTAGGTGTACCCACTGGTACAGGTTCTATGATGCCCAATGCCACGTCTCGGTCGAGGTCCTCCTTGACTCTTTTCTTCCAATGGTGTGGGACCGGGATTGGGGGGTGTGGACAGCTGAGGGTTTGGCCCCTGGATGAACGTGATGTCCATGGGTTTTCCTTCCATCGCCTGCAGCCGTTGATGTGGGCATACATTGAATGCACTGGACTCAAAATGCTCCTTCATCCATCGTTCCAATCGGGGTCTGTTTTCTTCCATAGGAGCGAAAGGGATACTGTCCGGCTTAGGTGGGACATTAGTTCTTTGTGGGCACCCACATGGTGCCTTTCCGCCGTCGCTAGTTGCCACGTTCTGCTGGGAAGTTGGGTCTGGAAAGTTATCTGGCACCAGACCAAGGTCTTTTAGGGCCGACTCGGACAGGCAGAAATCTGATGTATTTTTGATACATATATAATCTGGACGTGTTTCCCGCGATCCTACTCTGACTTTAGCTTAATATCACGCCTTTTATGTTTAGTAGGTTATCCGTGATTCCCGAATTCGGTGACTAGTCGGTACTAGACATTTGTCTGGACACTTCAGAATTTTTGGATTTCTGGTCCGCTAGAGCATGTCTGTGCCCCAGTGTCTGCGATCGCCTCGATCCGGTGAGTATGGAGGCCAGCTTGTCCTATGGATATGTGCCCGAATTCCGCATGGGCCTCTGGAATCAGAGTTATCTCTACCATCAGGGTTGGTGCTGGATCAGGAGTACCTCTTCGAACTTACTTTTGTTCCAAATCAGGTGCGGCACGGCCTTTGGTTTTGTCAGGTTGATTTCACCTCTCCTTTTCACTTGTCCATCTTGGACGATCATCCGTTACGACCCTTCTTGTGTCTTTGGGTGGTGAGAGTTCTGGATTCTGCTCCGACCACACCCGCTGTAGATTTGTTGCTGGACCCCTGCTTCGGTTTCCTGCAAACCCCTTTTAAATGTCCGGTTAAGCCGCAATTGTGACAAGTCATCTTTGCTGCTGGGCAACCCCTTCGTTCATTCGAGCCGTCAGGGTGTGAGCTCTTCCCACACCATTTACAGGGTTCAGTGTCTCTCGGGGTTGATACGGTCTGGTTCTCCCGAGGCCGCTGCCTGCGCCCGATCTCTGTGTGCTCGTTGTAGTAGGGTATACGTTACTATGGAGATGGGGTGTAGACTTGTCCGTGGTCTCTAGGCTGACAAGCCTGTTGAACTTTTCTTCCAGTGTCGTAAGTGTCGCAGCCTCAGACAACACCTTGCTTTGATGCTCCAGGTTTGCCAGCCCAGCCACCATTTGTCCTGCTACCATATCGTTGAGTAGCTGACTTTCCGACCGCATCCTATCCCGTTCGGACAAGTCACTGAAAAGTCGCAGAATTTTGCGACTGATCAAGTCGTGCCACGAAGTCCGTGAATCGATTCCCCTCCTTCTGCCTTACGGGGTGGAATTCTTGCCGGTACACTTCTTTGTGTAGGCTTCTGCGGCGGCTACGAGCTTTATGTGTCGTAACAGCTCTTCCTCCGTGACGGAGTTTAGTACTTCTGCTCCTACCATATCGAACAACAGCCTGTTCACTTCTGGGGCACAGGCCGTTTCTCAGCTCGTTTCTTAACGCTGTTGGCTCCGTCAACCCACACATCTCCTTGTATCTATTCCAGGAGTCAATGAATATCGCCCAGTCACCATCACTTGAGTCCGGTTCTATATTAGGTCTGTCGGGTCTCCTTGTAAGTGACTTTCTCGGCTGTCCTCCGTCTCTTCGCAGGGCGATGATCTCTTGCTGTAGCTCGATGAGCTGTCGAAGTAATGTCTGCTGTGTTTGTTCGTCCATATTCCAACGTTGTTTGTAGCAGGTTTCCTATATCGGGCGACGCCATGTAAGGTAACAGCGAGGACGACGTGTATCTGCCTAGATACTCGTTGCCGTAAATGTCTTGTTTAAGTAGCCCCTCTCGCCTCTCGTGTAAGGCGGGCGAGTCTACTTCTATGGGGGTGTGACGCCAAGACCATTCCGGTCTTGTAACTGGGCGTCTTAGGTTCGATTCCACCTCTACAAGCTTTAATTAAAATTTCATTTCCACTTAATCACAATATCACATCCAGGAAATGGTTTTTAAAATTCTGTATTGCTCTATTTTTAAACTATTATAAATTATTATAATTAAAATTTTAAAAAAAGTGAAAAAAATTCTTGTAAAAACTCATTATTCATAAAAAAATTTATTTCTTCAGATGACTGTCTTTAATATAACTTATTTACAAAAGCAATTAAAAGCTTTTCTAATTAAATAATGTCAGTTTGATTACATTCTTTCAGTTTACTATTTAGAGTAGATTTTCAGTTAGAATAGTAAAAGTTTGAAAAAAAAAAAAATTAGATGATTTACATTCTCCAAGGTGTCCTACTTTTAACTACAAAAAATTCCAAAAAATAATTTCATTCATTGGTGAATAAGACCTGAAAGTTTCATTAAAATCTGACAATTATTTGATTTTTGCAAGAACTTCTAAATCAATGTTTTCACCGAAAAAAATGTGCAAAAAAAAAGTCATTGTAATTATTACATCCACCAATGACAAACAAAACAAGATTTTGAATCAAAATTTTGAACATTCTGGAAAGGATTAAAAAAATTTTTTTTTAAAATACATAGGTCTTTTATCTTAAACATTTTGACAATAGAATGTTTTTGGGCCTTTTTCATTATGCTGTTTTTATGCAAAAAAGCAGCGCTACCTAATGTAAATCATCTATTTTTTTTTTTTTTTCAAACAGTTACTCTTTTTACCAAAAATCTGCTCCAAATAGTAAAATAAAAAATGCAATAAAACTGACATTATTTAATTAGATAAGTTTTTTAATTGTCATTATAAATATATATTAAGGACATTATATGTCTTAAGAAAAAAGTTTTTTTCAATCAATAATGTATTTTTACAAGAATTGTTTTTTTTTGTTTTTTTTTTATAATAATTTATTATAAACTTTAAAAAATTCTTCAAAACTTTGATCCCATTAGGTGATATTGTTACTAAGTAAAAACTGTATTTACTAATCAAAAATTGAAAAGCTTAATGCAAATCATCATGCTTTAGATTTTTTTTTTAAATTTAATTATTTTGTATATAAATGTGCCCACTTTGAAAGTATGGGTGACCAACCATACATTATCAGAAAATAAGTGCAATGCCTATAGTAAATTTAAAGTCAACATTCCTAAAAATTAGATTATGGAGAATATTTTCAAACATTGTAACATTACTGAGTACTTAAAAATTACATAAAAAAGGTGTTCTCCCATCATTTTCTTAAATTATGTTTTAACAGATGAAGTCTCTGTAGAACAACAATAAAAGTGTCAACAACACCTTTATCAGCACTTGTAGGCTCGACAATCATGTAACAAGTGCGTAATCACTGCTACCGTTTGTTTTAAAAATCCATTTCGGCGTTATTTTAAACTTAAAGTAAATAATAGTTGTTTCAAATTAGATTAGTTATACTTTAAATCAGCTAATACTCCTCAAATAAAGTTTCAGAAAAGTATATTTTATTTTTGGAAGATTTTTTTAATAAAGGAAATTACAATGACATGACTAAAAAAGGGCAGTAATCAACTATTCTTAGCAAAAAAAAAAAAAAAAAAAATTAATTGACTACAATCAATATAATTTCTGCTTGAAATACACTACAGATTATTTTGCTTACTGGAAAAAGTAAATTTAATCCTTTAGCTGTCAATTTAAGCTAAAATGAAAGCTTTTTTTTAATTTTTAAAATTATTTTTTTAACCTTAGGTATCACAAATTAGTGGAGTTACCTACAGTGCCTTAGTAACATTATCACCTTGCTTGGGGTAAATTGATTTAAAAAAAAAAAAAAAATTGTTAAGATGCTGACTTGTAATTAATGAAAGTGAACTTCTAGCATTAACATAAAAATTTTGTATTTTTAAATTTTAACAGGAAATTTACTAATGCACAATAGAAGTAGTTTTTTTAAGATCATGTATTTTTCTTTACAAAATTACTTAAGTGGAAACACCTATCAATGTGACGCCATGACCCTTCATTACATGACAATTACAGCTCTCCACAACTTTCTGGCTTTTGTTACTCTCAGCAATGCATTTCCCTTTAGGACCCCCCTCTTTTATTTATGGTAATTGTACCTCCAACCATTCGATTAACATTTTCAAATAGCTTATTCACGGCTTTCTTCCACTTCTCTTATCCTTGATGTGTTTTGTGAGGGTTAAATTCTCCAAGCCTTCTTTCCTCTGCCACTTAGAAGTTCTTAATCTCCCTAGAATATCCCATTTGTCATATGATCTGTCCATTGTATTCTCAACATTTACTGATTGAACTACATCTTAGTTGCCTTAAGTCATTTTTCATTTGTGACAAAATTGTCTGCCATAGGGGAGCAAAAATTACATAGCAATCCAACATTTTTTTCTTTGTTTCTAAGGAGATTTTCTTTAATACCTTGATCAGTTTCTGAAATGCATTTGTGCCTCACTTTCTGTTTGTTATTAAACTCCCTAGATAGTGGAATTTCTACACAGAGTGCGATGGATAAATTGTCGCCTTTTACCAAAATTACACAAACATATCTTGAAATATTAAAAAGTCAATTTATTTAAAAAAAAACAAAAAAAAAAACACCATTGGCTTCAACCACAGCCTCCAGACAACTTCAGAATCTCCTGCAACTCTTCTAGACGGTCTCCATGTAATCCTTGCCTTCAATTGATTATTTTTTCAGTTTTGGTGTTACAAGGGGTTTTGTTGGTCTCTTGCTCAAATGCGCCCCACATATAATAATCAAGGAGGTTGCCGTCTGGAGAGTTAGGTGTCTAGATGTAAGGGAAGATGTGGTCGCTGAAATTGTCTGACAGCCATGAATGGGTTCTCCTGCTTGTGTGGCATGGTGCAAAGTCCTGTTGCCATACATAGGGTCTTCTAGCAGCCACCCTCTTCATCTAGGTGAGCATTACCTCCTCAAGGCACTTGATGTAAGCCTCCATGTTGAGACTGTGAGTCTGTGGGAAGATGAATGGAGGCATGATGTTGCCATCCCTAGTGACCACTACAAGCACCTTCATAATCACCATTAGACTCATCCAACTCTTTCCAAATCCTCTGCACTGTCTTCAGATTGACACTCAAACACACTGAAATGTTCGTATTTGAGCTTCCGATGTGAATACCAAGCAGTACAGTATACAGTTTCCAAATATCTGGTTGAATGAATTGCATCATGATGCTCTTTTTCTCACAGATGGTGCCCAACTGACCCTACTATACTATGCAGGTGATAAAATCAAAAACAAACAATGCACATGTGCAAAATTCAAGTTATAAAATGGCAACAATTTACCCATCACACCCTGTAACTCTCAGTGTGGGCTGACCATTTTGCTTACCACTATGCATGGTCTTCTTACAATAGAGTCAGTTTTTCATTTTTTTAACTTGTCTTCATTGACAAATAGTCCTTTCAGTTGTCCGTCAGAATCTCCTATCAGTTGTATAGCATATGTTGATAAGTCTAAATACACAGAAATGAATTCTTACAGGTTATAAAATTATCTTAGAATTTTTTCACTGTACAGATTAATTTGAATGAGAAAAGACATTTTTCTTATACTCTTGTTTCTATTTTGGTATACACACTTAATTCATTATTTACACTATTTACATTTAGACTATTGTCCTCATCTTTGTTGTTGTTATCACAACTTTTCACCCATTGTGTCCTTTAGCCTTCATCAGATGTATATCGATCTGGGTAATCTACAATTCTGAACTGAACCCTTTATTTAATCTACAGGGGTAGACTGTTCTTGTTCCACTGCTTATGTCTAGGGATATCTCATCTAATCCTTATTTTCAGTACTGATCAGTTATTGCTCACCCATTTCCACTGAATCCAGGTACGCACTGCTCAAACCAGGGACTGAACTCAAAACTACTGTCACCAAATCACAAACTAATACTTTAAACTACTAGGCTATTATCTCATAGGATAATTCTGTGGTGAAACCTTAAGAGCTAAACCAAACCCCAAGCCTTAAACCTAATCTACCTGCTGATTAGTCCTTGACTGCTGCTGCTTCTGTTAAAGACTTACTGTCATTTGCATTTTTTTTTTAACAGTTCCCATATCATACTTATTTCTATACTAGGCCTACTAACAAGGAAGTCTTTGTCTTTCATTAGAAACTCTACTTTGTGGAATTGATCTAAGGTGCTCGCATTCTTAGCAATCGGATAATAAACTTGGATGCGGTAAGCCGTACTAACATTCCAATAGTTAATCTGATGGAAATGTTGACCTGCATACAGACATTATTCTTCCAACTAGATACTCTGACATATAGCAACATGAAGAAGGCTTGGTTATGAGTTCACTGTTGTCACCAATGATGATGAACATATACATGGAATACAAGGAAATGGCTTTAGGAATGGTCCCACTAAAGCCAACAGTGTGGCTGAGATATGTAGATGACACCTTCATACTCTGGCTGTGCCAGAAGGCTGTACAAATACTACTGGACCATGTGAATTCAATAAGACCTTCCGACCAGTTCACAATGGAAGAGAATAATAATCAGCTGGCCTTCTTGGATGTACTAATAACTCATACAGAGAATGGGAATATCAATATATCACAAAACAACTTTCAACTTCAATTCCCACCATCTATACAGTGTGGAGAAAGAGATTGTTCAATGCCGAGGCAAAAATCATAAATATGTCTACCTTATGCCAAGGTTTTATCAGAAGAGATTCAGAAGATCTGCAGTACATACAAGATCAGGACAATATTTAGATGCAGCTCCACTCTAAGGAGATATTTCTGCTGTGTAAAGCCTAACACAGGTGAGAACATGACAAAAAACTATGTTTACTCCATTCCTTGTAGTTGTGACTAAAAATATAAAGGTGAAACACACCACTCGCTAAAAGGAACACTGAAAAGCCATAGTGAGGGTTGAAACAATGAAATCTGACATAGCTGATCATGTATGGAGTGAAAAGGGTAGTCATCAACCACTCTGGAATGCAGTGAAGAGAGAAGTGTAAAAGAACCAGTGCATATGCGAGGCTATCAGGACCTACTTAGTAGGCCTAGCATAGAAATAAATACAATATGGGAGCCACTATTAAAGAAAGATAAATGGCAACAAATCTTCAACAGAAGCAGCAGCAGGCAAGCACTAATCAACAGGCAGGTTTGGTTTAATTCTTAAGGTTTTAAAGGGAATTGTCCTATGGGAAAATAGCCTCATGGATCAAAGCATTGGTTTGTGAATTTGTTGATATAGTAATTGTGAGTTCAATCCCTGGTGTGTACCTGGACTTAGTAGAAATGAGCAAGCAATAAAAATAGTAAATTTAGCAAGTACTAAAATAAGTAGACATGGACAGTGGAACAAGAACAGTCTACCCCTATAGATTAAATAAAGGGTTCAGTTCAGAATTCTTTGTATGTTACCCAAATCAATATACACCTGATAAAGGTCAGAGAGCACAATGGGCGAAATGTTATGATAACAACAACAACAAAGGTCTGAATGTAAACAGTGTAAATAATAATGCTTCTTCCCAGAAATTTGGACTTAATTCATTGTCTATTCACATAAAATCTATTTGTTCCTAATAAAACAGATTTTTTGTATATCTTTTTCGAGCTTCTGTAACTTCTCAAAACATTCTTTGTGCTTTATTTAATTGAGTATTTTTGTACAATCTATGAAACACAGGAAATGTCCTATAACTGGCTTTTCATTTAGGAAATTTAAAACAATGTTTTTAAAACAAAATTTCCTGTGAAAAAAAAAAAAAAATCCCAAACAAAAGATTTTATTTATTCAGCAAAAGCTTCCTTTTAACAGATTTCCTCTCAGGTGTTATTCTTCCTCGATTAAATACACCATGGCCTATAAAAAGACACATTTTGTTTATAATGTTGGAATTATAGGACACTTTCTAGAATGCTCTATATTAGCCAAAAGGGAAACTTGAGTTCCTTTGAAAAAACAATATTAATAATAAATAAATGAAAGTAATATTAACTTTATATAGTGTTGTCATCCTCCACAAGACAATATTGCATTTTCTCTTATTCACCACTTCAACTCAAAAAACAATAACATGAATTATAAACAGCTTTATGGACAATTTTTTTTTTGGCCTTCTCTTTCAGGAAAACAGGCACATTAAAGCTAAATCATATATATATTTTATAAAAAAAATTATAACATAAGTATGTTATAAAATCACTACAAAAATAGCCATTTTGTTTCAACACACTCTGTGTCTTATTAAGTGATGTTGAAAATAAAATAAAATAAACACAGAGTGTGTTGAAACAAAATGGCTATTTTTGTAGTGATTTTATAACATACTATGTTATAATTTTTTTTATAAAAAATAATTATATCTGCTCTACTTTGTATTGAGCACTCTTTTAAGAATAGTAATTGTTGGTTATTGGAATTCATTCCGTATATACCAATTATATACTTGGAGATATATATATATATATATTAGTTATGTGTACAAGGTGTTATGACTGTTAGACAACATTACATTTTCAAATGGGAAAAAAATTGGAAATCTCAAAGAAAAACTTGTTTCTCTATATTTCAATTAGTTTACCAAAATCTGTTTAGGCAAAGCATACATGAAAAAGTAAATGAAAAATGAAGAGTATACAACGTGCACCAATTTTGAAAAGGATACGCAAGCTGTCTTTCAGCTTTAACAGAGAGAAGAACCCAGCTGCTCTGGAAAAAAAAAAAAAAAAAAGGAATTTTAATAAGGGATTTTTCAGTGCACCCACATCAATATAAAGTGGATTTAATGGCAATAACATGGAAAATTGCTCAAGCCCCCTTAGCACCTCCCCTTTTGGAGACACCTTAAGCACAAAGTAATGACCACAGCTCTCTCCCAAAGGAGAGGTAATGCCTGGAGAGATGGCCGCCCCAAGAAGGTTGAGCTGATATTTTTTTAAACTACTCAGCTGAAGCTAGAAAAGAATTTTAATAATGCTCAAACTATTGGAGAGAGAGAGAGAATTTCAAATGTTTACATTCACAGCTATTTATAAAAATATTGCAAGGAAACTTTAAGTTACCCATTTAAAAAACAACAATCCATTCATTTTAGTACAAATTATTACAAAGCCTCAATCAATACAAAGTAATTGTAAATTAACACATTTTCCTTTTTTGGAGAATTCAAATCCAACAATCACTAAATTTTGTGCTTTTAGGAAAAAAAAAAAAAATGAGGATAGTAGTCCAAATAATTCAGAGAATAACGATGATACATTCCTTTCAATTGTCATTTTAGGTAAGGCCTTATGAAATTACAACCTTTATGTTTGATTAATAAAATTCTTCTTTCCGAGCAAAAGACAAATTGAAATAATGCACTAAATATGGAACAAATAATTGGTCTAAATTATTTGCATAAAAAGATCAGGTTGCTTTCATTTTTTATGTTCTAGATGCAACAGAAATGGCAGCATTCAATTTCTGCTTGCTTTGTTTTTTTAATACGGTGTGTTGTAATAAATATCGGCTCAGAATGAGACATCAAAGCTGAGCAGAGTTCAAATTCCAGTCTGGTTAGTTACTTTCACCTATGTACAAATACTCTTCAGAAAGGTATGAATCCAGCCCTTCTCCCACCAGCTATGGGTTAAATAGCAGGACAGACTGGGTCCTATGGCCTTGTTTGGCAACCAGTCTACTGCAGAAAAAAAACAGCAGCCTACTGGGGCAAATCTTCTTCCTACTCAGTCAAACTGAAAGAGACATGATTGCCCAAGCGTGTATCACGTATGACACTTGACGCTTGCAAATTAAGACATGTTGTAAGACCTGAAACTTCACTCAAGAAGTTATAAACATACAACAAAGGGAGAGACGGTGGGGAGAGGGAGAGACGGGGGGGAATGGAGAGGGAGAGATTTATTGTTATTGTGAGGTATGATTCTTTTAACATAGACACTGATAAGAATCAGATAAAAATATCAAAATGTTATATTTATACAAGCTAGCATTTACCTGCAAAATTTCACAGTTTTCCAATTTGAATTTTCTGATGAATCCTAATTCTTAATTTAATGACTGAATGTGTTCATTCTAAGTCCCATGATTATAAAATATCTGTGGAAATTTCCCATTGCATTGTTAGCTATTCAAGCTAAACAACTTAACAGAATATTGCAATAGCAACCATAAGGACAAATGCAGGTCATTAAAGAATGTACAAATTGAAAAAGATTCAAAATTGATGAGGTTTTCCATTTCACTGATGTAGACATTAAATGCATGAGAGCATTACTGCCCCCACTCTATTTTCCCTTTATTATTATGTATACTTCCTTTTTCTCACTAAAACCAAACAGTGTTTCTGAAATATCTTTTTCTTCTGTCTTTCCTCACAATCAAAATGGAATAGTTCATTATTTATTTGTGGTAATGGCAGGCTGCCACACATGCTAACTTATTAATGAAAAAACAAGCAGAATTGTAATATGATAATCAGAATCCTTTTAAGTTTCAATTTGATTACTTTTTAAGTTGGTTCATTTTGTTTGGTGGCCTATCAACCTCTATCAGTTATTTCATACTAAAATCTAAATATTTAGCACATACTTTTAGACTTCCAACTATACATATTTTGTACATAATTTTATACTTCCAGAGTAAGGTATGCTTTTTTTTAGATATATGGTTTGGAGATCATAAAATGTATTGCTGGTAATTTTACTATAAAAATGTATTTTTCTATTTTTTTAGTGTTGCATTGATTGGTCATTTTGTTATAAAAATGTACTGTTGATTTTTGATTGAGGATTAACTATTTGGCCATAGCTGGGACCATAACAGGTGCTACTACCTCAGGTCAGTGTGGGCTTGGGAACAGCAGCAATTAAGAGGCAATTCCAAACTGCTCAAAACCTCCAATCTCTTGATCAGAGGCCTTGCTGCCGGATGTAATTTATCATCATATACAGGACAACTTTTAAATAGAAAATACATAGCCATCATAACAGAGAAAGCAAGAGTTAGTTTATTTTTTTTACTGACTACTAAGAGGTTCTACTATGAACAAGAATTAAAAGAAATATCTCTCTTGAATAGCAGTAGTAGTAGTCATAGTATTTGTCTTTATAATCTCCCTTTATCAGCAATTGTCACACAACTAATATCAGTATGATTTTACAAAGTTCTCATATATTGACAAAACTGGTCACCAACGACTCACGTATCCAACTACACTGCACTTCCAACAGGTGTACAGCTCAGCAAGTAAAATTCATGAATTTTATCAACAGTTTGTTTTGGATTTTTTAGGGTTAAAAAAAAAAAAAAAAAAAAAATGCAATTTGCACTTTAAATCAAAACGAAAATGCAGAAAGCATTTCCTGACAACAAAACAACAAAGATTTGATACTTACAGTAACAACTGGCAATTCAAACAGTTCTCTGGCTTCTGAGTATTCATCATTGTCTACATCATCAGCAATGACATGGCTCACCATCTCACTGAGATAAGTGTCTTTCTTAGCCCCACCAGCATTGAGAATTCTTTGCACCTGCAAGAAAAAAAAAAAAAAAAAAAAAAAGAAAGGAAAAACTTTATTTTCTCATATAGATTGTGTATAATATAACCCAAGCTTCTGAGTAATACTAGTAGGCCTACCGTAGTCAAATATTGCCATACCGAGCATCATACTGGACATATTTTATAGCAAATAAATGGTCTTCATTCTATGTTGTACAAAGCTACACCAAAATGGTGATAAAAACCACTTACTGTAAATATATCTGATATAAAGATTTAGATATTGTACATTTGTTTTTGTTTATGCCTACTACCCTGGGTCTGCCTACTACCCTGGGTCTGCCTACTACCCTGGGTCTGCCTACTACCCTGGGTCTGCCTACTACCCTGGGTCTGCCTACTACCCTGGGTCTGCCTACTACATAGCTTAAGTTTCTTCTTCTCTTTTATCACAGCATAAAGAGTAAAACATCATCCAGTATGTATGACACTTAAAATCAACAAATACCTTGTATAAATGAAAATTTAAAAGATGTCTTCCTATCCCAAATTTGCATTCATCTTTGTTTCACAAGTATTTACATTGTTGAGGTATTGTTTTTCCAATGACAAGAATCTCTAAATACATAGCAGAAGTAACAGACCAGATGTGGCAGCAAGATTTGATGAATGAACAAATAGTAGACTTATAAATATGCAAGATTTTATCAAGAAAAATTGTCCTGCACAACATAGTAAAGTGACTTTCCAAGGAGCAGACTTAATAATTGATTCAATATAATCATTCCACTTTGTGTCAGCGGAAAATGTAAAAGTAAGGCGGCAAGTGAGTTGCTCTCCTGGAGGTTAGTATTAACCAGGTTGATGAAAGGAAAAAAAAATGTTCTTTAAGATCATTAATAGAGAGCAGTTTCATTTTAGAGTCATTAAAATTAAAAAGCAACTTCTTGCCCCAGTTAACAACAGATTAAAGGTCATTTTCAAGATTAGATGTCAATTTGATTTTACATAGCCTATGTGACTTACTCTTAAAACAGGAGTAAATAGTCCTGGCATCAGCATAGATACCAAGTTGGGAACTGATGAGGAGACAGTTGCTGTTGAAAATAAGGGACAAAGTAGGTCAAAGAAAAGAGTCCTGGAGTATACCCACATTAATGCAAAAAGATCTAGTAGAGTGGCAGAAAGAAAGTCAGAAACACCATATCTTCAACTTGAGAAGACAACCAGCATGCCAAACTTCGTCAAATGCCTTTAAGACATCTAAAGAAACAGCCAAAACTTCAACGTTCTTATCTAAAACCTGACAAACTCTTTCAGTAATAAGCATCAACACACTGACAGTTGACCTTGGGAAGCAAAAGTCATATTGTTTGTCTGAAAGAAGACCCTGTGAGGTGAGATGCTTAATCAATTCAGAGTTGATTACAGCCTCTAATATTTTTACAAAAGTGTATAAAATTACGCAGTAACACATATATGTTTAGGAAAATGAAATAATAAAATATAAGCAATCATATACGTGTGTGCTGGCTTGTATACACAGGTACACAAATAAATAATCACCGAATGTTACCAAGAGGTGTAAACATAATAGAGATGGGTGGTTTAACCAAAAAACCGACTTTTTTCAGTTTCATCTTCACACCATGAAACCACATCGAAATTTTTTACGAAATTGAAATCATTCAGTTTAGTGCTATCACACTACTGAGTGACCATATCCAAAGAAACAGTATTGAAAAAGACTTTCAGATGTTAATAAAATTAACTACTTTATACCATTGTAAGAGAAAAAGATTGAACAAAAATGTTAAAAACATTTGACCAGTTAGTTTTAGGAAATAAATATGAAATCTATTTGTTTACAAAAGAAATGAAGAAGAAAAAAAAAAAAGGAAATACAACATGATGTCTGAAATCTATTTATTACAGTTTTCAAAAAAAAAAAAAGAAAAAATTTAAAAACTTAAAAAAAAAAACTTTTTGCGGTAAAATTAAGTTAACAAAATAGCAAGTAAAAATGAAAAAAAAAACAAACTTGCCAGTTTCATCTTAATGTTAAATTTGATGAAGTTGGATTTTTTGTAAGGGTAATAATTGTTTTCTAGTAAGCCAGTATGCCAATCGCAAAATAAAATTGTTGTAAACAAGAAAAATGAATGAAGATTTTTTTTTTTTTTTATAAATAAATTTGTTTTTTTATTTATGGAATGCGCCTAAAATAGATATCAAGAAAAATGATTCTTAATTTCACTTTTAAAATGTGTATATTTTCAGATATGAGAGTCTTTTGTGTAAAATTGTTTGTTTTCTATAAATAAAATTATGTTTCTATCTAGCAAATACACCTAAAATTAGATATTAAAAAAAATAAAGTAAGTTTTAATCTCAGTTTTAAAATTTGTATATTTTCAAAACTGCAAGTGATTTTTTTAAAATCCAAAGTAAAAATTATTCTTTTTTAGCCACTAGTGTTCGGTAGTTGTTTTTACTGTTCTGTCTATAAAATTCTTCTAAACAAGAAAAATTAATTCATTTTATTTTTTACAAATATCTTTATGGTTTTATCTGGCAAATAATACACTTAAGTAAGACGTAAGATTATATTAAAATGACTAAAATAGTTTTTAATTTCAGTTTTAACATGTGTATCTAAAAAAAAAAGAACAGGTGATAATTGCAGATTTGGAAATCTCAGTTATGTGCCATGCATAATACACACTTAAGCGATCATGTATCTTTTGATATATGACTGACTAAGCAAATTCCCCCCCACCACAAGAGGTTGCCATTTCTTTCTGTGGTAGACCAGTTGCCATCCAAGGCTATAGAACCTGATCTGTCCTGCTATTTACCCATACCTGAGTGGAAAAAGAGGAGGATCCATACCTTTCCCAAGGGTATTAGCACGTAAGTGAATGTAATGAATTTGAATGGCAATAAAACTCTCAGATTCCTCAATCCAAGCCACTATCCATTACTCCATCATGCCTCCTTCCAAAATGAAATTAAAAACTTTTAATTATTTTTAATATTTAATTTTAGGTGTATTCATGAGATAAAAACAAATTTATTTAAGAAAAAAAATAACATTGATTTTCCTTGTTTAGAAGAAATTTATTTGCAAAACCTCAATAATAGTTGACTGGCATACCAGAAAAGAATTGCTGTATTTTTTTTTTTTTTTTGCTTATTTTATAATTTTTGAAGGAATTCACTTCCTCGGGTCAGAGAAGAAATGAATATCTTCATGGTTGTATTTTAAGGTGTTTTCTAATTGAGTGTACAATAACTTCAACAATACTAATTACTCAATTTCAACACACATCAACATGTTGCAAAAAAATTCTAGTGATATAAAATAAGATAATTTTTCCAGAAAAATGAATAATTTTCAAAAATCAGCATTAACATCAAAAGATTAACGGTTAATATTGATTCAAACAATTCTCTAAAATGATTGGTAAAAATATATTTTTCAACAATTTGCTGTTACTATACACATACATCATCATCCCTTTGACTTTTGTAATCATAGAGGGGGGGATCCAAATTCAGAAGCCACACAGAATCTCCTCCACAACAGTCTCTGAACAGCAGCCATCAGCAATTCTGGTATAGTCATGACTGTTCATTGTTTGACATTGTCCAACCAATTTTTGTGTTGGTGTCCTCTCCTACGTCCATCTTTAACGGTGCCTTGCATGATGGCCTTGTACAGGTTGCCATGCCTTTTAGCATGTCTAAACCACACCATTTTTCTCCATTTGACAGTGGTGAGAAGAGATTCCTGGTAGGCCACAAAACTTTCAATCCTTTTCCACACAAACTCATTGGTTCTATGTTCCCAATAGAACATGCCAAGGAGCTTTCACATGCATTTGTTCTCAAACACTTGGATCCTTCCCTCTGCTTCTGCCAACAGTGTCCAGGTTTCACATCCATATAGGAGAATGGAGACTACCAGCAATTTGTACAGTCTGGACTTCATTTTTAGGCATACATACATATATTAAATCATTGTTTGCAAATTCTCCAACAGCTTTCAAATAAAAATGTTTCACGTGTTCCGTTTCAATGTTAAACAGTTTGGGGATCCAAATTAATTTATTATTATTATCCAATTCCAGGAGGAAATATCCACAGAAATATTTTCTCAAGCATAGTAAAGGATCAATAAAAAAATTACTTACAAAATTACAATAAAATCCTCTGCATATAAAATCATTTCAAATGACTCATTTCTACTTTATTCTCCAATGTTTAATTGTTTTTTATCATGAAAGCTTATATTTTAGATTTCAGTGTAAAATTAGTCATAGTCTCCATTACAAGTTATACAACAAATTTTTTTTATTGCAAAGTTATTTAGCTAAATTCTAGTTATTTTCAGACAAATATTTCAAGTGCAATATTCTTAAATCTAATAACTGTCTTAAAGCTTGCCCTCACAAGAGCCACCTTACTTCTCTACAAATTAAAAGTCAATTTAAACTGATTCTATTTCATGAAATGAATTCACAGAAGCCACTATTAAGGGCATGACTTTTAATTAAGCTGATAATTGTATTCAGATCTCTAAAGATTTTTTTTAGTCACTAATGCCACTCTTATAAAATTCAAGAACATCATGTTCAGTGTTTGCAGATTTAACTTCAACACTTCTTCCTGTCATTACCGCTGCATTTGCACATAAAGTTATTCTGTTCTAACCTTGAAAAATTCTCACATTCATCAAATGGTCACACAACAAATGACAAAAAAAATAATCTTTGTAGACACTTATCATAACCACACCTGACACATACCAATAGTTGTGATATATTTACAACTAGCAGTAGAGCCTGACGTTGCCCAGGGATGTAACAGTAAGGGATAGATCAAGTATCGACCATCATAAAGACTGAAAATAAAATTGACAAAGATTATTGTTTAAGGTTGACGGACACGCATGCCTTAATTAGTTTTTTTTTTTTTTTTGGTGAATTGGTCAAACCCAAACTCAAACAAAAACATTGTTTTCAATCGTTATGAGTCTACCGATTGAATAGAATTTTATTATAAACAATTGTCTTGTAAATGGAATTTTTAAAGCATTCTGAATGTAAAAAAAAATAATGAAAAAAAGTGTGCAAGACAATAAGAAACACTACCTGCCAAAAAAAAGTGAAGTTTTGTTGAAATCGGTTGAAAAATGTATCCGATCCCATATATAAATGAACATACATACACACACACACACACACACAAACCAACCTGGGTTTTATAAGTATAACTAGATATGAGTTGTCCCCCTTTCATTCTCGCGATGCCTCTTAATCGTGTTTTCAAATTGATTTTGTGCAAAAAACAATTGTGTTTTTTCCAATTTTTTGCTGTCAGAACCACCGCAAAAGGTAATTTTATGTAGTCCTGTGAAGTTTTGTTGAAATCGGTTGAAAAATGTAGGAAATCTGATCCAATATATAAATGTACAGACACACACACACAACCTGGGTTTTATAATAAGTATGATGTCATTTCATTTAGCAAAAATTTCAAATTTTGAATCTTTACTTTTTCCAAGGAGTTGCTTAAAGGGGTCATTGTTAATTTCAGAAATTTGTCTACCCAGAATATCATTCTATGGTAATTTTTTTTTTAAATTTTGTCTGCATTTATTTTTTATTTTGTCTATTTATGTTTTCCCTTGCATAAATTAATTCTAACTGACAACATGAGTTTTTCAATCCTGATGAATACTCTGTTAGCTTTTGTAATTAAGGAAGAGGTTTCATAAAATATTTTCAATTACTTTTCTTGTATCAATAAATAGCTTACAACAGATTACTTTTGGTCATTCAATAATTTCAATAGCCTTTCAAAACAATTCTACAGGTTTTACTGGCAGGAGATGAAAAATGGTAATTTCATTGGTTTTAAGCTTTCACTCATTAAAACATTAATTACAAATTACACAAACAGGTTAATGTTCATTACTTCCTAGTTTACCAATGCTGTCAAAATTGACAGCATAAATTACTAAGTCCTTACTAGTATTTCCAGTGACAATGGAAATAAATATTGTACATAAAGTTTTTTTTTTTTGTTTTTTTTTTTACAATGATGTTCACCCTGTACAAGGCCCAACGGCCACTCAAGGCAGAGTTACAAAGTAAGAGGCATAGTTTATAGAGATATTTGGGAAAGATAACGGTTAACCTTAGACTTGAACAAGTTAAGATTGTAGTGATCAAGTATCATCTTGGGAGTCAGTTCCACAAAGCAGAAGTTTGTGAGAATACAAAGGGAATGTGAGTGGTTCGCTACAATGTGCATGGCAGGTCTTAGCCATGAAGGGCAGAACTGGTGGAACTAAGGAATGTAGTTCATCTGAACACTTTCCATAGAAATAGCAATAGAGCAGTTAGAGGCTTGCAACATTTCGTCTGTGAGAAAGGGATTGTAGGGTGGAAAATTACAAACATTAGAGACACAAAATTACACTTAGTTTATAGATAATGAAAGTAAATCCATATTTGTCTAGGTAGCCTTGCCTCTATAAACAGAAGGAATGGCTGCTGGGAATTAATATAATCAGACTGTGATTATATATTATTTTTTTTCTCCTCTGCCGATCCCCTGGCAAATCTTACTGCATTTTTTTTTTTTTTTTTTAAATACTGTGGACAGTTAACACATTTGAACTTGATTGGCTCCAAGGAGTGAGGATCATTTCAGTTCATCTTTTTACAGTGATTTATTTTATTATCCCAGCTCTTCTTCCCCTTATTCATTGTGTTTTTTCTTCTATACTATTTTAATATTATGTTAGCAGTCATATTCAGAGTCAACACATACTACCCCTGAACCCCCACCACCACCAATTGGGATGGTGACCCAGTCCTGATTGGAGGCCCCAGGATGTGCTTTGTGACACTAGCTATCAACATTTGCTTTTTTTTTTTCTACCTATATTTTTATACATTACAAATTAAACGAAATACAACTATTAAAGAAAGAAAACTTTTGCAGATTTTGACATCATTCTGAGGGGGGGGCGTCCATCCAAATCTGTGAATTTGCTTTGCTCATGTTAAGTCTCGAAAAAACACAATACAAAATTCACTATTTTTTTTTATCCATAATGTTGAAAGTGTTAAATTATTCAACTTTTTAACAAGAAAAATCTCAAGTTGATGTTAAAAATTGCCACAAAACATTTATTTATTTTTTTATATCATTTCATCCCAAGCAAAGCAATAATGCCACTAAGATGCAAGGGGCTACTAGGAGTGAAAGTGAATGAAACTTTAGAAGGAACCAGAAAACCAATCTGAAACAAGAAACAAGAGATAGGCCTGTACTCCTGTTTCATAGACAGTGAAGGAGTGTTTAAGATGTAATGATCTATTATCACAGGTCTCTAATTTGTATTTAGATACACTGTATTTATTTTCCAGTTTTCAAGTTGAATTGTTCACCTAGATTGCATATGATCCATAATTTTTAATATCCATTAATTAGGTTACAATAAAATTTACACTGAATACTACCTTATGAAAACTGAAATGTAGGGGGGGGGCTTTGGACCATCCCTGGTCATATTGGTAATGGTCATCATATTTTCAAATTTTATTGCTAGATGATCCTGGTCATGAAAGTGTTTTATTTTTTTTTATAAATTTAACTACTTATCTACTGACAAGAGTTTTTTAATGTCACATAAAAAAAACAAATAACTGTCATAGCTTAACCTTGAATTTCAGAGGCCCTCTACTAAATGACACATCATCTTCAAAAACGTAAGTGATTGTCAACTTGGAATCCTTTTGCTAAAGTTAATATTCAATAATACATAAAATTAATTAATAAAACAGCTAACCAAAAACAAAAAAAACTAGGATTGTAGGAAAATGTAACATTGCTGATAGCATTTGGTTAATATAAAATGATAAATGCAAATTTTACAAGTGCAAAAAAAAAAATAAAATAAAATAAAAAAAAATAAACAAAATCATCCTGTAAGAAATATTTTCCTTCTAGCTTCAATCTAACCAGAATCAAGATTTAAAACCAAACCACTGTACCTCTCCAGATTAATACTCTACCACTGAGACATCAAGTAAGTTGAAATTACACAACATTTTTATTTTATTAAAAATCAAGGAAAAGCATTACATTTCAATAATGATATCAAACATAATTCTCCAATATCTAATAAAAACCTGGTCACATCTCACCCCCAAAAAGAGCTGGAAAAAATACTTTCCAAGACTCTTCAAAATATTTTAGAGTTAAATTTTGAGAAATGTTGAGAAATGATTCTTTTCTAAATTTTTTCTGCTATGTATTTATAGATTCTTGATAAAATCCAAAAAAGAATCTGCAATGTTATTGGTCCTGGTCTGGTATCTGTTTCAGTCACTTTCCTACTGCTATAACATTCCTTCCCTCTGCCTTTTCTATAAATATTTTCATGGTAATTATTCTGAAGAGCTTTACTATTTGGTACCTAAATTTTATTAATTCATTTAAAAAAGTAGTACTAGACTGACAGCAAGGTCTCATCATTTTATAGTTAAAACTTAAAATGGCTAGATGTAACCCTAAATTCTATGCTAAAAGCTAACAGTTTTATCTCTTGCAACTTTAACTTGGGAGACTCTTCTGACTTCTTGATTAAAATTTAAATGCAATGTCAATGTTATCTTCTATCTTAATTCCTGTTCTTTTATTTTTCCCTCTCTTCAAATTCAGTAACCCATTGCATCTTAGTGGCTTTATTATCTTACTTTGCGTAAAATGAGTAAAAAAAAATATACCGAAGTAACTATCATTAACAAACTGAATATTTGACGGTTAAGAAAGAGTAAAACTGTAAGAAATATTAAATTACCTGATTGTATGTCGGAAATTCAAATAAGTTTAAAAAAAAAAAAAAAAAAAAAGTTTATAGCGAAATCCTAAAATATAATAAACACAGTTTTGTCACTTATGCGGACATTAAAAATAGACAATGTTATTTTTTTAAATATGATTACCATAGGTTTTAGAAGGTAACATTCTTTTTTTCACTTTCATTTTTAGTAAAGTAATACTCCAACCTTTGGAAATCATATTTCCCTCACAAACCAACACAAACGCATTTTTGTTTGCTGTATTGCATCAAGTCTATTTTGTAAACCTTTTTGTATTTTTGTTTCTATAGTAAGCCTTAAGGTAAAATTACAAAAACGATTTTTGTCTTTACCTGTTTTGAAAAAAAATTAATGGATTGGAGGAGATGGGGGTTCAAATTTTCTCAAGCGATTCTATTATATATATATATATATATATATATATATATATATCAGCTCCTAAACAAACATGATAAAGAATTAATTTATTTTAGTTTTAATTTAATTCGGACATTCTTCTGCTGTTCAGTCGTTCAGTGTTTTTTTTGTTTTTTTTTTTTTTTTTAAGTTGGATGAATGACCCATGATTGTTGTAAAAAAAACAAAACAACAAAAACAAAAACAAAAGTGTTGTAAAATATCAAAGAAATCAAAAGAGGCATCATCATAGAAAAAGAATAATAAATTTAATAAAAAAAAATATAAAAAATCTGTTTTTTAAAGGAGGGAGAAGAAAATTAAAATAAATGAATTCAACTAAAAAAAATAAAATAAAATAAAATTGTTTATGAATCATTTATTTAACAATTTTTTTTTAACAATTAGAATTGAACAGGATACAAAAAAAAAAAAAAAACTGACTTCAAAGTTTTCATTTTTTTTTTTTTTAATTTTTTGTCAATTCTTGCTTAAAAAAGGGGGGAGAATTTATTTTTTTTTAATTCATTTTTTATTTGGATATTTGTTTACGTTTTTCTTATATTTTCGGTGGGTGGGGATTTAATTGATTCCCCCTCCCCTTAAACAAAAAAAATATTTCTATTTATTGATGCAAATTTATCAAACCATAAAAAAAGGAAACAATATGAAGCGGACACTTATATTTGAATTAGTTTTTCTTTCGCAAGTTTTCTTTTGTATTTTTTTTTAATTTATATAATTTATTTTTCAAATCACGAATAAAATAATTGGGCATGTGATTAAAATTTAATCGCGCTTTTATTTTTTTTTTAAATTAAAACTAAAAAAAAAAAAAAAAAAAAGAAAAAGCTGTGTCCATTCCTTCAAGTCAAAAACAAAAAATATTATCCAACAATAAAAATGAAGAATTGTAGAAAGAAAAGGTTTTTTTGTTTTTGTTTTTTCGTGAATGCAACCAAGAAAAAGTTAAAATGTGGGAGAAAAAAATTAAGGGCGAATGACGAGGAAAAGTGATTTTTAAACAAAAATAAATAAACGAAGCAAACAACAAAAAAGAAGCCGAAATTATACCTCGGCTCATCAAACAAAACAAAAAAGAAACATCTATGATTTAATCATTATATCGATTTCGATAGTAAATCGTGTCTGATTTTCAACCAGTTTACTGCAAATAAATCTTCTTTTTTTTTTTTTCAACAGCAGTAATATAAATAATACAGCGTAGAAGAAGAAGGTGTCAAGTTAAGTGAGCACAAAATGGGGGGGATCAGTTCATTTGATTCATTTATCCCATTAAAAAAAAGGATTTGTATATAAAGATCGGGATTAAACGCAGAGAAAACTATTGAAAAAAAATAGAGGAAATGTTTATAAAGAATTAATGAAAAAAAAAAACGAAATAAAATAGCCACCCATTTGCAACACCGGCGGTGTTGGGAAGAAGGGCGAAAAAAAAAAAAGGGGAAGTTTTGAGAATTGTGTTGATTAGATCGAAATAAACAAATAAAAAAAGGAATCAATGTTTTACCTCATCACTGATGTTTCCCACGATGTAGTAGGTAACATCCTTGAAGAGTCCCTCAATCGGCTCCAGGGCCGCCGTTGAAGACGACGACGATGATTTTGTGTTATCCTTGTTGCTGTCGACCGTCATTGCTTCGGCAGCCGACAACAATGTACGCGGTTTCCCGCTGAAATCCTACAAAGTCTCGCGAAATCTCGTTCGATCTCCACAACACTTTTCTAAAAAAAAAAAAAAAAAAAAAAGTATTATTCATTATTGATGAGGAATTTTGTGCTCAAATCAATATATTAAACAAAAACTTTTATGATATTTCAACTTTTTAAATCAATACCAGGATTTTGAGTCGAATGGAAATATAAATTTGTGTGAAATTCAGCTAATGATTTATTGCAAGTTTAGCTATTTCCGGTACGGTTTCATACGTAAACCAAACCGGGTGAATTAAGTTTAATAATTAATCTGTTAAGCACGTTAAAATATAAAACGAGAAGGAAAATTTCCTTTTTTGTTGTCATAAGTTTAATAAATAATTGCGTTTCTCTAATGTACAATAATATCTCCTGTATAAAGAGTGAAAATGAATTTTCCCAAAAAAACATCAACAGCTTAGTCTTCCATAGTTATAGCAATACTCCTAAAAAGTTTACCCTAGGCAAAATTTTAAAAAAGACATAAAACCTAAATCATGTAGAAAGGCATTTAAAAGGTAAAAAATGGATGTAAAAAATGTGACGAATGGTTTATCTAATTTTGCTCATACAAAATTAATAAAAATAAATTTATGAAAGTGCTTGAAAATTAACTCAAGCAAGTTTCTTTGAAAGCACCTTAAGATACGTTTTAGAAAAACTTAAAAAAAAAAAATTGTAAAAATCTTTTTATAATCTCCATTTTTACTACATGACAATAAGATTAAATTATATTTTTTAGAAAAATTAAAATAAGACAACTGTAGATTTGGATTAGGATTATTATTTTATTTTATTTAGTTAGTTTGTTTTGTTTCTAATTATTTTAAAATAAAATTCTACCTGGTGTAAGTTGTTTTGAGCACTTAAGATATGTATAATTTGATAATTTTAATTTAAAATAGGTTGTATGAATAAAATAGGAATTTATCAAAAACAAGCAAAGAAAAAAAAACATAATCCATTTTCCTTTTTGGAAGTTTAACTTGAAATGTTACTTATCTTTATTGTTTGTATAACAAAAACATAAATTTTATGCATGACTATAAAAAAAATCTCTCCCCACCTTTTCACAATTTATTTTACATCAACCTGCAACTACCACCACCTTCATTCTCTACTTTTCCCCCACCTTTTATGTTTCTTCTCCCCCACCCACTTTTTTTACTGTTTCTTTTCCTCCCCTCTCCTTTTCATGTTTCTTTTCCTCTCACCTCCTTTTTTAATGTTTCTTCTTCTCCTCCCACCTCCTTTTTTAATGTTTCTTCTTCTCCTCCCACCTTCTTTTTTAATGTTTCTTCTTCTCCTACCTGCTTTTTCTTTCCTTCTTCTTCTTGTTTAACCTTTCTTCCTCCAACAATTTTCTTTTTTTTTTCCAAACTATCATTAAGTATTTATTACATATGTCCGGAGGAGTGGGCTTAGACTTGGTTTTTTGTATTATACTGCTCATGACTGGCTTCTGTAATAATGTTCAACCAGACTAGCTCATTAACCATCACCATCATTAACTGTGGCACCAAACGAACAGTATATAGTACAATTCTTTCAAATGGGAAAGTTGACCTATATTGAAAATATGCTTTCAAAGTCATTGGGAAATAAGCAACAACCTCAGCCACCAAGCATTTGGATAGCCATAGATATTAACATATGAGAAATTTTTATATGGTGATTTACTAAGCATAGCTTATATGCAGCATCAAACTCATTACTCAGTCATAAGTGATCTAGTAAAACAAATTTGCTAACCATTACATCACATCGAAATAGTACCCTGTTTTACTAAGTATAGTTTAGATGTGGCACAAGGCCATAGGTGTGTATCCAACTCACTATTCAGCTGTAATTAATCTAGCTTCACAGTCATGTTAACCACATTAACATTAACAATAGCCCAAGGGAAATTTTTATATAATGACAAGTTTTATTCCATTTTCTGTTTAAAAAGATGTGTGAGAATTTGTTTTATGTCCATACATTCAAAAAAGATAAATGTTAATATAAGATCCATTTTGATCCAAAAGTTAAATTACCAACATTTTTCCTAGGTTCCTTCTACCTTTGATCAGCAAATTTTTCTCTGAAATGTATACTAAAGCCTTTTATCATTTTTGTTTAGACTTATTGTGTTCTATTTTGTATATGATTTGTTTGTAATTTATATATTTCCATTGTGGGGTTGACGATGCCTTTTTAATCTCAAACAAAATTACATGTATATATAAAAAAAAGAAACACATTCAGACAAGGCTGATGCATTACCAGAACAACCCACAACATATTCTTTGACATTTTATAGATTTTATAAATATATGGATGAACTGAGAAGTTGGTTAAGAGTGAAACATTATCTTAAAGCTTAGATAATTAACTTATAGATAGCAAGAGAATAATGAAAATCTCTCAGCCTAACCAAGAAAGGATTAAAAACTAGTATTTGATCAGATTTGGGGAGGTGGGTTGAGCTGAGATCTTTTCAGCACTTTCTTACATTTATAAGTTTAGATAGGGTGTCAGTCAGTTCAGTGCTGAGACCAAATTTATAAGCAATGAGCAGGTGGATATTTCCTTAGCTTAGTTTGGCATAAGGCCTAATTATGGAAAGCCTTATGAGGATTTTGAAGGACAGCTTTAGTGTTAATATTGCTACAAACACAAATCTGTGCAAAAGGTGGATTAAAGCACAAGAAAATTTGTATTTCAATGTTTATATTTTCTGACCAATAATAAAATAGAATGCAATTAGCCAATCAGCAGAATTAGATTTTTTTTTCTTTTTTATATGATCTCTTACTTGATTGGATATGTGTTCTGATGTAATGGATATCAGCTTAGAATGAGAAATCAGAAAGCCAAGTTCGAATTCCAGCCAGGTTCATTACATTCATTTACATGCAAATATCTTTAAGAAACATATGAATCCATTTCTTCTCCCCCACACCCAACTTATAGGGTGAATAACTGAACCGACTTGGTCATCTAGCCTTGGTTGGTAACCAGTGTACTGCAGAAAGAAACGGCAACCAACTGCAGGAAAAACTTCTACCTAGTCACTTATAAATTGAAAGCGACATGATCAACCAAACATGTTTCACTTAACTCAGTGGATCTCAACCTTTTTTTACCCATGGACCCCTTTCCCCTTCTTTTTATCTTGGTGGACCCATTCATAGCTATTGGACATAAGAACAATTTTCTATTCTTCACTAATATAAATTTTAAGGTTTTAATTATCAAAGAAATAGTATACGATTAAGCTTTATTTTTAAATGAAAACTAATTTAATACAAATAAAATATTCTACTATAATTATAATAATAATTATTATTACTATTTTTAATTAACACAACAATTGTGTTTTGCCTGTGGACCCCCGGAAATATTACATGGACCCCTAGGGTCCATGTAGACCCCGGTTGAGAACCACTGACTTAACTGATTGATTACTACTATTAACATTTAATCAGTAAAACATTGTCAGCATTAATAAAAAAATATATGGGCATCACTAAAAAACATACAGGCATCACTAGTAAAAATCATGCAGATATCATTAAAAACATTTAGGCATCTTAAAAAAACATACATCCATCACTAAAAACATACAGGCATCACTAAACACATACAAGTATCACTAAAAAATATTTAGGCATAACAAAAATACAGGTATCACTAAAAACATACTTGCATCACTAAAAAACAGTTGCATCACTAAAAAACATAAAAGCATCACTAAAAAAAACATACAAGCATCACTAGACAAAACATACAGACATCACTTTTAAAAAGACATACCAGCATCACTAAAAAAACATGCAGGCATCGCTAAAACATACAGGCATCACAAAAAAAGGAAAACATACAAGCATCACTAAAAAAGGCATACATGTATCACTAAAAAAGCATTCAAGCTTCACAGAAAATACATACAGGTATCACTAAAAATACAGACATCAGTAAAAAATGTACAAGTATCACTAAAAACATATAGGAATGGCTAAAAACATACAGGAATCACTAAAAAACAAAACATACAGGCATCACTAAAAAATGCAGCCTTGTATTGGGTGAACAATAGTAAAAAAAATTATGTAAAACAAATCATATCAATGACTAAAGAGATGCCCCCCACCCTTTGCATTGATGTGAATTCAGTCAATGAATTTATAAAAGGATGTGTAATCATTCACTTTTAGTTCTTCTCCCCTATTTCTTCATAATGGCTGGAAATTATAAGATAATTTAAATAAAGAAATTTTACCCTTCAATCTCTTTTTTTCTCTCTTCATTTTACAAATCAAGTTAGAACTGCTATCAACCATAGTATACCAAGTTGTACCATGTTTCTTTAATTCAAACATGTAATGTAAGATCAATGCTAACAGTTTCTGGCTTGTGTAATTCCCTTCTGGCTATATGCTTTCCAACTTAAGTTCTATCTATTCCGTAAAGGGTAACTCACAGAAGACTCCATCACAACAGCATCAGACCACAGCTCTCATTGGCCACAAAATGCAAAAAACAATTTTCCATAAACTGGGAATGGATCCTTCACAAATTTTGGAGGGGTTGTTAAAACAAATTTTGGAGGGGTTGTTAAAACAAATTTTGGAAGGGTTGTTAAAACAAATTTTGGAGGGGTTGTTAAAACAAATTTTGGAGTGGTTGTTAAAACAAATTTTGGAGGGGTTGTTAAAACAAATTTTGGAAGGTTTGTTAAAACAAATTTTGGAGTGGTTGTTAAAACAAATTTTGGAGGGGTTGTTAAAACAAATTTTGGAGGAGTTGTTAAAACAAATTTTGGAGGGGTTGTTAAAACAAATTTTGTAGGGGCTGTAAAAACAAATTTTGGAGGGGTTGTTAAAACAAATTTTGGAGGAGTTGTTAAAACAAATTTTGGAGGGGTTGTTAAAACAAATTTTGGAGGGGTTGTTAAAACAAATTTTGGAAGGTTTGTTAAAACAAATTTTGGAGGGTTGTTAAAACAAATTTTGGAGGGGTTGTTAAAACAAATTTTTTGGCTGTAAAACAAATTTTGGAGGGGTTGTTAAAACAAATTTTGGTGGGTTTTAAAACAAATTTTGGTGGGGTTGTTAAAACAAATTTTGGAGGGTTGTTAAAACAAATTTTGGAGGGGTTGTTGGAGGGGTTGTTAAAACAAATTTTGGAAAGTTGTTAAAACAAATTTTGGAGGGGTTGTTAAAACAAATTTTGGTGATTTGTTAAAACAAATTTTGGAGGGGTTGTTAAAACAAATTTTGGTGGTTTGTTAAAACAAATTTTTTGTTAAAACAAAGGGGTTGTTTAAACAAATTTTGGAAGGTTGTTAAAACAAATTTTGGTGGTTTGTTAAAAAACAAAGTTTGGAAGGGTTGTTAAAACAAATTTTGGAGGGCTTGTTAAAACAAATTTTGGTGGGGTTGTTAAAACAAATTTTGGAAGGGTTGTTAAAACAAATTTTGGTGGGGTTGTTAAAACAAATTTTGGAGAGGTTGTTAAAACAAATTTTGGAGAGGTTATTAAAACAAATTTTGGAGGGTTGTTAAAACAAATTTTGTAGGGGTTGTTAAAACAAATTTTGGAAGGTTTGTTAAAACAAATTTTGGAGTGGTTGTTAAAACAAATTTTGGAGGGGTTGTTAAAAAAATTTTGGAAATTTTAAAAAAAAAAATTTTGGGGGTTGTTAAAACAAATTTTGGGGGCTGTAAAACAAATTTTGGAGGGGTTGTTAAAACAAATTTTGGTGGGTTGTTAAAACAAATTTTGGAGGGTTGTTAAAACAAATTTTGGAGGGTTGTTAAAACAAATTTTGGAAGGTTTGTTAAAACAAATTTTTTGTTAAAACAAATTTTGGAGGGTTGTTAAAACAAATTTTGTAGTGGCTGTAAAAACAAATTTTGGAGGGGTTGTTAAAACAAATTTTGGTGGGTTGTTAAAACAAATTTTGGTGGGGTTGTTAAAACAAATTTTGGAGGGTTGTTAAAACAAATTTTGGAGGGGTTGTTAAAACAAATTTTGGAGGGGTTGTTAAAACAAATTTTGGAGGGGTTGTTAAAACAAATTTTGGTGATTTGTTAAAACAAATTTTGGAGGGGTTGTTAAAACAAATTTTGGTGGTTTGTTAAAACAAATTTTGGAAGGGTTGTTAAAACAAATTTTGGTGGGGTTGTTAAAACAAATTTTGGAAGGGTTGTTAAAACAAATTTGGTGGTTTGTTAAAACAAATTTTGGGGGTTGTTAAAACAAATTTTGGAGGGCTTGTTAAAACAAAATTTTAAAACAAATTTTGGAAGGGTTGTTAAAACAAATTTTGGTGGGGTTGTTAAAACAAATTTTGGAGAGGTTGTTAAAACAAATTTTGGAGAGGTTATTAAAACAAATTTTGGAGGGTTGTTAAAACAAATTTTGTAGGGGTTGTTAAAACAAATTTTTAGGGGTTGTTAAAAACAAATTTTGGTGGTTTGTTAAAACAAATTTTGAGGGTTGTTAAAACAAATTTTGGTGGTTTGTTAAAACAAATTTTGGAAGGGTTGTTAAAACAAATTTTGGTGGGGTTGTTAAAACAAATTTTGGAAGGGTTGTTAAAACAAATTTTGGTGGTTTGTTAAAACAAATTTTGGAAGGGTTGTTAAAACAAATTTTGGAGGGCTTGTTAAAACAAATTATGGTGGGGTTGTTAAAACAAATTTTGGAAGGGTTGTTAAAACAAATTTTGGAGAGGTTGTTAAAACAAATTTTGTAGGGGTTGTTAAAACAAATTTTGTAGGGGTTGTTAAAACAAATTTTGGAGGAGTTGTTAAAACAAATTTTGGAAGGTTTGTTAAAACAAATTTTGGAGTGGTTGTTAAAACAAATTTTGGAGGAGTTGTTAAAACAAATTTTGGAGGGGTTGTTAAAACAAATTTTTAGTGGCTGTAAAAACAAATTTTGGAGGGGTTGTTAAAACAAATTTTGGTGGGTTGTTAAAACAAATTTTGGTGGGGTTGTTAAAACAAATTTTGGAGGGTTGTTAAAACAAATTTTGGAGGGGTTGTTAAAACAAATTTTGGAGGGGTTGTTAAAACAAATTTTGGAAGAGTTGTTAAAACAAATTTTGGAGGGGTTGTTAAAACAAATTTTGGTGATTTGTTAAAACAAATTTTGGAGGGGTTGTTAAAACGAATTTTGGTGGTTTGTTAAAACAAATTTTGGAAGGGTTGTTAAAACAAATTTTGGTGGGGTTGTTTAAACAAATTTTGGAAGGGTTGTTAAAACAAATTTTGGTGGTTTGTTAAAACAAATTTTGGAAGGGTTGTTAAAACAAATTTTGGAGGGCTTGTTAAAACAAATTTTGGTGGGGTTGTTAAAACAAATTTTGGAAGGGTTGTTAAAACAAATTTTGGTGGGGTTGTTAAAACAAATTTTGGAAGGGTTGTTAAAACAAATTTTGGTGGGGTTGTTAAAACAAATTTTGGAGAGGTTGTTAAAACAAATTTTGGAGAGGTTATTAAAACAAATTTTGGAGGGGTTGTTAAAACAAATTTTGTAGGGGTTGTTAAAACAAATTTTGTAGGGGTTGTTAAAACAAATTTTGGTGGTTTGTTAAAACAAATTTTGGAGGGGTTGTTAAAACAAATTTTGGTGGTTTGTTAAAACAAATTTTGGAAGGGTTGTTAAAACAAATTTTGGTGGGGTTGTTAAAACAAATTTTGGAAGGGTTGTTAAAACAAATTTTGGTGGTTTGTTAAAACAAATTTTGGAAGGGTTGTTAAAACAAATTTTGGAGGTTGTTAAAACAAATTTTGGGGTTGTTAAAACAAATTTTGGAAGGGTTGTTAAAACAAATTTTGGAGAGGTTGTTAAAACAAATTTTGGAGGGGTTGTTAAAACAAATTTTGTAGGGGTTGTTAAAACAAATTTTGGAGGAGTTGTTAAAACAAATTTTGGAAGGTTTGTTTTTTGGAGTGGTTGTTAAAACAAATTTTGGAGTGGTTGTTAAAACAAATTTTGGAGGGGTTGTTAAAACAAATTTTGTAGTGGCTGTAAAAACAAATTTTGGAGGGGTTGTTAAAACAAATTTTGGTGGGTTGTTAAAACAAATTTTGTTGGGGTTGTTAAAACAAATTTTTGGAGGGTTGTTAAAACAAATTTTGGAGGGGTTGTTAAAACAAATTTTGGAGGGGTTGTTAAAACAAATTTTGGAAGAGTTGTTAAAACAAATTTTTTGTTAAAACAAATTTTGGTGATTTGTTAAAACAAATTTTGGAAGGGTTGTTAAAACAAATTTTTGGTGGTTTGTTAAAACAAATTTTGTTAAAACAAATTTTGGTGGGGTTGTTAAAACAAATTTTGGAAGGGTTGTTAAAACAAATTTTGGTGGTTTGTTAAAACAAATTTTGGAAGGTTGTTAAAACAAATTTTAAAACAAATTTTGGTGGGGTTGTTAAAACAAATTTTGGAAGGGTTGTTAAAACAAATTTTGGTGGGGTTGTTAAAACAAATTTTGGAGAGGTTGTTAAAACAAATTTTGAGAGGTTATTAAAACAAATTTTTTGTTAAAACAAATTTTGTAGGGTTGTTAAAACAAATTTTGTAGGGGTTGTTAAAACAAATTTTGGAGGGTTGTTAAAACAAATTTTGGTGGTTTGTTAAAACAAATTTTGGAGGGTTGTTAAAACAAATTTTGGTGGTTTGTTAAAACAAATTTTGGAAGGGTTGTTAAAACAAATTTTGGTGGGGTTGTTAAAACAAATTTTGGAAGGGTTGTTAAAACAAATTTTGGTGGTTTGTTAAAACAAATTTTGGAAGGGTTGTTAAAACAAATTTTGGAGGGCTTGTTAAAACAAATTATGGTGGGGTTGTTAAAACAAATTTTGGAAGGGTTGTTAAAACAAATTTTGGTGGGGTTGTTAAAAACACATTTTGGAGGGGTTGTTAAAACAAATTTTGGAGAGGTTGTTAAAACAAATTTTGGAGAGGTTGTTAAAACAAATTTTGTAGGGGTTGTTAAAACAAATTTTGGAGGGGTTGTTAAAACAAATTTTGGTGGTTTGTTAAAACAAATTTTGGAAGGGTTGTTAAAACAAATTTTGGTGGGGTTGTTAAAACAAATTTTGGAAGGGTTGTTAAAACAAATTTTGGTGGGGTTGTTAAAACAAATTTTGGAGGGGTTGTTAAAACAAATTTTGGAGGGGTTGTTAAAACCCATCAAAATTTTCTGAGTTGAAAAAGATAAACAAGTGTAACAATTTTTCCACAAACCTTGTGACCTTCATAAAAATACACTTCTCTCAAAAGAAAGAATAGTTAAAAGAAACAACCTAGATGATTAAACATTTATTCAAGAGTAACATTTTTAAAATAGTAAAATTAAATTATCTAAAAAAACATTTATACACATTTTACACTTTCCCATCATTGTCTCACCAAAGCTAAGCAACGTCAAAGCGAACTGATTGGGAACGCAGGATACTGTATGCAAACTCTTACAGTTGGAACTTTGTTTTCACATTAATCCTATAGCATTCAAAAAATCTAAACACATCCCATAAATATCAGTTCTTAAAGTCTCAATGTTTGAGGTCAAAGTTGAATTATTTACAATGTTGCTGTCATATATTATGGCAGAGTATACATAGACCGAGTTACAGCAGGTTGTACATTGAGAGTTGATATTTATAGAGTAGCTTCAGATGGGTTGAATGCTAAAGGGTTCAATAATTGACAAAGGGTTGATAAGCCATAAAAAACAAATAAATTTCATCATCCTCATTGCAACATGTTTAATTCTGTTCTCTTAATATTATAGTTTTCCTTTATTGAATGTGTTAAAAATAAAATATTGCAATTACTTTGATTGAAGAGCAAAAGATCTGGGAAACAGGGCTGGCATGTACTAACTCCAAACCCCATACAGAAGGGAGAGCTTGATTGGTGGACCCCAAACATTGCTTTGTGACACTTGCTATCTTATCAATATTTTCTTTCTTTTCTACCTACATTTATATATGTTACAAATTAAAATTCACAGATTTTGACATCATTCTTGTGTTTTTTTTTTTTTTGTCAAAATCCATGAATTTGTTTTGCTCATGCTAAGTCTCAAAAAAAACACTATACAAAATTCATGATTTTTTATCCATAATGTTGAATGTGTTATAATTCTCCAACTTTTTAACAAGAAAAAACTCAAGTTGATTTTAAAAATTGCTGCAAAACATTGTTGATTTATTTAAGATGGAATGATCTATTATGACAGGTCTCTAATTAATCTAATGGAGGTACCTAAATTGAATTTGTTTTTAGATGCATTGTATTTATTTTCAATTTTTCTAGTTGATGTTTCTATATTTCTGAGATGAGGTATTATGTACACTATTTACATTATTTGGACTATTGTTCTCATCTTTGTCGCCATATTTATTACAACGTTTCGGTTGTTGTACACTCTGGCCTTCTTCAGGTGGTTGGAATGTTGAACTGAACCCTTTATTTCACTCACTGGGGTAGACTGTTCTAGTTCCACATGCCATGTTTTAATGGATGTCAGTTATCAGTTATCTCCTGTTAATTCCCCTCTCCAAGTTCTCCATCGCCTTAACTTGAAGACACATGGCACAGTGGACAAAGGCGTTAGTTAGATCCAGTGTCAGGACCCAAAAAGTGTGAGTTCAATACCCGGTTAAGGCAGTGTAGAACTTGGAAAGGGGAATTAACAGGAGATAGCTGATAACTGACATCTATTAAAACATTTCACATGAAACTAGAACAGTCTACCCCAGTGAGCAAAATAAAGGGTTCAGTTCGACATTCCAACCACCTGAAGAAGGCTGGAGCATACAACAGCCGAAACGTTGTAATAAATATGGCGACAAAGATGAAGACAATAGTCCAGATAATGTAAATAGTGTTTTCTAGTTGAATTTTTCACGTGTGTTATATATGATCTATTATTGTTTGTTTGTTTAGTGGCATATCAACTCTTATAAGTCTTTTAATTTAGTGGCATATCAACTCTTATAAGTCATTTAATTTAGTGGCATATCAACTCTTATAAGTCATTTAATACCAAAATTTAATTTTTGTGAGGGCATTATTAGTTTCTTTTACAAAAGTATATTGCTAGTAATTTTTTTACTATGAAAATGTATTGCTGGTATTTTTATTATAAAAATGTTTATACTTTCATAATGTATTGACCGCAGACTAGGGGGTTAACTATTTGCTCACAGCTAGGACCCTAATAGGTGCTACCACACTGGGTCAAGGTGGACCTAAGAACAACAGCAATTAAAAGGTGGTTCCATGTTTCTCAAAAGCTCCCAATTAGAGGCCTTGCTGCCAGATGTAGTTTATCATCATACCCAGGATGTTCCTTATTGTACATAATCAGGCTACAATAAAATTTGTATTTTATGAGGGTGGGGGCGTACCATAGATTCGGGGTGGGAGCTACAAGATACTTCCACTGGCCCTGCTGGGAACCTTAAGTAACCTTAAAATAAACCTTAGTGTTTTTCTTAATAATTGTTTTGTAAGTTCTGAATATTAGAAAAGCATGTCTATTACTGGAACAATGTTGTCCTCTCTTCTAATTAATCTGTAATCTGTATTTACAAAATCAAAGTCCCAAAATCAAAACCATTTTTTGGTAGCGCCATTTAGTAATAAATAAATAAGCCTATAGAATCTACCATGAGTTAAAGAATCACAGCCTCACCATACAAGATGTTGCTGCAGTGGTTACTGTAGCAAGTAAGATTTTACAAGATGGAGTTACAAACCCCATACCCATGTGGTTTTGAATCTAGAATCATTCTTCTCCTAGACTGGTTACCAAGAAAAATCTAGATAGACCAATCTACCTTCATGTTAACCCCTATGTGGATAGGTCTGTACCTTTCCCAAGGATATTTGTTCAAAAGTGAATGCAGTGCCCTTGGCTGAAATCTGAGCTTGGCTTGCGAAATCCCATTTTGCACTCCGCCACACACACATCCATAGGAGAACTATTTACCAAGTCCAACTCTTTCAGTATATTGTGGAAAATTTGTCCCAGCTTTCCCACATGAAAGGGTTATGGTTAAATGTGACAAAAAATTAATAAAAGCAACAATGACTTGAAGATTAGCGTAGACAATTCTCTCTTTAAGATGGAAGAATAAAGACAAACTCTTGCTTGGGGTGTAACAATAAAAGAAGAAAATGTTTATTTACATACACAAAAATAAATAAGAGATATACACAAATATGAGAGAAAGAAAGGGAGAAGAAAATTCCTTTAACTTAAAGGAAGAAAAAATGTTCATATAAAGGCTTGCTCAAAATATTTCTCTGAGTGCCTAAAAGTTCTTTAATCAAGTAGATTGTTGTCAAGGGGTTAACACTTACATAGATTTCTTCAGAGCTTCTGTTGAGAAGGAAACTTTTGGAAGATACAAATTTTGTAGTTGAGTGAGTTCATAAGCTGATGACAATAATTTTCTAGATGCAAGGAAGCAGATCTCAATTAGTTTTTAGTAGTAGGCTAATCTTTACAGCCCAGCAGGTAGATCTCTTTCTTGAAACAGGCTCTGAAGATGACTGGTGTTCTATCACCAACCTGATATCACAGACAGTGTCAAGTACTCACTGCCAAAGAGGCACTTATTCTCCATATTTATGGATATTAAGAGGCTCAGAAATATTGGGAATTTTTCCCTCCAAAATTACTATACAATTTCCTGACCCTCTAATTTGTTAAAAAATATATTCTTATCTCTGGTAAGAATCAAAGTTTTGGGAGCTGCTTTTTGGAAGCAAGGGTTCAACAAGTTGTGAGCATTACCCCCCACCACAGACTTTATGGCACCATGGTCAGGATAATGGTGGTCAAATTCCTTTTTATATTTTCCAGCTCTCTCATTTGTCAGATAAGAATCAAGGCTTTGGGAGCCAGATTTGAAAGCAGGGAAAAAAAGTTGAAGCAAGAATAAGAAAAGAAGCTATAGAACATGAACTTGTAAAATATTGTTGTAGAAATTCTCAAATTAAATTCTAATTGTATCTTACTTGAAGGCATTTTCTTTATGTGAGATGATACTATAACTTGAATTCAAATTTAGAATTTAAAAATGTCTTTCTTTTTTGTATTCGTAACAACAAAGAAATTCTGAAAGCTTTTCAGTGATCTTTTGTTCAGATTTTTTGATTGAATTAAAAGATCAGATCAAATTCTATGGAAAAATCTAACAGTCTAGAAAGACTGTATATCATAGTAGATAAGATTTTGCTTGTATAATCTAAAACTGAAAGTTGGTTTGGGGTGTATTTTTGACAACAAAGTGGTTAAAAATGAACACAAAAGGGATATTTTACAAAATAATCCATCAAATGTGTTGGTTTCCCACCATAATGAGACTGACCACAATTTTGACATAAAAAATTCTACTCTGATCAAAAGAGAAAATAATTCAGTACGATGTAAATGTCTAGAGAGTGCCTTAATCGCAAAGTCATCTACAGTAAATTTGCACCCTGGCTCTTACAACCTTTCACCATTCTTGGCAGATTTTTTTAATATCAGTGTGGAATACCTACTTACAAAAGTGATAGAAAATAAAGAAAAAGACTTTAAATTAATTCAGCTGATAAAAAAAAATTCTAAAATTCCCAGCATCCTTCTTTCATGCACATGTGTAGTCCTACCAACATAACAAATTTAGTCTGATAAAGTCCTGAAGGATGAAACGCCTCACAAGTAAACATTTTCCACTTTGTTATATATACGATATCCTCAGGTGATTTTTATCAACTAAGCTCCCAATGCTTTATTTTTAAAAAACTAATGAACGCTATCTTATTTTTAAAAAATAAATAAATATATAGTGTTGGGTGTGATAGAAAGGGAGGAGAAGGATGTGAAGAAGGAAGGAGGAGAAGAAAAGCAAGAGTATTATATATGTATCAGTCAGAGGTGGGGGTAATTGAAATGTCTATATTTTTTTTTATCCAGCCTCATATGAGCTTAAGAGGAATTTTTTAGTGTGTATGCAAGGACTCATGACTATGGTATTCCCGTTCAAAAGGTTCTTTTGATCTGTTAATGTCATATAAATAAAGAATTAATGGATTTTATTTTTTAATCCAACATATTTTTATTATTTTAAATTTTATTTTTAGTGAATATAAAAACTCTCACACATGGCTCCACAAAGTCACATGGGCACTGTGACAACCACACCCCAGTCGATGTCATCGACCTGCTGGCTACACTGTGTGAGTTGGAAGGGTTTCCCAACCAAACCAGTGAAATGGAACTCCTCTCCTTAAACCACCTGTGCCAAGCAGCCATCTTCCAGCTTGGGCGTAGGAGCTGTGCTTCAGAGATCAACAACTTTACCAGTGAGTAGAGGAACCTTTGAAAGGAGAGATAAGGGATAATCTCAACATCCCTGGTGCAAAAGGAACTGGCAAGTCATAACACTATTTTACCTTAAATGTGTGACCATGAACAACAGTTACAACAGAAATAGGGGAGTAGTAACCACTGCAGCACAAAATACACTACTTGAATAAATAAATGAATGAATACAAATAGAATTATGTTAAGACATTTTTTATATTTATACGTTCTTTTTTATAGATACAAATATTTAAGTAAATGCTCTGTTTATAATAAACAGTATTAACAACATTTACCAGCTTGAATGTCCGAGAAATTTTTATAATAAATATGTGTCCTCTGACAGGAATTGAACCTGTATCTATAAAAAACAATGAATAAACATAAAAAAATGTCTTAAAATAATTTTCGGGCTTTGTCCATTTCATAATATGTGACATCATTTGTTTACATTTGGATACGCATCAAGCAGATATGGATGTATGAGAGAAAATCATGGAGAATTGTAGTTTAAAAACAGTAAAATTGACCTTGCTAACCGAAACATCAGGCTATATAACAGTTCCGTATAGGATACAAGTTCGATTTCTGTCAGAGGACACATATTTTCTATGAAAATTTCTCAAACATTCAGGCTGGTAAATGTTGTTAATACTGTTTATTATAGACAGAACATTTACTTAAATATTTGTATCTATAAAAAAGTATGTATTAACATAAAAAATGTCTTAAAATAATTGTCGGACTTTATCCATTTCATAAATAGAATTATGTTGTTTGTGTCATGTGGTTCACTGGGACTAAGAAGTCATACAGAGAAAAAACAAGATATGTCTTTTCTCTATCACATCTTGTGGTTGAAGATCAAATTAAAGAGAAAAGAGTGGGCCCTTTCTTTTTATACTGTGTTATATAACACCACCTAGTGGATATTACAAGAAGTCCCCTGGCAAACAAGGTGGGGTAATCCTGCATTAAAATTCAAACTTTCGTATTGCAGAAGTCATTGATTGGGGCTACCACTAATTAGCATATGTGTATAAGCAGACATTATGTATTGGCTCACTATGTAAGGTAGTGGCAATGGTACTTGTCCTGTTAGTACCATTGACATCTCTCAGTTGCTTCTCTGTCTTTGGACAGAGCACAACTGAAAAAATATTGAGAGGTACCCGGTCCCAAGGAAAAGCTGCCTGATGCAGTACCTGTTCATTGCAATAAAGAGGTGGGGGGTCAGTAGTAATACTGATGCCAGTACAACCGATGGTTGTGGGAGCCGGGCAATTTTTAATCCCTGGCCTGGGTGTACATGCTCAGGTGCCCCACATGAACTGACCTTGTATCACATCTTGTCATCGTAGGAAGACAAGTAAATACCATGGTATGTGTCATGCTCATACTGTTAACATTTCTCAGTTGTGTCTCTGTCTTCAGGAAGAACACAGCTTAAAAATATTCAGAGGTGCCTTAATCCTGGGGAACAGCTGCCAAGGCCATACCCCCTTATTGCTTTAAAGAGGGGGGATTGATAGTAATACCAAAGCCAGCACAACCAATGGTTGTAGGGCTGGACAATTTTTGGTCCTGGCCTGAGTACACACACTCAAGCTCCCCACATTAAACCAACCTTGTGTCACATTCCATCACAGTGTGTATGTGTGTGTGTGTGGGGGGATGAGTAAATAAAAATACTCGGACCTTAATGGTACTTGTACTGTTGCCAGTAGTACGAGCAATATATTGTATGACTGACTGGCAGAGGAGTTCGCTCCTCTCCCTGTATTATTAGGTCAAGCCCTGAGGAGGGAGAATCCCTCCAGGCAGTACCACTTCTTTTTTATTGCACAGCACCTGAGGTTTATTAGGGTTTTATTGCACAGCACCTGAGGTGTCCCCAAAATGGGGAAGTGCCAAGGTGGCATGAGACTTTTTCACTGTATTGCTTTGTTGCAGGCTGGTGTATGCATTTAGAGATAAACACATGTGTCTCCTGAAATGCCCACAACCAACATGGAGGACTCAGGATGTGAGTCCACGTAAAGTAATGTAAAGAAACAACAAGAACTAATAAATATGTACAAACAAATGATAATGTATTAATAGCAAATGGTTACAAGTGACAAAGACAATAATGTGTTTAACAAATGAATGTGGAAGCTTTTTGGGTGTGAAGTATGTGTAGTGAGTGAATGTGCGTACATACATGTGTGTGTGTATGTATTGTTTATGTGTTTCCCAAAAGAGAACGCATTATAATCACATTCTTCTGCAAGAAATTTATATATTGATGTAAAATATAAGAGAGTGATAAAAAACATATCACAAGAATTTATACTGCTGGAGAGTGTCCCCTTGGAGCAGTTTTGAAAATTAGGAGGAGGTAACCCAACAGCTTATAAACCTGTATAAAACTCAACCTTTGTGTCACATTGCATTGTGGACACTTGGACTCTAAAACCAATACTGACTGCATACAACCGCAATCCATACTTGGAATATTATAACACATATATTTAAATGCAACATCAATTGTCATCTTCTGCCTCCTTGAATTTTGTTATTTTTATTGTTCTTTCTCCTCAGTAACATTTTCTTAGTGTCTTTCACTCTCAGTGTCTTAGTGGCTTTACCACTTTGATTGGGGTAAAATGATTTTAAAAAATGACCTGGAACAAAATACAATTTTACTTAAATTTTTATTCTGTAATAGAAAAAATTCCTATAACACTAACCCTTAACCTTAACCTTTTATCCTTCGCTTAACCCTTAACCTTTTATCCTTCACTTAACCCTTAACCTTTATCCTTCACTAGAACCCAATGTATCTGTATCTTTTTATATTTTCTAACAAATATTGAAAAACCTATAAATGGCATGTGGCAAAATGCTAGTTTATTAAAAAAAAAAATGACAAAAACAGACTTACTTTAATGTAAAGAAAAAGAGATGAACATTTAAGCTTGAAGCTTTATTCAGTGCAATTTGACTATTGCCCATAAGTGAGGTGTGGCCATTTCTTTTATAGTCATGTAGTTCAAGGGGGAGACAACTATGATTGTCTTCCACCACAATTAATAATGTTTAAAAAAAACTATACCTTATAAAAGCTAAACAACACTGTCAAGCATTGTCTTCATCAACATATATTTTTAATTTAAAATAAGTTGAAAATTTTAGCTTTTATGCACTTTAATAACCACAGTTATCAATTTTTATTAAATGGATGACATCTTTTTAATTTCAAATTTAATTTCCAATCACTATAATGATAATTTTGCAGTTATTTAAGCATTCCTATTTTTACTGAAGTTAAAAATGTTCATTTCTCATTTATTTTCTCTTATTTTAAAAGTAAAGAAAACCAAATTAAAAAATTTTTTATGCTTTCGTGTTTATTTTTATCTATTTAATTTATTCTATGTATTTTCAATTTTAAGTTTGATCATAAGAGAAAAAATTGTCCCCTGACAAAATACTTGTGAAATCCAATGTGTTTGGCGTAAAATCATCAAATTGTGTGACGCCATGAAATTGTCTGACTTTCTGCTTCAGTTATCTCCCTTTGGTGCGCATCGGCCATATTGTTTTTCTTTAATCAACATTAGATTGTGTTCTCTTAAAAGAAAAAGGCTTACCAAAGAATCAACTCATTTAATTGTTTATTTCTCGAGTCACAATTAATCGTAAGTATATATGTAAATAAATCCCTTCGTAACTCGATATCAATATCGAATGCCTTTATGTATTTCTTCATTTTGGGACGAGAAACTTTTTTTAACGGATCTCTCTTTGCTACTAAACTAAATCTTTTTTTTTTTTTTTTTGTTAAATGATGTTCTTTAAAAAAAAGTCATCAGATATATTTTTAACATTTCTGTGAGTGTTGTCGTTGTAATTTCGCGTAGATATTCAGAGCTACTGTTTGAACTAATGTCTTCTACTTGTTTTAACTTCAGCATTTTTTGTTTTGTTTTCACAACATAATCGACAATGTTACCATGTTAGATTAAAAAAAAATCTATGGATGACCAGTGGAATAATAATTCCTTGAAATTTATTTTTATTTCTTATGCTATGATTTACACTTATCGTTACTGCTAGTGTTATTTGTTTATTTATTTTTACATACTTTATTATATTTTCTATCTCTAAAATCAATACATATCTTATAAATATTTACATTTTTCAATTAACCGTTAAAAAAACGTGTTTAGAAGGGTGAAGTTATCACTTTTAGTTTTTTATTCGAATATAGTTTTAGTTAAAATATTGCTTAACTACTTTTATTTGTGCACTTAGTCATAATTTACCCGTACTAGTTTAATAAAAAGGAGAAAAAAAGAAAAAATTATAACGCTCTTGATCATCCATACCATAAAAAAAAAAACTGCTGAATGAACCGGTCGGGTAAAATTAAAAAGCTTTGTCGTCATCAGATTAGGAAAAAATTATGTTGGAGGGACCTTTTTCTTTTAAGGAAAGTGTCAATTTTTTTTTGTTCTTTTAAAATATCTCATTTGAAAAGTTTATAAAAAAAATAAATCAATAGTTTTAGATTTCAAATAAATGTGTAAAAAAGTAAACATTAAAATCTAAACAACGAAATTCACAAACCAACACATTTTTTCCAACTTATTTCAACAATTTAAAAGTAAAACATTGTGTTCTAATAAAATTAAAGAAAAAAAAATCAGTTAAAATGTTTGTTTGTTGGGGAGAAAATTGAACATTTATTCCCTAAATAAAACCTGCAAGAATGTTTCGGTTTTTATGTAAAAAAAGAAACATCTTTCGACAAAGACGTCCGTACGTAATGATGTGAAATGTCCATTTTATTATTGTTCATTTATTTTAGTTTTTTTATGGGTGTATAAACTTGACAAGGATTTTTAATCTTTAATAATTTATATATGATATATTTTAATTGTAAAAAAAAAAAAAAAACTTAGTAAAAATTTCGAAGAGTTCAATAATGCATCGATAACAATAACATTGTCTTTGAAATCAGCTCTCATCCTTGGAAATCATATTTTCTGCAAGTCAACATTCCAAGCCAATTCTCGACATATAAAAAAATAAACAATTTCACTTTTTTTTTTCTTTTTTTAAAAAAAAAAAAAAAAAAGAAAACACGATTTCTTTTAGAATCGATTTGTTTTTTAAAAATAATTTACAGAAAGAATTGTTAAAAGTCAATTTATAATTTGTGATTGATAATCGTTGTTTAAATTAAGTTTTCGCATTTAATGATACAGGGTAACATTCATATTTACAAAATAAAAATGTAGCTGTGTTTGGTGAATTGCTCTGCATCAAGTATTGTTAACCATTTTTAATGAATTTGATTTTGAATTTAAAGACTCTAAGTCTACAACAATTGCATCAAAGTTGTAAAACTCTATAAAAAAAAAAAACAACCTTGGTTTATTCATTCAGCAAAGAAAGATAATCAACTTTAAAAATGACTGTTTTCAATTACAATCTTGACTCTACTACAGTATTTCCCATTATAATTTATTTGGAATGCAAACTTTTTTTTATTATTATGTGTTAAGAAATAGAATGTTTTCTTTTCTGCTTTTTATTTTTCTATTTTTAAGAAAATTTTTTGAGAATGGTTAAATATTTTATTACTTTTCACCGTTTATGTTTACTAAGTTATATTTCCAACAAGTGTGAAGGTAGTTTTTACTAAAATATCTAAAGAGAATAGTAGTGTAAACAAACACACTGTGTTGTTTATGTGGCTTACTTCAGCAGATAATTAGCTCTTAATGTATTTATAATAGCCAAAACTCCATTGCAACAGCCAAATAAAGACTAATTCAATAAAATCTTAATTTAGTATGGAAGAAAAGGAAATTGAACATGGAGTCAGTTTTGCCCAACAATGCAAATCAATACAAAGCCAAAACATCGACCTGGAAACTAGAGTTTTGTTCTTAAATAGCCTTGTCAGATAAAAACTTTCATATGGATGTCAAACCTGTTCAGAAATATCTAAACCATCAGCTGTATACAACCACAATGGTGTAAAAAGGCTTGGAGTGTGTAAAGCCTGAAGGTCTTTGCAAAGATCATCCCTCTTTAAACATTGTGGACTAGCATTACTGTTGTGTAGGAAACCTACCACCCCTCTTGAAGATGAACTTGTCTACAAACAAAGACGTTAAATAGTGGCATGTCAAAAGACAGACAGAGTCGGAGAAATTCTTGGCTGAGCTAGTTATAGACTACTCGGGCGATTTCTGAACCTACTTACCAACTGAATAAACCCCTTTTTATTGTTACGTGTTATTTGGCGTTTGTCTTATTAACCCCAAATCAACATCATAACAATTACAGAATCACAAGTAAAGAACTACACAAAATAGCAGAAACCATATCACTTGAGGACTACCAACAGCAGCAACAACTAAAATAGACAGCACATCTAACTTGAAGAGAAAATAATTTATAATCAAGATGTTGATATTCCACACAACTTCAAACAAAAGATTGGGAAAGAAGCACACATTAATACTGGAAAGAGTAATAACAACTACTGCACTTGAAAAACATGTTTTCCTGAAAAATTGTTTTAAGTGAAAGATTTTTATAAATTTTAACTGAAAACAGTACTGGCTGCTTGGTCAATGAATGCCAAATGTTTCCTTATAGGGAAATGGCAAATTATTACCATTAATAATGCATATTGACTGTGAATGTCAGATATGAAAAATCTGATTGGTGCTAATGGTTTGCTTCCAAGATGTACACACTACTAGATTTAGTGTCTCTCTTTTTTCTTTTCTTTTTTTTTGTACAGATTTGTTACTGATTTTGTCCATCAACAAATTCTGTTACATAATATAGAAACTTGTTGTCATCTTGTTTTTATTGTGCAGTCAGTCACCTTTCTAAAAGCTCTAAGAATTGAACACTTAAAGGTGAAGTGAAATTGCATTTTCTCTCTCTCTCTCTCTCTTTCACACACAAAGCCAGGGTGCCAAGTGGGTTCATCATTCTTGGACAAAGTTTATTTCATATGTCTGAAACATCGCAGTTGGTAGTTAGATTTTCTTTTGCACCATTAATCACCTGGGGTGGTAGCACCTGTTAGCTATGGGTCAACCCCAAAACAAAAATCAACAGTATATTTTTATAGTAAAACTACTAACAATACATTTTATGATCTACTAAATATATCTCTAAAAAACATATTTTTATTCAGAAAGTATAAAATTGTGTAGAAATTATCTAGTTGAAAGCATAAAATTATGTCCAAAATATTATTTCTGCATGAATCAACCAACCAAATATATCATTAATCATGCTGCACTTTGATTATTTCAATAAAAGAAAATACACACTCTGGAGTCAGATGGTTATGGTTTGAGATCAGGTGGAGATGGGAAGAATTTAATGCAAGATTATTTTCAACTGTCCAAAGCATTTACTGAGTTTTCCTTGTATCATCAAAATGTGAATCTATTGATTTGTCTTACCAATTAGGTGTCAGAGTTTCCCATGCTATCGAAGGATAAATACTTTCAAAATTTGCCCATTGATTTCATCTTGTGATTTACTTGTTCATGAAGATTATGACCACATCACATCAAAACATTGGCTCCTGTACGATCATCAAAGTTAAGCAACATAAAGCCTGGTCAGTACCTAGCTTGGTAATACCAGGTACTGTAACCTTGGAGTTGCAGGTTGTGTAATGGATAATGGCTCAGAATTGTTAATTGGAGAGCCAAGTTCTAATTTCAATTGTGTTTGTTATATTTACTTGAAAAAAATGCCCTAGGGAAAGGTATGAATCTATTTCACCTCCCCCAGCTATGGGTTAATTAGTAAGAATTGTATCACTAAGTCGTTATCACCAAAAAAAAAAATTCTTACAGTCTAAAAATATTTTCTGGTTTTAAGGGTTGACAACTCATAAGAAACCAAACAACCAACAACAAAAATTACTTATATTAATCTTTTAATTTTTAGGAAAGAATGCATTATTTTTTAAAAAATTTTTCTTGGCTTCATTGAAAAAAGTAGGATGACTTTTTTACATTTTTTTTATTTGTCAGGTTTATTAAAATAATGTGCCGTTTTCTAGTTTTTGTTTTGTAATTGAAATTCCTTTATTTAAGCTGGAGATTATTTCAGTCAAACTTTTCTCACTTTACAAAAATTGATGTTGTTTAATTTAGAATCTTTGTCTTTTGTTTTGCAAACCAATTCAGTTCTTGCAGTAAAAGCTTTTCTATGGCAGAAACATTAATTTTTATTTGTTTGCATTTTGATATGATCTGTTTTCAGGTATTTTTTTGTTTTTGTCTTTGTTTTCAGTTTCCGGTATGTGTGCTCTTCCCGCTGCCCCTCCGGGGAAGAGAAAGGAAATCTATAAATATGAAGCACCATGGACCGTGTATGGAATGAACTGGAGCATCCGGCCAGACAAACGTTTTCGATTGGCTCTTGGCAGTTTTATGGAAGAATACAACAATAAAGTACGCTTTGATATTTAGCATTTCAATCATTTCAATCTTGCCTTTTTCATCAGTGTGGAGTTTTGTATGAAAATAAGATTTACCTCAATTAATGTCTCCCTAATCAATATCTTATTTATAGATTTATTGATTGTGAACTTCCAATTCAGTCACATTACATATAAATCAATGGTTCCCAACCGATTTTGGGCCATGCTCCACTTTGGTATTTCTAAAATTCTGGTGCACCTCTGTAATATTTAATTCTTACATATTCAAAAATTTTACTGCAATTCATATGAAGGAAACTTAAAAGGCCATTAACTTGGTCTCTAAATAAGCCTCCAAAGACCATGGCATCCATGAAAGAGAAAAATTAAAAAAACTAAAAGAAAGTAAAATATATATATATATATATATATATATATATATATAGTTTCAAAACATATGAGAGAGAACTGAAAGGCAGAAATATAAAATATTTGTATGAAAGCTTATTCTGTAATATACTTTAATCATTTTAATCATGAAATAATAATGTAAAATGAAATTTGAGCTCCTGTTGGTATAGTAAGCCGAAGGGTGCACATCTTGCGCATACCCCACCAAAATATTACCATGCCCCATCAGTGGGCCATAAGCCCCACATTGGGAATCATTGATAAAGATAAAGGACTGTTTATGGAAGTATCTCAAAAAGCCAACATGTTCAGGGCATTAAAAATAAATAAAATCATCTTAGAATTTTTGATGAAGACTTTTTATTCTTCAACAAATTAGAATTTTTTTTTTTTTTTTGTGTTTTAATTGGTAAAGTTTTCAGAAAATGCTGATTTCTAAGATTGACCTCCAATGTAATTAAGTCTTTAGGAATCGATGAAATCAAAAAAGGGAAGTCGAATTGAAGTTCAATATTAAGAGAAGAACTTGATGAGAATCTTCTACTTTCTTAATTATCTCCCTTGACAAGGGTGCATTGAATAAGAAAATTTTGTTAATAAGGAAATCATTTTATTCAAATACTTTCTTGATTAGAAATAATTGCCAAATTATTTCTGAAATTCTTCAATTTTTATAAGTCTTGTCAGAATGTATATTTACACCTTTTGTTTTGTTTTTTTTCTAATATTTTAATGACTTGTTTTCTATTTGTGCCTTTGTATGTCTCTTCTTGTAGGTGCAGATTGTATCATTGGATGAAGAAACGTCCGAGTTCACTTCCAGAAGCACCTTTGATCATCCGTACCCAACCACAAAAATCATGTGGATTCCAGATGCTGTGAGTTACCAGCTTTATCTTTAGTACTTTTTGCTTTCCTCACAACATGTTTTTTCTATATTAACATATCTTGCTCTGTATTTAAGGGGTGTGCCACTGTAAGCATTTGACACACGAGAGAGGAGTTTCAGCTATGACAGTCCAAAGAGCAGTGAAAAAACACTTGAAAATGAAATTCTACGTGAAACCTGTGAGGCACCTTGTTACTCCAGGATAGAAAGTTAGAAGGTTAGAGTGGATGACTATCATCTGGAATAATGTGTGTATATATATATATATATATATATATATATATATATATATATATATTTAAACTTTATTTCAATACTTCATGAACTTCTGATCCGTAGCTATCATTAATTAATGATGAACATGTTTATGATTGATTTCATCACAATTCTTCTGTTAAGCTTGGATAGTAATTATACAGTCTTATTGCTCAAAGTAGAGCCAAATAGTGCTATAAAAACCTCAGAGAATTCTGGTAAGATATCTTTAATCATTTCTAAGATACAACAGTTCAAAGCTTAATCTAACAATTGGGCAATTTTGCTGTTACACCCAGTATATACGAGATAACAATATATATTTTTATATCTCAAGAACAATATTATGCATTTCATCCTTCAGGACTTCATCAGACTAAATTTGTTATGTTGGTACAACTACACATGAGCACAAATAAAGGAATGCTGGGAATTTTTTTTTTTTTTTTTTTTTTTATATATCTAGCTGGATTCATTTTGAGTCTTTTTCTTTCTATCACTTTTGTTAATAAGTATCCCACACTGTGATAATAGAAGTTCTCCCAGTAATGGTGAAATGTTGTAAGAGCCTGGACACAAATTTACTTTAGTTAACTGTGTGATCAAGGCACTCTTTAGACATTAATATCATAGAAAATTATTTCTCCTTTGATCAGAGTAGCATTTTTTATGTCAAAATTGTGGTCAGTCTCATTATGGTGGGCAACCAACGCATTTGATATATTATTTTGTAAAATGTCTCTTTTGTGTTCATATAATCTTTTATTTAGATTCCTTGAGGTTTCTCCTATGTATTTTTTGTGACAATTATTACAGGCAATGGAGTAAACTCCTCCTTCAGGTTTTAGCTTATTGTTTTGTTTAGTATTGACTAAGTCTTTTATTGTTTTGGATGTAGTAGTAACAAATTTTATGTTGAGTTTAGATAGATTCTTTTTGATTGTAGATGTGATAGACTCAGTAGGCAGGATAATATTTTTTTTTGATTCATTGGGTTTCTCAAGAGGGGCCTTTTTTTTGTTTTGGAATATTTTATGGGCCTTTTATTTTGCATTGAACATAGAATAATTAGGGTTCTGGAGAAGTTTGAAAGTGTTTTCAATGTATTTCGCCTCTTTGTGTAAATAATCCGAACTGCATATTCTTAATGCTCTTAAGTAGAATCCAATGATTATGCCAGATTTTTTGTTGTTGTTATGATGAGAATAATAATAATAATATATTAGGTCATTTTTGGGGGTTTGATTTCCAGTGGACATTGTGTTTTAAACTGTTGTTAACATGATGGAACTTGATATCTAGGAAGTGTAAGGAATTGTGTTCTTCAATTTTGTATGTAAATTCTATTGTGTGTTCAACAGTGTTTAGTAGATTTACTAAGTCAGGTAAATCAGTATCACGAAGATATATAAGTAGAGCATCATGAGTATAATGTTGTTTGGGTGAAATATTTTGGAAAGGACTGGATTCAACAAAATTCTAAGATACATGCCATCATTTCATTGGTAAGCCAAATTTTTGTTCATAAAAATCATTATTAAATGTGAAGTAGCATTGATTGGTGATGAGATGGGAGATTTTTATTATTTTAGCTGTTGGTAGAGAGAGCTTTATCTTTTAATTGTATTAGATGCTTTTTTTTTTCTTTTCTTTTTTCTTAGGAGATTTAGGTATTTTTCAACTGGGACTTTGGTGTAAAGGGATATCTAGACTGGCCATGTTACATCATGTGTGTGTGTGTGTGTATATATAGGGGTATATATATATATATATATATATATATATCTCAATGAAACATTTTTTTAGTGGATACCTGTATTTGAGTTGGCACTGTTTTTTAAATGGTGTTCATTTCATCTACCAGTCTGTGCACTCGAGAAAATTTTTTTTGCAGGAGAAACTACCATCTGATCCCACATGCTTTGACCATTTGGCTATGGATAGCGTCATTGTCAAGCAAGGTTCTATTTGTCTTCATGCATATTGTCATTCAGATTTTCTTGAAATTTTTAGATTTCTATCTGAAATTTCTAAAGAATTAATGGATTTTTTTTTTCAAATTTGACATTTTTATTATTTCAAACATTATTTTTAGTGGATACCCATATTGGAGTAGACACTGCTTTTTTTTTTAAACATCTAGCTATGTGTTAAATAGTAGAAGTTGCATCTGGGAAAATTGTTATTGTTCTCATAAAATAAGTGCAATATTAACATGGGAAAAAAAATTATTAATACAATGCAAAATATGTTTTGGCTTTAGATAAGCCACAGAGGATTTAATAAGACGTAAAAAAAATATCAGTCAACCAATTGGGAAACTCGCCCTGTGTTCTTGGATGGTGTTTATGATGGCTTTATCTATGGAAAAAAAAATGAACCTCATCTGATGGGCAAATTCAAATTTCAAAGAAATAGCATTTTTTTTGTTTTTCTTTTTTTTATGGATTATACACCTGACAAAAAAGGGATCAGCCAAAATGTAGCGCCATCAAGAATACAAAAATAGAATGCAATTATTGGAACCTTTTCTTTGAAGTCCTTGTTTGCTTGTATTATCTTTAGATTGCTTAAAGCTTCTCACTTGTCACTGCCTAACTTTGTTCTTCTCATATAGAAAGGTGTATTTCCTGACTTGTTAGCCACCAGTGGAGACTATTTGAGAGTTTGGCGTGTTGGAGAAAATGACACCAGATTGGAATGCCTTTTAAACAATGTAAGTTTCTTTTTCTTTAACATTATGACATTCATTGATTCTTATTTCTTTTTTTTTTTTTTTACTTGTCATTTTTAGAATCTGACACGTTTCTTTTTTATAACTTTGAGCTTTGAACATAAAAAAACCCCAAAAAAAACCTTTTCCGTGGATTTTAATATTGCTATTTGCCAAACTGCTCCTCACCCCCCAACAAAAAAGTCCCCTGCTGCCTCTTCTTTTAAACTGGTTTTTCTACTCTCCTTTATGTCTGTTTCCACATTTTGATGGCATGAAAAATAAGAGATACAGTAATTTTGTCTTGAATTGCATAATTGCCATAAACATTTCCAGAGAATATAATGTTGACTGTTTGTGATTTTTCAGAATAAAAACTCTGACTTTTGTGCGCCTCTCACATCATTTGATTGGAATGAGATTGATCCAAATCTGTTAGGAACGTCAAGTATTGACACCACGTGTACAATATGGGGACTTGAGGTAAGAAAACAAACACTCTCACTTTTATAAAGTTCTATTTCTTTACTTCATCACTCTCATATTTCATTGTCTTTATTTTCGTCCAATGAAAACTGCTTGCTGCTGCTTTTTATTTAAGTGACTCCAAATAAGGAAATGTTTGGGAACCACACAGACCTTGTCTTGTCTTTCAATAAAGCTTTTCTTTAATCTTGTTTTTTACATGCGCAACAACAAAATATTAAATTGTATTTGCTTTCATATAAGGACTAAGCTCACCACTTTAAAACCCCCAAAAGACATTCATTGGTTGTATTGATCTCCAAATAAATTTGATAATTATTTCTGAAAGTTCTTACTTAAACGTTTGTATTTCTTTCTTTTTAGACGGGTCAGTTATTATGTCGTGTCAATTTAGTTTCTGGTCATGTAAAGACACAACTAATTGCTCATGACAAAGAAGTCTATGACATTGCTTTCAGTCGAGCTGGGGGCGGAAGAGACATGTTTGCCAGTGTTGGTGAGTTCCTCTGCTTTCTTATATTTCTTTGCTGAAAACTTCAGCAACAATTAATTTTTTTCTTGAAGGGAGAATCTCTTGAGTTTATTAATTGAGGTTTTGTTTTTTTTTGCTTTTTTTACTCAAAAGTCAGTTATTATTAATTGTAATTAAAACAAGGCATTAATTAATGATAGCAGTTTTTAAAAAAATTCTTATAAGCTTCAGTAACCTTATTTCTTACAAATTTGTTTATTTACCAAGGTCTGCAATGGATATCTTAATCCCTTTACTGCCATTAGCTTTTAGTAGTCAAGGTTATGGAATAAACCAGTGATTCTCAACTACTGTGCCATGGCACACTGGTGTGCAATATTGTCACGGCATATATATATGCTTGTTTCATTAAAAATGACAGACAAGGAATATATATATGAGTTAATAACTTCAAACTTGTAAAAAAGATAAAAAATAATGGAAGAACAAATAATAATCGTCTAAAAAAGCCATTTTTTTAACAATATTAACTATGGTTTGCAGTTAAATGTGCTGTGTTTGGAAAATTAAAAACCTCCTTAACACATAAAAAACATACATAAACACACGTCAATTAAACTGAAAAATAAAATTTTCCTTGTGGTATTTTTCAAAACTTTGAAATTATAGAAAATTTGGATGGACAATTAAACTCTGTGTCCAAAAAGAAAGCACTTGTATAGCAACAATAAAAATTAAATAAAAAGCTTACCTTTTTGTTGTTTTTTAATGAAACATGTATGATAAAGGATTGATTACCTAATCCTACAGAACAGTGAACAAACACACACACACACACACACACACACAGACGTAAGTTAAAAATATTGACCAATTACTGTAGCCTTAAATAAATTGTTGCTGTTTTAACAAATCTGAATATTTAAATTATTTAAGTATGGTTAGAATTGATAAAATTTACCTTTCAAAAGCAAAAATTATATAATTTCACCTGTCAGTGTTTGTGAATAGATAGAATTTTTTTCTCTGATATTTTAGAATGAAAAATTTTAAAATGAAAATTTAAAATTTTGGATTTAAAAATTCTTATTGCAATAATCATTTAAAAGGAATGATTTAAACTTATTTTAATTAGTTTTATTTTAACTATATGTCTTGCTTTTTTCTTTATCATAAACTATTTTAAAATGTTTAAAACAAAAAAAAAAAAAGAAAAAGGTTTTTGTCTGAATTTATTTTCTTTTGAATTCATCTCAAATTAAGGACATTGATATTTTTTTTTTCTCATTTAATGTTCTCAATGATAAATTCTCAAAAGAATAGATCTTTTCTTTCTTTTTTTTTTTTTTTTTTTTTTTTATAGGATCATTGTCAGAAAGAGGAGGAGTACCTATTTTATTTTTTGATTAGTCTCTTGTTTTGAAATCAATAAATATTTGATGCCAAAGCATTACATTTTTATGTTCACTTTTTTTTTTTTTTTTACAAAAGAAATGACTTCTGAGCTCTGCTTTTTTGCCTACAGCTTTTCAGCTTGTCTTTATTGATTTAAATAATTGGGAATATTTTGCATTTTTTATAATTATTGCTTCTTCTCAATTTGTGGGTATGTACACACAATGATTGTTATCTATTGTTTTATAAGTAATGATTTCTTGTTTTTTACATTAGCTTTTGTGCTGTATTATAGATTTGGTTCAGTGAAGATAAATACAACCTTAAATTAATATGTGAATAAAATCTATTTTCATTAGAAAGGGAGATGGTTCATTATAGCCTAAATTAATTACTCTAGTGCATTGAAAAATTCCATAACATTTTTATTTACATCATGATTGGCTATAAAATTACAAGATAATTGTAATGGAAGATTTTTTGAACTGCACAATTCATTTTTATTTCTTCTTGCAACAACTGATAGTTGCTAAAAGTTTCTTGCTGTCATTATCTTAAGATTACTCATAGAATTATCTTCAGAATTACTTTGTTTTTTATTTGAGCTTTCTTATTTGATACATACACCCTAATTTTTTTCATTGCTTCTTGGCTTTAGGTTTCTCTTAAAGAAACAAGTTGATGGCAAGAGGTGAACTTCTATGAAAATCTATGCATCAATTTTAACCTTGTATATTTTCCAAGTTACTTTTATTTTAATGCATTGATATGTCAAGTGTTTTTTCTAAATGCTTTAAATTTGCTTTTTACTCAATTAGAAATTTATAAATAAAATAAAAGAAATTGTCAAAATCATTTCTCATATATTCATAGGCTTTTTAAAAAATGATTTACAAAGATCAATATTTTTCTATCAAATGAAAGCAGATATAAAATGAATTTTCTAAATATTTGCTATGCTAAAGAATATGATAAATGGTGTTGCAGCTAATGCCAGGAAGATGTAAAACTGAATTCTATTTTTATTCTTTTTAAATTTTTTCTATAAACTGAGTTGTCAATATGGCAGTAAAAGAGTTTTAGCTAGTAAGCACTTACTCCATTTTCTGTGTTCATATGCCATCTTTGTTGTAGACATAGTGCTGAGCATATTAACCTTTCCATCTCATTGTGTTAGCTTTCTCTACAAAATGTGAACAAATGGTCTTAAAGCAAACACTGAGACAAAAAAGAACATTTGCTGAACACAGATGCTAACATGGTAGTGCCAATGTCAAGAGACCTCTTTTGGGCTAGACTTGTGCAAATATTATTTTGGTAACTTGCTTCTAATGCAGAATGTCATGATTGATTATGATAATCACAATGGTTCCTATGAGTATTATAAGTTAAACATCATTTCTATTCAACCAAGTCCTACAATCTTTTTATGCAGCTCTAAAAATGTATCCTGCACCAAGGGTGTATTCTTAGGTTAAAATTGTTTATTTAAAAAAAATAAAATAAAATGTCCACAAATGAGTAATACTCTTTATTGCACTTGAGTGCATGAATTATAGATTCCAGACTTTGGCTTTTGAGCATGTCACAGCTTCTTAAATGAAGAAAACAGGAAAGGAAGAAGAAAAAGAAAAAATGGAAGCAAAAAAAAAAATGCATGAAATTGGGGAAAATTTGAAGGCTGTATCAGTTTCTCAAAGCTTTTCATATCTTGCAATGTATTGATTCTTCTTCAGTTCTTTTTGACAGAACAAATATTATTTGATGTTGGTTTTTATTACTTTTTTTTTATATCTAATAAATAATAATTAAAAAAAAAACTGATTCTTTGCTTATTTTTCCTTTAAAAATGCTTTTATACAACTCTATTAATGCAGAAAATAAGCAAATAATGTTTGACAGAAAACCTAAGCTCTGAATAACAGATTAAAAACAATCTTCCTCATTTGTATAGTTTTTTCTTCAAAATTTACAACCACTACAGTGAACCATCACTATTGTTGTATCCTCTTTTACTCTAGTAATGACTTTCCATTGAGTATACTCTAAGTGCTGTAATTTGCATTTTGTTGAAGGATTATTTCTGCAGCTATCAATATTTGCAAATGCTTTGAATAAAACTTGTATAGTTATTTATAATCAGCTGAAATGAGTGCTTTGAAGACTCTTACATATAGATTAAGAATTGATTACAATTTGGTTTTGTCCTTTTATGAGGGAAGCAGAATATAACTGTATGCAGTTATAATAATAATAATGATCTGTTGTTGAGATAAGGAGCTTAATAACATACTATTTTAAACCTTTGGATCACTGGTATTCATGGATTTTATTTGCGTATGTTTCATACATGTAAACTGCATTCAGAATAATTTTAAATTGACTTGGGAATACCAGGTGCTGTAAGTTTAGATGTGCAGGTTGTGTAATGGATAATGGCTTGAAATTGTTAATCAAAGAGCCAAGTTCTATTTCCAGTTGGATGAGTCCTTCCCTTCACCTCCCAGCTATGGGTTAATTAATAAGACTTGTATCAGTAAATCATTATCTGAAAAAAAATTCTTAATTTAAAAAAATTTTTTCTGGCTTTAAATAAGCTGCAATGGGTTGATAAGATGTAGAAAACAATTCAATCAGTTAAATAATTTTAAATTTCTAATAAGTTGAACTTTTAATAAAATTTCATATTAAAAAAGCATTTCATGTTGCTCTCCTTGTGGTGGTGGGGAGTAGCATTGGCCATACTGCTGGAAAGGAAAAAAAAATGGTTCTTTAAGATGATTAATAGAAAGCAGTTTTGTTTTAGAGGTGTAAAAATTAATGAGCCACTTCTTGCCTCACTTAACAGATTGTAGGTCATTTTTGAGATTAGACTTACTGTTGAGATGACAATAAATAGTTGTTATCAGCATAGATACCGAGTTGGGAACTGATGACATTAGAAAGGACATTGATGAAAATAAGCAACAGTACATCCAAGAATATAGCACCAGGGGATGCCTGCATTAATGTCAAATGATCTATTAATGAACATAATATCTTTTCTTAAGTGTTTTTATTTTTATTTTAGTCTCTTGGACTTTTATAGTTTTTAAAAGAACATAAGGTAAAAAATTCTATAGTTTAACAGGACTTAAGTATAATATATTGAAAATATTCTTAGAAAAGAAAAAAAGAGGATCAGAAAATATATATTCCAAAATTTGCTTGAAGATGAAAAAATATTTTTAATGTTGTTTTAAAATTTTTTTTAACTATGCATATATATATATAAAAAATGCATTATATATATATAAATATTTTTATTATAAGAAATTATAATAAAAACATTTTAAATCGCTATACAAAAGCTTTCATGTTTCAATACTATGACTGTACTTTCCCAGATGATGAAGCTTTAATTAGCGTGATACATATTAGATTGATAAACGATTCTTATTTGTTCTTTATCTAATATATAAATGTAACCGAATGGGTAAAGATAGGTTGATGTATGAGCGAGCGATTGTATACAAATACATATAAATACTTTATAGCGTAAGAAAAAACAGCGCGCAATGTTAAATAACAATGCTATTTAATATATATTTAGGAATATACAAAATACCTTACATTGGTTGCCTTATAGTGGTTTCATACCGAAGCCGATAATTGCATCGGCATGAAACTCAGAGTTGTGCAAACAATGTAAAGCATTTTGTATATTCCTTAATATATATATTAAATATACATATTTTTTACAGCGAGGTTCACCCTTTACAAGACTCCGGCCCAAATATGACAACAGTACTCCATTTTCGGTTTGGTCTGGCTCTTGTAAAGATAGCGGATAGTAGGAGGGGTCAGGTATTAAAGGAGTGGTAAAGAGAACCGACCATTTTACCGGCATCCTTAGCAATGGACCGTATGTACGAGTTCCACTTGAGGTCGGGTGTGAGTTTTAGGCCTAGCAGTCTTTCAAGGCACAGTGCTTCTCCGTTCACTCACGTCTTGAGGATTAAGAGACCCAATGGGAAGATGGATAACAAGGGTTGCTCGGGGATGCATATGCATCTCCTACCCTCATTTAAATTAGTATAGAAGGTGGTTATAAGAGCGGGGGTCCTGCAAAGGGTAAGTTATCTATTTAAGAGTAAGAGGAGAAAAACAAAAGATTCAGCCTTACAAAGAAGAATTATGGATCGGAGGCAGGGATTATGTGGTGGTGGGAGACAGCTCTAAAATTTTAAAGTTTTAGTATAAGTCTCAGTATCCAGTTGTTTGGAAAGTGGATAGAATTCATCGTCAGTTGCCTACACAAGATGAAAAATCTTATTAAATATGTGGACCTCGAGATTTAAACAATGAACTTGAAGGTAATTTATGTAAACGTTAGCATGCGCATATGTTACACACCACGAAATGGACAAAGTCCAATCATTATTTTAATATATTTTATTGTTATGCGTTCTTTATATAGACACAACTATTTAAGTAAATGCTTTGTTTAGAATTTGTTGTTTAGTTTGTTACTAGTTTGAATTAGCTGATTTTTAACCTGCAAGAAAATTAAATTTAAGTTATAAAACCCTCTTTTCATGCTTGTGCAGGAGTATTTTTAGCTATTAGAAACGTCAAATTGACATCGGCCAATTCAACTGCAAATATATAGTAAAATTCTAATGAAAAGTCTGATCATCATATTTGCTCTACACAGTAAATAATGACGTATGTCCACAGTATACTTTGATTATAATTTATATATATATATATATATATATATATATATATATATATATATATATATATATATAACTAAAACTTATTTGCATATATTTCAAGATGACTCATTTATGTTATCAAGGATCATTTTTTAGAACAATGAATTTTTAGATATGGATAACACACACAGGTGTTAATGAGTAGGGTTGTGTAATTTTATATTTTTTATTTCATGCATGCACATTGTTTTGATTTTGTTCACTGCACAGTATGGGCACCACCTATGAGAAAAGAACAACATGATGCAAAACAATTGCCAGAAATTTGAAATGGCAATCTAAAATATCCCTTGCAATTGTGCTAGAAGTTTTATCACAAACATTTCAGAGTGTTTGGGCGTCTGCCTGAAGGTGATCTGGATGTTTTGTTCCCAAATGATGTACCAAGAGTGATGAAAACAAAATATCCAATTCAACAAGATGGTGTTCCTAGGGAACTAATAGTGATAGTGACATTATGCTCCATTCAATATTTCCCACGGGAGCTCGTGGAATATCGGAGACCTACATCAATTGCCTTGAGGAGGCTGTGCTGCCCTGGGTAAATATTTTTAAGAAGATCCTTTGTTTGGCAACAGACTCTGCACCATGTCACACAAGCAAGAAACCCAGTCACGGGCTGTAAAAAAAAATTTCTGCTGTCTAAACTTTTGTAAAGATGGCAATCATAGCTTCCCAGACTGGAAATTTGATCATTGTGTAGGGCACTTTCGACTGGAGAGACCAACAAAACTTTGTAACACTTATGAACAGAAGGCAAGAATAATGGTAAAGGGCATTTACCAACAAGGAGTCTTCAAAGAAGAGTTTTGCAGGAGATTGAAAAGTTGCCCGTTGGGCATGGTTGAAGCCAATGACATTTAAAAATAAATCTACTCATTAGTATTTTAATATATCTTACCAAAATTTACATAACAGAAAATTTTACAGTTAAAATGAAATGTTAGTATTATTTTCAATTTTGCATAATGAAGACACTTTATCAATCACATGGGTTTATATATATATATATATATATATATATATATACCATGTATAGGAAACGACGAATTTTTAAAGAAAATAGAAACAAAATGGACAGACATTGTGTCAACTAAATTTTCAAAACACAGAACTCAAAAACAATCTTCCATGTATTGACATTAATGATGTCGGATTATTCTAATATAACTGCTTTAAATCATTTTTTTTTTTTCTATGTTAAGTATTTTGATATTTTTCCAATAAATCTAAAAGGGTGATATTTCTACAAAACTGTTGTTCAAGGAAAACAAAGCTTGTGTGTCCATTACTGTCATTTTTCATTATGCTTTCAAATGCAATAGTTGGCAGGACAGATTGAAGGCAAGAAGGTGAAAAATTATCCAACATGGAATTTTTTTGCCAATGTTATATCAAAATCATGCATGCATTAAGGAGTGAAAAACTGTTCCTTTATAAATATTTCAGAACATTACTGTAGTATTCATAGTTGATTCTGTTCGGGTGTTGGCTTTAATTTTTAATATAAATTGCTTTATTTTTTGTTAAAGTTTTAAAAGACATTACTTCTGTAACTCTATTTAATCAGAAAATAACTAAATCCTCACCCTATACTTTTAATTTTTTTTTTTCGTTTCAAATTTGATTTATTTTATTTCATCGAACCCCCTTTTAAATCCGATTAATCTTCTGCAATGCAATAATTCAGCATTTTGATATTCTCTTTATGGAGAAAGGGTAAATTTTGTTCTAAGGTTTAAGTTTCGTAAAATGTTATTGTTCTTTTAAATTGACCAACAAAATCAAGACGTTCTAGAAATTCACCGTTTTATTGTTGAACAAAAGCTTGAACACAATTTCTGTTTCTCAAATAATTTCTTTCTAAAATTTCTCCTATCATTAATTTCATTCATTCAACCTTAAAATTTATTCAATCTTTAAAAAACTTATTTTCAACATTAATCGCCAACCTTGTTTTTCACCAATTTAAGTTCTTCAACATTTTTGATATGCTAAGTTTTTCTTTTTCAACAGATTTCAAGTATTGTTCTTGCGTTTTAATTGCATTATGCAAAATTTCAGTGAATAGTAGGTAATTCAGAGGAAAAAAACAGCGTTCTTTTTTTTTAGGTTGTTGAACTAATAGGCATAAGATTTTAGGCTATGGTCAATAAATGGCTAAAAGGGAAAAAAAAACTTAAAAAAATATAAGGTTTAAATATAGCAATATGTTTAACAAAAAGATATAATGTGACATCAATTTCAAAATGCATTGGAAAAAGATGTCCAAAATATTAAACAATTATTATAGCATTTATAACAATAGAAAAAATGAGTCTGAAATGCTATCAGTCCCATATGGCAGAAAAAAAAGATAAAGAAAAAAAAAAAGAAAAAAAACTGGAAAAAAAAAAGATGTAGTTTAACAAAAAAAAAGACCAGCATTTAGGAGCATACAAAATTTTCTGGTTTTTAAATAAAAAAAAGCTATCACCCCACTTTTTTAAAACCAAAAAAAGTTCCATTTTAAGGCAAAAATGCATGAAAATACACTTATTTTGGAATCTTTGAAGATTAAGCATTACGCGCAAGTTCATTTGAGATTATTAAACTAAAGAAGGACAGACATTTAAATAAGAAGATAAAAATCAAAACAAAAAACTAACAAATAAAAATTGAAAAGTATTGGAAAATTGAATGAAATTGTTTCAGATTTTGGGAAATAGGTTGGACTGATAAACTTTTAAATTTGGACCCTATACATCTATAGTGTTTTTATCAATATAAGCAAATAATAAATTTATATGGCCATCTGTCTACACACATATTTTTTCGTCAATAAGAAAATTAAATTTAGTCTGGCCCTTTGAAGGACCCAAACACATATTATGCATTTTCCATTTTCTCATTCAGATCAAATACTTTTTTAAAAGCTTTGTAGTTTAGATGTAAAATAAGACCTAAAGTTATAGGTTATTTTTTTCATCCTTATTTTCAGTTATAAATGTTTTATGGAAAGATTCCAGTATTTACCATTTTGCCCAAATTCAGTAGTAATATCTGTATATTATTTGGCACTTAAATGAACCAAAAAAACAAATTTTTACTAATCTTTTGTATTAATACCAAACCTACACAATGGTAAATTAAACAATATGTTAAATTAAACTATCGTTTTATATAAAAAAACTAGACCAATTGAGCATTTGGAAACTCGTTCAAATCGGACATATATCTACCATTTTGAGATTCTGATTAAAATTGTTTCTAAATCTGCTGTTTCAGTGGGTGGGCAAAACGACCTATGATTCCTTTGGAAAGAAAGAATGAAAAATCCGGATCAATCTACCTTTTTGATTTAATCAAAAAGAACACTATCTAAATTTTGAGGACTCGTGCAAAACGGACCTGTCAACATTTTATTTTTCACTTTCGATAAAACCGGATATATATCTACCTTTTTCTTTATCTCTCTTGCAAACAGAACCTGTCTACTTTTTTTGACTGCCAGACAAACGGATATCTGTCTACTTGGAGAATTAAATAAAATTCTACCAAAATCTAAAAATACCTCTTTAATATTTTTTTTTAGAAAATGGCAAAATTTTAATAGAATACCTATATTGAAACCTAAATATGGCTGAAAATTGACCTAAAGTACAGATAAATAAAATTCAGCTTTTTATATAAATTATCACTGTTTTTTTTTTTTGCATAAACAAATATTATATCGATTATAAAAACTATAAATTAAGCATCAGTGATAGATGTTTGCTTAAAATATCCGCTTTTTGGAAACCATCTTGAATTTGAAATGAGGTCATGTGATCCTGAAAACTGCCATTAAATATGTATAAGATAAACTGTGTTCAATTGTGAGTATATGAAATTGTATCAAATAAAAAGACGTAAAAAGCCTTCATTTTGTTATGTACTTGTTTCTTCCAGCAATGTAAAATTTTGTACCTCAAATTTTTTGTTATTTACTAAGATTTATTTGATTCATACCAACAGGAACTTTGATTTGATTCGATTCATACCAGAAGAAAATTAACATTGAGCTTGGCCATTATCTGAAAGTTGTAGATAATCATTCAAAACCAGCTTCTAACCATAATTCTAACCTGTTTTTTAAAACAGTTGAAATTACTGTTCTTTGAATAAACTAAAATAAGTTGCTTTTTTCGTTTCAAAACAAAATATCTCAGATATTGTGCTGTTTCTTTTATCTTAAAACTCTTATAACAATTCAAGATTTGATCTTTTAAAAAAAAAAATAAACATTGAATTAGCAAACATTTTTTCTTTTTTATATATATATATATATATATATATATATATATATACGCCATTTTCTGGCACAAAAACATTCACTTTCTTTTCTAAATCTTGCAACTTTCAGGAGTTTAGAGGCTAACAAAATACATAATCTGGTTTCATTTATCTGAACCTCAAACTATTTAAAAGGTTAAAATTGCAATTTGATTCTTTTTCAAAATATACTTAAGTTAACTCCTGAATCTTGTTGCCAAACAATTTATTTAATTTTAAATGTTTGCCCATTAGTAAAATAAAAAAAAATATCATTAATCAGGAAAAAATTTAAGACAAAATAATCAGTTGTTCATGTATTCTTTGAAAGCCTTGGTATTTTTTTATTTATTTTAATTTAAGGTGAACCAAGGTTGAGTGGATATCAAATCACGGTTAATACAGGATTATGCGTGATTTTCATAAATAATTAGCTTCTTTTGTGAGAAATGTAAGCAAAAAAGCAAATAAATTCAAATCAGATATAGTGGCACTGAGCAATCCGTTGAGAAAGGACAGTCAACAATATCTTTGACGTTAATATTGTAATATTATGTTAATAATATCTCATATGAACATGAGACTATTTTTTCATACGGAATGTAATTGTCTATTCACTTCTGTACTCCGTGAAATTAATGCCAACCAAATCAAGGGCATGGGGTTTCGGGTCTTTTTTCAAATGTTAGAGCTTTTCAGAAGGTTGTGAGAAAACCTTCCTTACCCGACCTTTTAAGTGCGGCTTTTATATAACTTTCTGTTATTCTATTTTCTTGTAGGTTTATATCCCAAATTCAACTGGATTCAATTCTTTTTTTATGTTGTTGCATTCACCAGCGTATTTTGAGGCCCGATTCTGCACTTGGTGGCTTTGTGGTTACCTCTGAAGAAATTAGCTGTTTTGATGCTCTGATGTGACACAATACAAAACTTACTTTGGTATTGCTTAAGTACATAATGGAGTCACCACAGATCATTTTTTTTAGATCGAGGTTCCTGATTGATATTAAATTCAATTCAGGCCCCTGGTATTTTCTGGAGTGAACGTTAGACTATAATATATTTCAACATTTCCAAGCACCCAAACATATACAGTACAAAAACAAAAATATATTGTGTAAAGTAAAAATATTGTAAATTTCTAATAATTGCCAGTGGGGGGGGGGGGGGTTGTCATTTTATTTTGTAGCAGGAGTGGAATGAGCGGGGAGATGCGAGCTGGCGTCACTTCTAAATGGCTGTGCAAAATTTTTCGGTTATTTCACATAAAGCAAGCGAGATAACGTGTTTAAAAACAACAACAAAAAAAAAATGCCTGTAATGAAAATGGAATGAAAACATTTCGACCTCGACCGAAAGCTAACTCTTTAGGGATTTACTTCGTTTGTCTTACAATATTGTATTGTACGGGGACTCTAATAACTCGGTATTGTCGAGAAGGAGAAAGAATAAATCAGGAAGATATGATTTAATATAATGCTCCGCCATTTTGGCATTGAGGTCTCTTTCCGGTGTGGCTCTTTAGCAAGCACTTCGCGTGTTTTACAACGTGTATATATATGCTCTGGTAAGAGGATTTTAATAACCCGGTATTGTTGAGAAGACTACCGAGGTCGAATCGATCTCGTCCCATTGAGCACTTTTTGGGCATACGTGCAAATTATTCTGGTGTTTTTTTTTCTTTTTCTAAATACACTGATGCTCATTGTTCGTGTGGCTTTCCTTCGCTTGAATAATTGATTCAATAGGCCTGGAAGTGGGTGCGTGAAAATTCTTCACCATTTTTGCATATAGGAGATGCCATCGTTTGTGGTTGGGCTCCCGAAACTCTCGCTCTATTACACAGAAACACATACACTATTTAGAGACATTTTTTATTATCTTCTATTTTTCTTTTTTCATTAACATCAATATTTCTATTGTTACCGTATTTCACTGCTTATTGGACGCTCCGATGCATTAGACGCTACCTCCCAATTTTGAAGGAAGAAATATATAAAAGTTTTAGTACTTAAGAAGCCCCTCCAAACTATCATTATCCCTAATTTTATCCATTGAATAGCATGAAAACCTAATAATGACAAATTCATTACAGACCGAGAAGTAACAAACTTGTGGTAACGAGGATGTAACAATTTAATGTAACCAATCTTGATCATTTCATAAGTTTCAGCAGCGTTGTTGCCGAGATTATCATGAAACATCTGAAATTATCAATATTATTGTATGGATTAACGTTTTGAGGACTTGCTGGAGAGGAAAGAGGCTTTTCTCTGGACACCTTCAATTTGAGGGGCTACGAGGAGACATTAAAGAAATGGCTGGAGTAGTACTACAAAAAGAGACCTCACCATTTTGGTACCTTATGAATTTAAGCTTACAACGAGATTGGCTACTGGCACATTTTACTGTTGAAATAGCTAGATATAACCGTATGTTCTATTATAAATTCTTTTTTTTTTAGCACTTCTCATCGGTGGAACTCTCTTCTGATTTCTTCTCATCGGTGGAACTCTTCTGATTTCTTATTTCGCTGCCACCGACAACTTTCAAAAATTTAAACGTAACGTCAATCACAATCTTATGTCTTCTTGAAATCTGCTCTTTTCTTGTGGTATCTTTTCACTAAAGTCTTCTCATTCTCGTGCACTTCCAGTTATCGCTTGCAAATTAGTGGCATTAACACCTTGCTTGGGGTGAAATGATTTTATAAAAAAAGTCGGGGTAAAGAAGATTAATGTTTTAAATTAAAAAATAAAAATAAAAATAAAAAAACATAAAAAAAAATAAAAAAATAAAATTGAATATATGATTCTTCTGAAAAAATCTCAAAACCTACGGAATGCTTCCTTTTAAGTAGGATCTTATTATCTGTCTATATTTCTGAGATGAGGTATTATGTACACTATTTACTTTATTTGGGTTATTGTCCTCATCTTTGTTGCCATATTTATCCGATCCTCCAGTATCTGTCTATATTTCTGAGATGAGGTATTATGTACACTATTTACCTTACACAACGTTTCGGCCGGTGTACGCTCCGGCCTTCTTCAGGTGGTTGGAATGTCGAACTGAACCATTTATTTCGCTCGCTGGGGTAGACTGTTCTAGTTCCACGTGCCATGTCTAATGGATGTCAGTTATGAGTCATCTCCTGTTAATTCACTTCTCCAAGTTCTCCACTGCCTTAACCGGGTATTCAACTTACAACTCTTTGGGTCCTGTCACTAGATCTAACCGACACCTTTATTCTTAAGGACACATGGCACGTTGTGATAAACATGGCAACAAGGATGAGGACAGTAGTTCCAATAGTGTAGGATTTTACTTTCTATATATCCCATCATTATACAAAACTACACAAGAAAATCTCTATACTGTAGTTTTGTATGAAATAATTCCCCTCTCCACCATTGTCGATTTTTGTTGACAGCACTCTCGAATATCAAAAGACAAGCTGATTGTTATTGATTCCGTGGAGGGGGGATTGCTTATCTTTATTAAGCGAAGAGGGTTTGATGTTTTAAAACACTTTGATAGGCATTGTAAAAATTCAATGAATTTATCTATCTATCTTTTGCTTCAGTCATACAACCGATGCGTTAACGAATTCGTTCTTTGCGACACAACCGGCATCAATACGTTTTAAAACGATTCTCTTTTTCTTCGTTTCTGTTAGTGAAAAGAATCTTGGCTTGGCTTGGTTTGGTTTTGTGAACGAAGATTTAGGAGTGTTTTCACGTTTGCTGCGGGCACACAGGTAGTAAGTGGGGCCGATACAAAAGAGGCATGCGTTCCCATATTAGGTATAGGAGAATGTCTAGCAGCCGACAGAAGCTCCGTATTTTATTTTTCTCTGGTTTGATTCTGCAACGGAGATTGCATGAGAGATTTTGTGCTTTCATTTCATGTCATTTATTTTCCTCACTGACTGTAGTTGAGTCCACGGAAGATGAAAGTAATTTTCAGTGAATTCTTTTATATTTTCAGTTAGGTTTTACTTCTCCGTTGGTCAGAAACTATTTCAATTAGTAAGAGGGTATTTAGAAGGCTATAGTACCCTATCCTAACAGTTTAACCAAACCGCCATATTTATATCATTCACACTAACCCATAGATCTGCATAGAACCATGAAAATGGTTTCAAGCGAAATGAGCTTGTAGGTCATAGCAAGGACCATCCTTTTTCGTACCTTGTAGAATGGCACTACAGAATCACAAAGAATTGTATCAAAACAGAAAAGAAATTAAGTGAAGAATTCCTACAGCAGTAACGACTAAAATGAATAGCATATGCAACTCGAAGAAAAAAATAATGACATAAGATATTGACGGCCGCATCACTTTGAAATGCCGGTTCCCGTAGGATCACCGAAGTTAAGCAACGTCGAGCCTGGTCAGTATCTAGATGGGCGACTGATTTGGAATACAAGGTGCTGTAAGCTTGGATTGAAGGGTAGTGTAATAGATAATGGCCCGGAATTGCTAATTGGGGAGCCCGAGTTCTAATTCTCCTTGGGTTCGTTATATCCACTTACGCGCAAGATAACCTCGGGAAAGACATGAATCCATCTCTTCCCACCAGCTATAGGTTATTTAGTAAGTCACGTATCACTAAAACCATTATTATTTTTTTTGAATCTTACAATCTAAAAATATTTCCTGGTATAGGTTGATAAACGGAAGAAAACAAATCAAATCAAGTAAAACAAAGGGTCAGGAAGGAGCCCCCATCATTACTGGAAAGAGCAATAACAGCGGACCTGAGAAACCTATTTTCCTTAAGAACAGTTTTAATAAAAAAGATTTTATAAATTTGAAATGTTGGTAGCATTGATTGTTCGGCCATAAGAAAACAGCTAATATTAACATTAACGGTTGTTTTAAGATATTTTTATGTTTATACATTCTTTTTTATAGATACAAATATTTAAGTAAATGCTCTGTTTTATAATAAACAGTATTAAACAACATTTACCAGCCTGAATGTCCGAAAAATCTTCACAGAAAATATTCTTCCTCCGACAGGATTCGAACCTGTATCCTATACGGAACCGTCATATATGACAATTTCTGGGACATTCAGGCCGGTAAATGTTGTTAATACTGTTTATTATAAACAGAGCATTTACTTAAATATTTGTATCTATAAAAAAAGAATGTATAAACATAAAAATGTCTTAAAATAATTGTCGGAATTTGTCTATTTCATAATGTGTGACGTCATTTGTTTACACTTGTATACGCATCGAGCAGATATGAATGTATCGTGAGAAGATCATGGAAAATTGTAGTTTAAAAACTTGACCTTGCTAACCGAACGCTCCTCTGTGGCGAAATCGGTAAAAGCAAGTCAGGCTATATGACGGTTCCGTAGAGGATACAGGTTCGAATCCTGTCGGAGGACGAATATTTTCTATGAAAAGTTTTCGAACATTCAGGCCGGTAAATGTTGTTTAATACTGTTTATTATAAAACAGAGCATTTACTTAAATATTTGTATCTATAAAAAGAATGTGTAAAGATAAAAAAATATCTTAAAATAATTGTCGGACTTTGTCCATTTCATAATGATTAACCGTAGTGTCTTTTGTAGCATAGCCTCATTACTTATCATCCTTATTGTTACCGAGGAAATTCTTTCAGTGCACTTTTATATTGACGCAGAGGCAATGCTGATGGTATAACGCATTTAATCAGTATTGGACGTGAAAAGAACCTGATAGACAAAGAAGCATCATTAACTTATTGCATCAACTAGAAAAAAGAAAAAAGAGAAAAAAGAACAATCCAGAAATTAAAGCTTTCGTCTTAAATTCAAAATCATTTAATATTAACAATTTAAAAAAGAAAATAATCTGGATTTAGTTCTGGGCTTGAAATGAAAGAAATTGTGTAATATGTTATTAAAAGACGTGGGTATTAAATTCCTTATTGATTCTTAAATACTTTTTTTTTTTATCTCTCGTTTTTTTTTTTTAATGTTTACACTGAAATTTATCAAGCTTGTCAAATTCTATTGTTTCCTCAGTGGAATAAAACTCGAAAAGAGGATTTATTTCTGAAATCAGAGCTCTCTCTCTCTCCAACTTAAGGCTCTTCATTCTTCCTTCAAATATATAGGGATGCTTAAATGTTTCCAGAGTGGAAATCGTGTATCCAGTTTCTAATTTTCAAAACAGCGCCCGGACAACTTTTGCACACACCCAATGTTTTAAAGTTTCTCATGAAATAACAAAATATAAAAGAGAATATTTGTGATACTAAAAATTGAACATTGGAATGACATTTTTTTTTACATAATTTATTTATATATATATATATATATATATATATATATATATATATATATGCAAACTATGGTCCTAATTCCAAATCAATATCAATTTATATATATATATATATATATATACACATTTAACTTATCATCTGATGCTTATCTTTTGTTACTTGAAATAACTCTTGCCTCCTTAATTCCATTCTCATTTTGTCGTCCATTCACTCAAATTCGTCAAGTACATACTTTCCTCCTCCTTTTAGCGCCTACGTCTTGTGAGTGTTTAATTTTCCAGGGCTTCTTTCCTCGTTATATGCCCCTCGAACTTTCCCTGCCTTTTTCTGATTGCTAGTCCTTATTCTTAAAACTTGCTCATTATTCACATGCTCTATTCATGACAATTGTCGGTAGATTAACATTTTTGCCGATTCTCGACTCTTTTTTTTCTCTCTCTCTCGCGAGCGGGTTGTCGAACATTCACTCGCAAGAGATTAGATATTACATATCTGTTCAGTAGTCTTTTCTTTACTTCTTTTTGTTTTCATATTTCTTATCAATGTCGTGTTAAATATTTTATACTGTCAGCGTTGCCTCCGCACTAGTCTAAAATTGAATTGCAACGGTTCATCAGTAACACTATTGGTCACAAGTGCCGAAGCTATGGTACAAAAACACAGCTGTACTGGGTTGGCTAAATGATTTTTGAAAGTCATCTTTCGTTATATCTATTCGACTTCGGATTTCTGTGTCACATTTTCCATCGTCCGTCACTACACTACCCATATAGTTAAATTTCTATATCTACTTGCTTTTGAAGTTTCTAGTATGTGGTTCAGAACTTGTGCTGCATGTTCTGCTGACGACCATACATTCTGTATTCTTAGAGTTAATAGTTAGTCCTTGCTTTCTTTTATTACTTTGTTTAACATTTCCTTCAGTGCCATCCACATAGCTTATGATGTTAAGATTCTGACCGTAGATGATAAATCCTATTAAGTCTTTCAGTACTCTTGGGATAGTCTCGTATAGATTAAATAAATCCGGTTAAAAGAAACGCGTACTTTAGGTAGAAACTAATGCTTTAATTACAAGAGCAACGAGGAATACAAATGCTTACTTTTAATTTAGTTCGGATTAAAGAGAATGTGTGCCAGAAAATCGGTGGCAACACTTTTGAGCGAGTCAGTCAGAAAAAAGGAACTTGCGAAACCGAAGACTTAGTGAAAAGGAATAAATATATTTTTACCCAAAAGATGGCATATATATATATATATATATATATATATATTAGGAATAATACAAATATAAAATTTGTCACTTAGCTGATTGATGTTATATTCAGCACTCCGACTCCAGAGTTTCTTAGACGAATCTTTTTGCAATCGTCCGGCCCACTCATCAGGAGGTAAATATGCTGTAAATAAATAAGTGATAAAAATAAAACAACGTGCAAAAGTTTTCAGCTGAAAGTGCTTTCAGAAGAGAATGCAATAGCGATAACAAAGATTGCGTGAAGCCAGAAATGCTGTTAATGGAAATATGAAAGAAAGGACATTTAAGACTAGCAGCCGTTACGATATAGGATTAAAACAAATAAAAAATTTGCCACACAGCTGATTTATGTTATACCCAGCACTCATATATTGCCAAATTTGTAAGTAAATGATGAAGTTCATTCATTTACTTCCATATAGAAAATTAGATATTACATTCATTTATTTCTAAAGATGTTTTATTCTGTCTTAATACTTTGCTTAATTTTTTAAATCAACTTTCGCTATTCCTATTCGCCTTCGTATTTCTGATTCACATATTCCATCGTTTGCAACTGCATTACCCAGATAGCTTGATTTCTGCACTTGCTTTATTTTGACATCCCCAATATGTAGTTCAAACCTTGGGTTGTATATTTTGCTAACAACCATGCATTTTGTCTGAAAAGTTATGTTTAATGCTTTTTACTTGTTTTATTAATATTTACAATCGTTCTTTCAGTTTTCTTTTTAACTCTGCAAAAAAACAAAAAACAAAAACAGCATAGCGCCATCTGCCTATCTTACGTTGTTAAAGTTATACCCACCAATAATAAATCTGGGTAGGACTTATAGTTCTCTTTGGATCGACTCTTTGTAAAAGTTAAATAAATCTGGTGAGAAAATGCAACCTTGCATTGCCATTCTCCTCTTTCTATTTTTTGTGTATTCATTGAACTCGTTTTTCTTTTAATCCATATGCAAGTTGTTTATTTCTGTTAAAAATTGTGGATTACGCAAATAACTTTCCCAGTGTAAATCAGCTTTTAAAATATTTTAAGCAGATTTAAGATTTACCCTACCGTACCCTATCAAATACCTTTGCGTAATGTATGAAACATTGGTATGAACCTGTTTGTATTTGACAGAATTTATTGTTTCCGGAACAAATTACACCGTTCTTGTTCTATTTTCGGTCTAATCCGGCTACGAGCCTCTTTTCATTAGACTCCTTATGAGAAGTTTAGTTATGTGCCTTATCAAGTATTGTCCAATGCAGTTCATATACATTGGACCCTGTATTTGGCAGGACTATGAAGCTTGATAAATTGAAGTCTTTCAGTATTTCACCGTTGTCGTATATTCTATTTATCATTTCGGTGAACTGACAAATACCGAAATCATTTTCTCTTATTTAGTCTTTATGCTTTGTCTCTCTTCATATTGGTCAGTGCTGACCTAACCTCAAATTAGTACGAATCCTTCTGTAAAACAGGTTTTTGTTTTCTGTTTCATGGAAGAGCTTTTCAATGTTTTCGTTGCGTTTTTGTAATAATCTTCATCTATTTTGATTCTTACTTTTTTTTTTTTTAAAAAAGATTTTATGAATCTTGCCTTTTTTAGTTATGTTATTTTATTTTGTCTGGTATGTCCGTATTCTGTAGTTTTTCGTACTCTGCACACTTCTCGTTGAGCCATTCCTTTTTTACTTGCTAATAATAATCTCTTGTGTCTTTGTTTAACATCTTCTGCGCTATTTCTTTCATTAAATCGAGAATCCCAGTTCCAGTTCTCTTATATTGCTTTTGTTCTCCTGCTATAAATTCCTTTGTTGTTAGCACTGGTTCTTTCCTTAAAATGTTTCTTTCACAGCCTCTTTTAAAGTTTAATATTTGCAGTTAACTACGATAACATATATTGAATGTCCCTGTAGTGTAACGGTTCTTCTTTTATGTGCCGTGTTCCTTCAGGATGTAGCGATCATGACCCTCCACATCTTCTGTCCCTTGTAGCTCTTAATAAGTTTTGCCTTTTGTTATTTCTCCCAAACCCTGTTCTTCTATCCATTTACTCAAGCCCATCAAGTAAGTTAAGCGTTGCTTTCCTCTTTCCCTCAAAATGTTCTGTGAGTATCAGATTTTCTAAGCCCTCCTTCCTCATTACGTGCCACAGAACGGTTAGCGACACGTAGAGAAACATCTGTGTGTCTAGTTCGAATCCCAGTCAAGTTCGTTACATTTACCTTCACAGAAATACCCTTGGGAAAGGAAGTTTGTATCCTTGTCGTACCCAGATATGGGTTTAACAGCAGGGATGGCTGATATCTCTTACCTTGATTTAAAACGTTACATAGTGGCTGGAAAAACGTGTTTTGTAGACTTTTCACGATTTCCGGAACTTACCTTGTAATATTGCAAATACTCTGCCTCGTAACATTGCATTAATAGAAAACAAATGACAAATTCCAGGCAGATATTAGAGAATGTATTTATCAGGTAAATTTGGAATTACCAATTAAAAAAAAAAAAAAAAACTACTAAAATAAATTTCAGACCTTCCATACCTTTATTAAGTGAAGAAAAATTATTCTGATGTTATTTATTCAGTGCGAAGTTTTTCAGCCACAGCGTTACCATAACGTTGAGACGACATCCAGCGGTCATTTTGCGATCAGGAAAATAGACGATTGCAACGTGACAGTAACATGTCCACATATCTCTGTTATATAGGAATAAAGTGTCGCTGAAGACACTGGAGTTTGAACATAGATCGCCATTGAGCAAACACTGGCGATCCAATTATTGAATTAAGTAGACCACGTGACCATAGAGGAAACGCCTAAGTAGAAAGTAGCTTGGCGTCTAACTGATCGCCATTTCTATTTTATCCTCTATTACTATTCGGATCGCTATTCACTATACTATTTTTCAGATGTGGTAACCTGCCGAACGAGTATTAACGAAGAAGTACTATTAGTGCGAGTGATATTCGAAGGCGTCTTACACCAGCATTGTTCAACGGCGTTACTATAAGTTGTATCTGAGATTACAAAGTATCTGCTAAAACGAGCATTATGAAAGTAACAACGAGTATTTGTTGACATCACAAAAATCTCCCAAGTAAGAATACAACGTATATACAATGTAGCAAGAACGTTGCATGTAGAAGGAGGAAAAAATGTATTTAAAACCAGCTTGAAGAGGGATGGACTCCGTCAGGCTATCTTGCCCTATACACATTACTTTTGCTATACATTTTGTTCCCCTACCACCTTAATGGAGCACGAAACTTTTGACAACTCTGATTTCTTTTTGCAAATTGAGTCGCTCTGAAGTTTGATGTATTGTAATTTGGTTGTTGCTTGATTTTTTCTTAGTTTGTCTGAAAGGGAAGCCACTCGATACGGCCATCATAGTAGTATACGCACTCCGATCAGAAAGCAAGTAAGAAAAGAAATAGTTTAATAAGTTTTCGATAATGACAAATACTAATGCATATCATAATAAACTATTATATTATGGGGGACCTATATGCAAAATTTGGAAGGGGACAAGATAGGGTAATATACGAAGCAGGAACTTGGATCACGTAACAACCATAGATAAAAATATTTTTATTGATGCACTGCAAATGATCAGGTAATAACCGACACATGATAATTTATTATAGTACATTTGATATCATATCCGTTTATTGCAAAATACATTTTCTTTTATCTTTATCCAGTATTAGTCCGCTTCCTCTTTCATTTCATTCTCCGAATGCATATATATAAATCTCTTGTCATCGTTTGTAAAATCCGTTATTTTTTATAGCGTAGTGATCTGGTGTTGCAGATTACTCCGAATGAAGCAGTATTAATCGTTAATATTTTAATTATGATTCAGAAAATTAATACAAAGAAAAGCACATAATAAAACGGCGATAGCATATACTCTTCAACGGACTTCGAATATAAAAATACATTCATAGCACTAAATTACTACTAAAATACATTCCTTTTTGGTTGATTTGTTTTGTTTAACGGCATATCAACTCCTTATGGGTCATTTAATGCCGAAATTTAATTTTCATGGGAGCTTTGAAGTAATAAATATGTTATTCTGCTTTCACAATTGAATACATGGTAGATGTTACTCAACTTTTGAGTATATACATGTTTGCGTGGAAATAATTATTAGAGGCGTTGATGTGTGTGTTTTATGTTGTAGTTTTGTTCACGTTATATTTTGGAATACATTTTGATTTCTATAAGAAATTGTAGGATATTATATGGACTAATATCAGGAAAGAGGTCTTTGTTAATTGTTTGGTTGGTTGATTTTGTTTAGCGGCATATCAACCTCTGTGGGTTAGTTAATGCCGAAATCTAAATATTTTGAACAATTTTATGGCTTCAAATAAATATATTTTGAACGCAATTGCATGTCTTTAACTTCAGATAAAATGTATTGTTAGTAATTCTACGATAAAATGTATTACTGGTCATTTTGCCATAAAAGTGTATTGTTGGTAATTTTATTATAAAAAGGTATTACTGGCCATTTTGCTATGAAAATGTATTGTTGGTAATTCTATTATAAAATGTATTACTGGTCATTTTTCTATGAAAATGTATTGTTGGTAATTCTATTATAAAAGGTATTACTGGTCATTTTGCTATGTAAAATGTATTGTTGGTAGTTCTATTATAAAATGTATTACTGGTCATTTTGCTATGAAAATGTATTGTTGGTAATTCTATTATAAAATGTATTACTGGCCATTTTGCTATGAAAATGTATTGTTGGTAATTCTATTATAAAATGTATTACTGGCCATTTTGCTATGAAAATATTTCGTTGGTAATTCTATTACAAAATGTATTACCAGTCATTTTGCTATGAAAATAGATGATTGGTAATTCTACTATAAAGTGTATTACTGGCCATTTTGCTATGAAAATGTACTGTTGATCATTTTACTATAAATATACATTGTTGGTAATTTTTTCATATTAAAATTTATTCCTGATATATTTACTACAAAATGTATTTTTATACTTTCATAGTGTTGTGTTTTTGTTTTGGGGTTCGCTATTTGCCCATAGCTGGGACCCTAACAGATGCTACCACCCCGGATCAGGGTGAACCTGGGAACAACAGCAATTAAAAGCTGGTTACCCCAACCCTGAAAAAAATCTCCAATCTTCCGATCAGAGGTTTTGCTGACGGATGTAGTTTATCGTCATACCCAGGACTAATTCACTAATTGAAATGATATTCTTGTTTTTAAAGAGGATATCAAATCCACTTGGCGTATTTTTTCATCAGACGATACTGGGAAATAATAGCGAAAAGATAGAAAAATAGAATTAATTTTTAGTAACCTATAATAGATGATTAAATAATTATATTTAATAACGGATTCTTTTTGGAAACTTATAATTAATACCAAATATTTATTTTAATTTTCAAGTCTACTGTTCACCCATACTTAGAATATTACTGCCACATCTGCTCTGGTGTTCCTATCATATTTAGAGATCCTTGATAAAATCCAAAGAATCTGCAATGTTATTGGTCCTGACTTGGCAGCTCGACTTCAGTCACTTTCCCACTGCCGTAACATAGCTTCTCTGTGGCTTTTCTATAAATATTTTCATGGTAATTGTTCTGATGAACTTTCCTCTAAGGTTACTTTCTTTCGTTTCTTGTAAATAGTTTTGTAATCATGTTTGTAAATACTCATTAGGGCTAGTTTTTAGAATTGTTGTTTTACCCGCCCCCCCTAGACAATGAATTGTAAATATAGGGACTAGTTAGTATTTTCATAGAGACAGTGAGGTATTATGGTGGATGCAGTAAGAAAGGTACGTATGAATGTGTTGTTTTGGTGTAAGGAATATTGTTCGTACGATTGGGTCAGTGTTTGCGGCTAGCTAAGTTATCGTTAAGACAAAACAAGACCGTCCTTTTCCCAATTCCCCCTTTGGCCATGTGCCACATTTCTGTGTATTTTATAGAATAAATATCACTTTCCTTTAAGGTTTTAAATTCTATGAATTTAAACGCGATATTAGATGTGCGGCAAGATCTCGTCATTTTATTGTCGAAATGGCTAGATGTAACCGCAAGTTCTATGCTAAGAGTTCCTTTCCTTGAATTTTCCCTTGTGGAACTCTCTTCCGGCTTCTTGCTTTACAGCCAAGTTTGATCTTCAGAAATATAAATGTAATTTTACTCGTTATCTTAAATTCTGTTCTTTTATTGTTTTCAACCCTTAATAATGTTTTTTTTTTAATATTATTTCACACTCAATAAACCCCTGCGTCTTATTGGCTTAGTTGCCTTGCTTGTGTGTGAAATGATAAAAATATCGATCTTTTTTTTTTATAATTATTCAATATTTTTATTTCAAATTTATAATGCAGGATAATTATTTTTCTTTTATTAGATAATTAATTAATCTAATTATTAATTATTAGATAATTCAGGGTTTTATTTTTCATAATTAATGCTGGATTTTGCATTTATATTTTGTAATTAAGGCCGGATGTTTATTTTAATTTATATAATTAATACCTGATTTTACTGTAGGAATTAATGAATTAAATAGTATGTGTCAGTATTAAGACTTCGCTTAGCGTATCATAGCAACAAATCTAACTTGTTGCTAGGTGACAATGAAGCGCCTTGTTTAACGCGTGAATACCCACACGAAGAAACGTGACCAAGTTAGCATTTGGTCATTAACTCTTGGCGGAAAGCGGAATTAGCACCCGCATTGGAAGGATTCTTAGTCAGTTTTGAAATATTTCTGAGATTCTTCTGGGCAAGAATATCTGCTGGAATAAGATGAATAAATAATTAAACAAAGAGACTGCGCAGGCGTCATTATCTTTCTGATCGTTCAAATCTATATACTTTCTTTTATTATCGTTGTTTTTGGTAATCACAGTAGACATCTTGTTTTTATGACCATTTACCCCTGTGCGTACCTACGTTACCTTTTCAAAGGACCTACTATCGTTTTCTCTTTTGGTTTTGTATCTTTGTACTACAACTGTAAAAAATTGTGTCCTACTGAGTTAGTCTGCATCATCGTCATTTTAAAGCAATTAATGAATATTTTAATCCGACATTACTTCATTAGATTCAGTGGGTGCGCCGGTTTGAGGAGACATTACTCTTTTTTCCTGGTAGCATCAGGGATCTGTACTGATAATACAACTAATTATTCCTATCTTAATAGTATGTCTATTCGTTTCGATAAGATCAAATTGGCAGCTAATCTAAAAAAATGACTTACAATCTGTTGTCTCAAGGAATGGCTTGTTGATTTTAACACTCCAAACCGAATTTATCTATCATCTGACAGACCCCTTTTCTGCCTTACATCAAAACGGTTGATGCTAACCACCGAAAGATACTCATTGCGTAATTCTCGGGCTAACGTTCCCCGCTGACATCAAGTAGAAAAATTGAATTAATTGCTATGTCTGCTGATAGAAAAGTTGGTTCACTGTTTCGTGCGAGACAATTTATCTCTCCAGAATCTATCTATTTATAAGTCTACAATTAATCCTTGCTTTTAATATTGCTGCCACATCTTCAGGCCAAGAGAAAAATCTTTTATACCTGTTGTAACCTGTTTAAACTCCTACTCTTCAACGAAAATGGAAGTGCTCGCCTTGACTGGACCCATTCAAATTGCCATAAATTGCTTCAATTTTAAGCATGCTCCATGCAGCCATTTCCAATTAAAAAATGACATATTAAAAACCCCAATCAGAAAATATCTAAGCAGCTTTAACCAAGAGTTCGTTTTCGAGCAAATCCAACACTATATAAACCACCATCACTTCGACCCTTTAGAGCAGAAGGTTCATCCTAGCTCAATGATCATTATCTCATTTTGGCTAGGCACTTATTGAGGACCCCTACTCAACGGAGCCCGACGCCAACTACCGAAAGACGATGACAGATGTGCAGGAGTCCTATGTTAATATCAGCTGCTACTCGAACACTTCTACACCAGATATGCAATAACTATAACAGGAGTGTACTTCCTCACGTTATCTTAGTCTAAAACTGCAATAAGTATGCAGTAGAACCCCAGTGATGAACACGTTAATTATTTTTGTATTTCACCCAAGACGAAAGCGTAAATAAATCCTCCTCTTTTTTTTTTCGTGTTATCTCTCATTCCATTTTCTGTTAGCCTAAGAGTTATGGTAGCCTTAATGATGCACGCAAACAAGGTACTTTTATACTTACCTGTACTCTAGCACCTGTAGTATACCAATAACGTACCCATAATATCCCAGGGGAGATTTATCAAATAAATATTTTCAGTTTTACATTCAATTCAACTATATATAAAGTGGTACAGCAGAGCACTTCGAGTTGGTGTAATGGTTAGCCAGCTTGTCTCGCTAGAACAATTACAACTGAGTAGTGAGTTCGATCCTCACTGGGTGCCACACCCCTCATTTCGGCCTTGTGCCACATCTAAGCTATGCTTGGAAAATCACTGTAAAGTGGTACAGTAAATACGAAATCCATATACAGAAATTCGAACGATACTAAAATTTCCATATTACATTACGTCGTGGACACGTATAATAAATTTTATATAAACTAAAAAAGTTGATTATTTAATACGTTTTTAGAAAACGCACAATATAACTTGTCACCTTAAAACAGCAAATTGAAATATATGAATTACAAGCCTTTATAATTAAATTTGATATTGCTGGTGGAGTAACGGTTATCAGTGCTGACAGTTTGAGTTCTTTAAGATAGTGTAGCATAGTATATGGATTAATGTCATAAAATAGTTCATTCATATTGGTTGGTTGCGTTTTGATTTGGTTTACCGGCATATCAACCTGTGTGTGTGTGTGCGTTTTTTAATGTCGAAATCTAAATAATTTAGACACAACTATATGGCTTCAAGTAAATATATTTTGAACGCAATTGTGTACCTTCATCTACAGATAAAATATATTGCTTGTCATGTCGGTCTTTGCATATAAAATGTAGTGCTGTTATTTTTACTATTAAATGTATTTTTATACTTTCATAGTGTTTTTGTTTGGGGGTTTCACTATTTGCCCATAGCTGGGACCCTAAAAGGGCCTGAGAGCAACAGCAATTAAGAGGGGGTTACATATCAAATATCCAATCTCTCGATTAGAGGTTTTGATGCCAGATGTAGTTTATCGTCATACGCAGGACTAACTTTCGAACTAATGCCCTTGGGAAATGCATAGGTTAAATAGCAGGGTAGACTGAACTCACTAGCCTTAGAAGATAGTCTAGGACAAAGACTTCTCTGAATTCAAAATCTTAAAGAGGCCACAGGAAACCGTTCTACAATCTTTCGCAAGAAATCATGGAAATTCATGCATATTAAAGGAAGTTGTCGGGAGCCATGATCGCCTATGTATTGAAACAGCTAAACCTGTAGACTTCCTGTCGAGCATATCGTCACAACCTTGATGGTATTGGTGTGACTTCTCTAGTAAGTAGGGTCTAAAGCATTGGACTTAGCCGAACCAGTTGTGAATTTAGAGTTCTAGAAACAAACAAAAAACAAAAAAAACAGAGCTCCGTTTGCTATTTAAACCGTATCTTGAGAAACAAATATTTTAAATATGAGAAACATATTTTAAAGCAAAATATGTCGACTTTATTGGAAGAACGAATAACTATTTTCAAGTCACAAACCGGTAAAAACTGTTTTGTGAATTCAGTTTAAAGCATCAACCAATTGGTTAAGACATTGTTTCTCAACATTTTAAGTAATGGCACACCAAGGAGCAAATGAAAATATCACGGATCACTTAGCAAAATTTTTAAAGTATATACATTTAAATGTTGTGAAATAAAACCATAGATTAAAAAAAATATACACACACACAAATATGAACTTTATTTCAATGTTTCTATTCAACTATTTATGTGGCCGATTTAGTGCCAAACCTTTGCTTAGTGTTTTTTCAGGATTTCTTCAATGTTTGGTCGAATGCATGATGAGCAAAACATCATTTCTTCAGTTGAGCGTAGTTTTTTCTGGCTTATTTATGATGTTATTACGGTGGAGAATCCTAATTCACATAAATAAAAAGTAAGAAATTGCAATAATAGTGATATAGCCTTTTTAAACAATGTGGGATATTTCTTTTGAATTGAAATCCAAAATGTATCAACTGGGTACCGAATATTTTATTTTGAGCCCCTGATCACAAGAAAATGGCGGCCAATTCTTCTTCTTCACAGAGCTGAAGTCCATTATTAGAAACAACATTGATGAAGGGATTTCGAATCCAATCACACTTTTCTGTGCTCAATGACGAAAAATAATCGTCGATGTTTTCGCCGAGTACATTCAGATAGATAATCATAAAAATATGAACGTTAAAACAAAGTATGTAAAATAGCATAATAAAAGAATAGTAAAAAGTATTAAAATTAAGAATTATTTGAAAAAAAAAAAATCAAAACTTATTCATTTATTCAGCTACTAACTGTGGACCATTACTATTCCCACTACCCATATATATATATATATATATATATATATATTCGATTCTCACCCGTCGAAGTGCAGTTGTAATGCACTGAAACCAAGTTGCATCTTTGTAGTGAGTAAAAGGATTTTGTCTATATGATAAAATTATAATAAATAAATAATCGCTCTACTATCGGTATCGAGCCCTCTTTTGGATTAATGCTGTGAACGTTGGATATATTACTTTCGTTCTCATCGCATATATATATATATATATATATATATATATATATATATATATATATGGAAGAGGTTATAGTTGTTCCAACGAGAGAAAACATATATTTTAAAAAAGAAGATAGAAACCACAACGTTTTTGGTTATATATTATATATATATATATATATATATATATATATATATATATATATATAATTTTTCATATTTTTTGCTAGCTGTGTTTCCTTTAAGGAAAATGACCTTCTTCAGGCAAAGATGGATATTTCCACATTAAAAGAAATTAGTTTTCCTTATGTTTTTCGATGTCTAACCATTGTCTTTTTACGTGGTGGTAGTCCAAATGTCTTTCTGGGACTGGTGGAAATTTTTTTCTGCTTAAGGGGCAATAAAACAATTAGGATTGGTCGGAGAAAGGGCGAGGAAGAAGCTCTTTGTTTTTATCTTTTTATGACCCCTGTATCTTCTTAGATCTATTTTGATTTTCCTGTAGTGTGCGTTTTTGCTAGTATGCGTATGTATATTCTCTCCCCATACATATATACATACTGTCTTCTTATAACGAATTAGTAATATATATAATAATATATATATATATATATATATTATATTATATAAGTGGACATAAAAGTGAACATGATTGCGGCCTCACGATTGCGTCTAGCATGAAACAGCCTGTCGCCTCTGAGTGTTGACTCCTATGTTCACTTTTATATCTATATTTACATACGCTCTATGATATTGAGCACATTATCCCATAAATATAGCTCACCTTAAAACTATATATATATATATATATATATATATATATATATATATATATATATATACAAACAAACATATACATACACTTCCAATGTTGCGTAGGGTTCGTGTGTGTGCTTGAGAGTTTTTTTTTATCAGTATGTGTATATATGTTCGTTCTCCATCGATACTTGTGTGTGTGGTCTGACCAGCATATTTGGTCATTATATGTGTATGTTATGTGTGCGGGGTTATGATCTGTTTTGTGCTGGTTTAGATTTGTTTATGGAGTGTTTTTTCTTGTGTATTTGCACGGCACACTAGTGCCCCACTCCCCGCACGGTTAAAAAAAAAAATCATTCACTCTGTTCATGGCTGCTAATTTTAAAATCAACCTAGATTTACGGAGATACGAATAAGGAGCGAATAAAGAACCACAGGAAAATGTTATTTGCTAAAAAAAATTGGCTCATGCTGAGAAATGGATATTTTATTAAAAAAAAAAAAAAGAACTGCAGCCTAAGACACGAGTCATGAAATGAAGAGGTGACCCGATAAAACTAGCTTTACTGTCAAAAGAAAATATTTTACGTTTATTTAGTTCCTTGTTTGCAATTCCACACGTTAGTTCTTGTTTGTTTCTCTTTGGCATAATATTTTTGCTCTTTAGTTTCTTTGGAATGTTGCCATAAAAATACCAGGATATATTTTCGTGAATAAAAAAAAAAAAAATTTATTGCCTCTCATATATACAGTCGATGTTTGTTATAACGAAATATGAGCTGTTGTTCTAGTAATTCGCTTAGTAATGACAAGTCCAATTCCTTTGTAAATTCCAGCCATATTGTTAGAATATATTTACCATGAAATAAACCGCTCTGATTTCAAACACTTGTGATAAAAAATTCTCTGAAACGCTCCATCTTTTTGTAGTGGTATCTTAATTAGAAATAACATTCGGTGATTTTTTTCTTTGCACTGATGCTATTAAGATATTGCTATGTGTTTAGAGAATTCTTAATATCAAAAGAAGTACCTGCAATGTTATTGGTCCTGACCTGACATCTCGGCTTCAGTCAGTTTCCCACCGCCGTAACGTAGCTTCTCTGTGCCTTTTCTATAAATATTTTTATGGTAATTGTTTTGATGAACTTTCCTCTATGGTACCTTGATTTTATTAATTTAAGTACAGTACTAGTTTGGCGTCAAGGTTTCATCATTTTACATTTGAAGTGTTTATTTGTATCTGTAAGTTCTATTTTAGCAGTTTCTTCTCTCGCACTTCTCCCTTGTGGAACTCTCTTGCTTTCCAGTCAAATTTGATCTTTAAAAATTTAAATGCAATGTCAATCGTTATTTTTTGTCGTTTTTTTTTGTGTTGATCTCGTTCCTTAATAATGTTTTTATTTTTCTCATATTCTTTCACATTCATTAACCTCTTGTGTCTTAATGACTTTATTGCCTTGCTTGGGGTCAAATGATTAAAAAAGCTTTACGATGTTGTTTCTTTTGCTCTGGTTTTAGCTTGATCTCTACTGCAGAGTATCCGATGGAAACATAAAGGGATTTATTTCCAGTAATTGCCAATTTCCTATTATTCTCGAAACGGGCCAGTACAACCAGGCAACAACGCTATAACAATGCTGTCGTGAAAGTGTTAAGCAAGAAACGCTAAGCTGGCCAATATATAAGACAAATGCTTGTAGTTCAGCTTCTGAGAGACCAGACTAACTGAACCAAGAGGCAGTACTTAGTTTAGTCCATCATGCTTGAAGTGTCTTATATGGGAAACACTGTGCTAGTCGGGTAATTCTTATCGGAAGTCCCATGACTCATTTTAAACTTGGTATTGTGCCATATTATGTTCAAAAGGGGAGTAGAGATTCTTCTTCTATATGCCGTGACTCTTCAGCACCCGGTCGATCATGTTTCTCCACAACTTCCTATCCTTTTTAGCTCTTTGTAATGTTTCTCTTTTCGCTATCTCTCCCAATTTTTGTTATGCCATCCATTTACATAAGCTCATCATGTAATTTACTCGTTGCTTTCCTGTGGCTTGCTTGCCTTAATACGTCTTTGTGTGTCAAATTCTCCAAGCCCACTTTCCTCAATATGTTTTCGAGAAATTTCAACTGTCTCTTTCTCATTCTAAGTATAAGTTTTCTTTTTGTTTCTATTTTCTTTAAAACTTCATCGTTGTTCACATGTTCAGTCCATAGTAAAATCGCATCTGATGTCACAGCAGTGTGAAATATTTGTTCCCGCGCCCACGCAACCAACTTCATATATAGTTAATTTTCAGAATTTCTAGTGACTACACGCACACACAATGTTTGAGTTTTATATATTAGACGATATAGCATTTTTTCCTTTATTTTTATATTTTTTGGCAATAAAGATATAGATATAAAAACCCTGAGTAACCTTGACAGTCATAGTTTTCAAACACTAAATACGTTTCTGGCTTTCATATTGAATATTAATTTTAACGTGTTTTTCAATCGACTGAAATTTGAGTAATTTAAGCATCTTATTTTCGATTTTGTAATATACTTCGATTGGCTGCAGAGGGAATTTTGCAATGAATTTCGATATTTTTCATGATAAATTGTTAAGAATTTAAGATGGTTTTGCATTACATGATGGAAAAGTTAATTGTCGACTTAATAGTCACCTAATACATAATGGTTAAATTTTGAGTGTTCGCCTCAGACAGAGAAAATAAAATTATTTAATGTTAGTTGTCTGTACGCGTGTTGCATATATACAAATATTACGTAAAACTGTCACATGAAATAAATAATTTTATCATTGTATTTATGCGCATGCCTACGCAAACGGAAGAAATGACATACGGTATAGTCTAAAGTAGGAATCCCCCCCCCGCGCACAGTGTATTAGAGACAAAAATTGCCCAGTTTCCAAGATATTTCAACTTCGCCTCCTCATACAATTAGGGAGGTGATATCTGTCGGATGTCACTATCGAGCTAATAATAATAATAATGATAATACAGTAGAATTTCGGTACTTGAATGCCCTTTTCTCGAACAACTATATTCTCAAACGAAATTTCACAGAAAATTACGCTCCAGTTTTCGAATAGAAATTCAGTTCTCGGACGAAAACGACGCCAGTTGAATGAACACGAATCAAACCGAGGAATCCTCGAACATGCGCATGCGTCATGCACTTGTTGGCTTCCATTGACGCTGTAGATGTCTACTCTATCAGTGTGCGTTTTGTCATATATTACTTCATCATTATTTACACCTTAATGGCGTCGAAGAAAGTTAGTGATAGGAACAAACCGAAAACGAAAGGTGTGAAAGCGAAGAGAAAAAGGAAATAATAGCGAAACCTGAAAGTGGAATGCGTGTCTTTGATCTAACGTTGAATTTTCCAATGTCGAAATAAACCATATGCACGTTACCGAAGAGGAAAGTTGGGATCAAAGCAGAAGTTGTAAAAGGAGTGAAAACGTTAACTAAACAAAGATTACAGACAATTTTCCACTTCTTCAAAAGTAGAATATTTTGTCGGTTTTCGAACGACCTCTTGGAACAAATTAAGTTCCAGAAGAGAGGTTCCACTGTAATAACAATAATGGAATAAAATTAGTACAGACGACGCCAAGAGAAAGTAACATTTAGAATACATTGGGAACTAAGAAAGAAATATGGCCTCGAGTGTACAGGGAAGTAGTACAAGCATTCACAATCATCAGTAGGTGAAAATAAGAAAGTCAAGCTCACATGAGATAGGAAGAGCTTGACTGACAAGCACTTGGAAAGCAATCGCCCTGATATCACAAAATCATGTAAGCGAAACTAACGGAGATACCAAAATCAAACTAGTGTGGAAATATAAATATCTGGGAAGTGTTTTAACAGCGGACGGAAAGTGTGACACTGAAATCCGAAAGCGTATTGGAATAGCCATAGATGCATTCCAAAAGCTAAATAGAATAGTAACAAAAAGAAAAATTTCGTTAGAAACAAAGAGTACTAAACTGTTAGGTGATGTCTGTCCTCCTGTACGGCAGTGGGTGTTAGACAATGTCCATAAGACGAGGCTTGGAGCAACAAAAATGTGATTCTACAGAACGGGATTGAGGATAACATGGACCAAACATGTGAGCAACGAAGGTTTAGAGAAAATGGAAACAAAAGTCAGTCAGTTATGTGCCATGCGTTATACATGTTTCGGTGATCAGGTACCTTTCGATACATGACTGACGAGGCAGATTTTTCCCGCAGTAGGTTGCCATTTCTTTTTTCATCCAAGAACCCGGTCTGTCCTGCTATTTACCCATAGCTGGTGGGGGAGAAGAAGAGGATTCATACTTTTCCCAAGGGTATTAGCACGTAAGAGAATGTAAGCAAGTACTGAACACCCAGTAAGGATAGGATAGATTGAATAGATAGCAGCACAAGTACGAGAAGAATAAAGAAGGAACAAGAATTATTTAGAGCAATAAAAGACAGGAGGTTGTGGAGAGTCATGACTGCTCATGTCTTGAAGGGATTTGGCACAACTTTGCACTACCACTGCATTAGTCAGTTATGTGACATGTGTGATACACGCTTAGGCGATCAGGTATCTTTCGATACATGACTGACGAGGCAGATTTTGTCCCGCAGTAGGTTGCCATTTCTTTTTGCAGTAGATCAATTGCCATCCAAGGTTATAAAACCTGGTATGTCTTATTATTTACCAATAACTTGGGGGTGGGGGAAGAAGAGGATTCAAAGGTATTAGCACGTAAGTGAATATAATGGATTTGACTGTAATTCGAACTCGGCTGTCCGATTCCGCAATCCGAGCCGATATCAATTACTCCAACAGGTTTCTAGGGCGGATAAGGAAAGAAGGCTTGGAAAATATGATACTCACAGGACAGGTTGAAGCTAAGAGGGACAGAGAAAAACAATGCATATCATACTTAGCGAACTTGAATAAATGGATGGCGGAAGAGGGTTTAGGAAAAATAAGAGAAAGACACAATTTATTAAGATCTATAATTGACAGGAAGTTATGGAGCAACATGATCGCCTACATCCTGAGAGGACACAGCACATAAAGAAGGCTTAGATAGCAGCACAAGTACGAGAAGAAAACAGATAAATGTACAGAGTAGAAGCTTAAGTTAACCATTTTGTGATTGGCGCACTCGGGACTCTTTCCAGGAATCCGTTTGCCTCACAAGAGGCTTTCGGCATACCTGATATCATTGTGAGTGTGCAGAAGGCTGCTTGGAACAACTCATGTACAGAAAAGTATTGTGTTTCTAGACTGCAGGTAGGAGCTGACATATCTACATTGCCCAACCGAAACATCTAAGTGTTTGAGAGGATAGCAAATGAAATAATTATAATAATAAACGCGCCGAGATTTTTTTTTTTTTTATGATTGACTTTATAATTAAATCGTTTAGATATTCAAATAAAACCATGTTTTACTCTCAAACTGGTAACCACCATAGCATTTAGATCACAGCTTGGGAGTAAATGGAAATAATATATAGAGAGAAATAAGTAATGTTGATATTTTTAACAGTGTATTTGTAAATCTAAAAATTATTATTTATAACATGAAATATACGATTGTGACAAAGTTGAAACCTTTATATTTTCGTTAATTATAAAGCATACACAAACCTCAGAAAGAAACAAATGCTGAACAAAGGAAAAGGACTTTGCCCGTACAACGCCGAGCTATCATTGCTAGCTTATCAATAAATCTTAAACCTGATAAAACGGATATCGAACTTGTATGAGGAAGGAGTTATGCAGTAGGAATCAATACTTAATTCTTACGACGCAGTTCAAAGCATCATTAAAATAGAAACTGTGCTAGTCTATTTTCAATAAAAATATTTTTATCAATCTACAATAAACTCAAGACAAGTCACGAACGCTTTTGTCAATCATTCTGGTATATTTATTTCGGAGAATCCAGTGTCAATCATTTTTATTCAAATCATTCAATACTTTTGAATGTCTGGAAAATATATTCGTTTTGAAAGCTTTGATTTACGAGAAAAAAGACTAAGAAACGCCCCTGTTGTTAACCCTGTTGACTCCTCAATGGGGAGAATAGAGCCGCAGTTTAACCAAATTAGGTGTTGCTGCTGCCGTTTCCGTAGTGACGTCGATTTACGTTTATTTTTACAGTTTTTACTAGCCTCACGTTCAACCGGTTTTAGATTCAACCAAAACTAGAAAACTTAGTCTTCCCTGTTCTTAATCCCTAGCTGGGTGAGGCGATGGATTCGTATCTTTCCAAGGTTTTGTTTTATACTAATATTGATCCACTGAAAGGTAGCGGGTTACGGTATGAGGTATGAATTTGTGTGAAAGCGAACTCGGGTGGAATTTGAACTCGACACGCAAATCACACTTTCCGTCCCGATAACCATTAGGCTAAACGCACGTCTTTAAAGTTGAAAACATACGTTAAAAGATAGTGTATTTTATAAGGTAAGAACACGGTAAAAAAAAAAAATATCTTAAATATAAGGAACACCGCTTCTGGCTACGCGAAAAAAAAATAAATAAAAAAAACGGTATCAGTTTAGCAATCAACTAATACTAGATATTTCTTATCAGTCCCCAAAATGGAAATCTGAACATGACGATACGGAATGTATTTAATCGAAACGTTTTCTGTATAATATCATCTACAACAACCATGATAATCAGGAAGCAATGTATAATGGCAATTCCTCATCTAAAACAAGACAAACAAATCTGCCATGAACCCGCTGCGATAATATCGAAACATTGTACACTTGATTTAAAAGGCTAAAAGCATACACTTATGGCCGAGTGAATATAAACATTTGTAGTCATGAGTTCAGTCACTGGATACTAAAAGCCGTCTACCCTTGCTCAGTAGCAACAGAGAAAGAACATCGTCGCAGCAACAAAAATGATTAAGCGAATACAGAATACACCTGTCAGTTTAAAAAAAGGATGGGTAACTGGAGATTGCTTAACTGTATTCTACCCAAGCGTTATGCCTATAACAACATGATAACAACCAAAGTATAGCCACAAAATTCCTCATTACAAATTGCATACGGAGGAAATGTAGGTGATATAACACCGTGGACAGAGTATCGAGTTTCCTAGTTGAAAAGTTAGAACTAAAGATTTATTGATTTGTTTGTTTAAAGGCATATGAAATCCTCATGGCTCGTTTAATGCCGAAATTTAATTTTCTTGTGAGCTTTGAAGCAATAAAAATGTTATTATGTATTCACAATTGCATACATGGTAGATAGTACTCAGTAGGTTGTGTGAACGTGATTACTAGAGTTATATTTTGGAATGCAGTTTGATTTCTTTAAAACATTGTTGGTTAGATACCCCCCCCCAAATTCGGTATACCTAAGGTTTAAATGTATTTTCATAAATGAAAAACTTTCATGAAGTTTTTTTTAGCGTCAAGAGAAAGCTAAAGGATTACATTTTCTAATTTTAGAAAGCAAAATACTGTGGTGTATTTCAAATAGAAATTAGTATGATTTTTAGTCGATTCATTTTTTTCAGAAGAAAAAAAAACAAAACAAACAAACGAAACGGCCATTTTTACTTTTTTTCAACAGGCTGTAAAGAAAACTTAATTCTCGGTTTTTAAAATTTTGCAAAAATAAAATCTATTTCTGAAACGTTACTTTCGGAAAATCAGCATATTTAAAGTTAAATTAATCTGTTCTGAAACACATTACTTACTTATAGCATACACTTTTCTATACAAGCATTTCTTGACCACGGGATCTTTTATTCTCACGTCTCCGTCGATATATTGACGGTCGAAGATGTTGACAATTCTTCATTGGATTTCATTAAGAAGCTCTAAATATATAGTTGAAGAACTGACCAGATGTGGCAGCAATATTCAAAGTCAAGACGAATGTTAGACTTATAAATATGTAAAATAGATTCTGTGGAGAAAAATTGTCTAGCTCGATACAGTGAACCAACTGTTCTATTAGCAGACACAGGAATCTTTCCACTTCATTTCAGCGGAAAACGTTAATCCGAGAAGGCGTAAAGAGCCACTCTCGTCTGTTATTAACAGGTTAAGATATTTAGCAAGCTTAGCGTAGTATGTTACAAGGCTAAATGGGATAAAATAAAGCTGGAAGATTGTGTGGCGTCATTACTTTAACCAGAGAATTGTACTGATTCAGAAAGAAAATTGACAGAATTATTAGATAATGTAGTCAATGAAAGCAAATAAAAAAAATAAATGTAAAAGGATAGACTGCATACCTGTTTTAAATACACATCGAGGACGTTTAAATAAAACAGGCAGAGAACTACACTATGTCAGATTTTATTGTACAAGTCAATGTCTTCACAATACAGTTGGTTTTAACCTGCCAATGTTGGTAAAATTATCTGTGGGGTTTTCCGGAACGAAGAGTTACTAATATTTACAATTAAGACTAATGTTCTCATCTTTGTTATTATTATCCCAACGTTCAGGCCGAACCTCGAATTGAGGGCCTTGGGATTAATGTTTTCGCCTGTCTACTGATGGCACTACTGCTGTCAAACTTGAACTCCTTCACTGCCGATTCTCTTTTCTTACGACTGATGCTGCTCAGTCGTTGCTGCCGTTTATTTCGCCGTCTCTTCTCGAATAATAACAACAACAGAAAGCAGACAAAAAGAGTATTAGATTTAAGGTTTCAAGTTCTAGACTCAGGATTGTCCCATGGGACAATAGCCGAGTGGATTAAATGCTTTGCTTCGTGAATTTGACATCGTATTAATTGTAAGTACTGCTGTCATATCTGGTTTGGTGCTCCTGCTATTCCTTTCAGTGATCTTGACAAGATCCAAAGAAGGATCTGTAACGTAAGTTATCCTGACTTGGCATCACGACTTCACAATCTTCAAAAAGCTAAATGCAATATCAATCGTCACGTTCTGTTTGAATCCCGTTCATTTTTCGTCCCTTTCCTCAATCCTCCCTATACCGAGTCTTTTCGCTCACTTTCACTCTCTGTAACCCCCCCCCTGCGTACTAGGGGCATTGCTTGGGGTGAAATGATGAAAAAAAACTTCTAGGTCTCAGTGGAAACAGTATGAACAAAAACTGTGCCATACCTAAAAATGCGAAGAAGAGAACTAGACGAGATATCCCGAGATATATCAGCAGAATGAGAACGATCTACCTGCGTAGATTGAATAAGGGGTTAAGTTCGAAATTCCCTGAAGATTACCCGGACTGAAAAAGCACCTGATGAAGGCCGGAGGGCACATCGGCTGAAATGTGGGATATTAACAGCAAAAAAAAAAAAAAATTAGGACATTAGTCCAATTGTAAAAAAATGAACGTAATACTTATATTTATATGGCAAATTTATATAACAATCACCATATTTCGCCATACTCCTCCATAGATTACGTCCTTCAATTAATTTTACGATCCTTTCCATTTGTTTCAGTTGACAGTTCTTTTGTTGGGGCCCATGTTTCCTTTCAGTTAAGTATGCCCAACCTCTTGTTCAGGTCTGTAAGGACTTTCTTTTAACTGTAGACTGATTTGTAGAGAAATTAACTGTTGGTCAGGCGGGAAAGGAATAGTGTACTTGTGTTGTTGAAATATTTACTAAACAAAAAGCTTGTTATTATTGTTATTAACCTTTTATAGTTACAGTTACCACGTGATATAAGTTGTATAAAACGAGAGGTAATCTCTCACTCTTTTTAAAACTACCTTCCATTCTACCAAGTTTTTAGACTGTTATACGTTTCGGGAAACGGCAATCTATTTCGCAACTTTAAGTAGTTGCTACTGCTTTTTTTTCCTCAATCTGGACAGTCTATGTTCATTATGTACAAAATACATAATTATGGCACAAGACCGAAAAAGGGGGAGGAGTTGAGGCTGGTCATCACTATCTTTTACCTAGGTAATCTGATTCATGACCCATTCACTTATTACAATTTTCGCATTCACCATAAAAACTCGTTCGTCACCAATCGATCCTCCATACACCATAATACCACATCCTCTCAAGGGGAGCCTACAAAACGCGCCCCAGGCCATAAAAATCTAATGATTATAAAATTTATAATTGAAAATTTATGGGTGATTAAGTATGAGAGGGGAGGGAGATGAACCCAATAACAAACTAAATATTAACACAAGGCAAATTAAACATAACTAATGTTAGTAGGGCCTGTCCAACCCTCAAAAAAAGCGGCCATTATATTCTGACCATTGGACAAAATCAAGAATCTCTCTCGCTAAGGGAGTGGGAAAAAAAGAAAAAATATATACGGACATGGGAAATATAAATGCTGACCCAGTCGAGATGAAAAAGTCCAGTCTATGTTCGTTTGGGGGATTGGTAGCAATTTCTCGACATATTTGTATATCTAGGCTTCTGTTGGTATTTGTTTCAGGAATGCAAATTGCAAGATCATTCCATCCTATTTTCCTTAATATTGGGTCATTCAATAATAATTTCCTCTACACGGCTTAGAAAATAAATTGTACCATTATTTTAAATAATTTAACCAATGTTGATTAAGGTGGTATTTTATGAAGCCAGAATGTCCAGCTATTAAATAGAAAATGTTTCGCATTTTTTAAAAGTTTATTTACTAAATAAAAATAAAACACAAGTGAAAATCCACTAAGTGTGCTAACTACATTATTTTTGCGAGGGGTTAAAATGTAAATAATTCTTATATTTATACGAAAAAAGTATAGCCTTATAATGTAGGCAGTTAATTTACAGGCCCACTTGAAAATTGATGAAATTGTTGAAATAAATACAGGTAATTATTGTAAGCTTTTGGATAAGACGTTTTTTTAGTAGCACAGAGCACGATTAAACTAAATCGTATCTTCATACAAAATAATGTCCCCTCACATTTTACAAAGCTGAATATCGCCTCTTACACTAAATTAATGATATGTCTCCGTGTCTCTATAGTTATCTTTCATAACTGCAGCATTTGTGTTCGCGAATTCAACCAACCATGAGGTTGTAGCTGGAATGAATGCGAGGGAGAGTTTTACTCGTGGTAGAGATCTTGAAAAAAAATATTGGTTTGAAACAAAATTTCGTAGCGTTTTACAACAGGTGACGTTTGAATACGTCACTGCAATTTACGATATATATACATATTCTGAAAGTTGATATTTCAACGCGTTTTTCTATACGATTAGTTTCTGTGTTGCGAATTTTAGTTTTCACGTTATGAATGAAAATTTAAGAAACTGGGATGCATTTTCACCATTTGCATGCTCTTTTATTTACGACACCTCCTCAAAGAGCAAAAAAATGATAGGTGACGATTTTGGAAATGGACCGCTCGTCCAGCTCAAGTAAAGAACAAAGAGGTGTGTTGACTGTCAACATGACCACTTATACACCAGAGTCATGGACTGTTCAGCCTCCAGGTTTTCCGTCTTTAAGCATTACGGGGCGCCATTCACGGCAAACAGGTGGTCTAAATCGGGAGGTTTTACCCGTCTGCAGAGGTGCAGTCAGCGTATTCTGCAGCCCCAGCTGACAGGTCGGAAAAAGTATCCGGAGAATGTGATGCTGTGTATTTGGTGGCAATGGAAGGGTATTGTGAATTACAAGCTCTTACAAGCCCCAAATCAGACATTGAATATAGTTGGAACAATTAAAGGCAGTAATCGGTGAAAAGCATCCAGAATTGGCCTATCGGAAAGGTGTCCATAATTTACATTATTCGGAGTATTGTCCTCATGTTTGTTGCCATATTTATCACATTTCTGATGGGGACAATAGTCCGAATAATGTAAATAGTGTACATAATACCTCATCTTAGAAATATATACAGATACCGAAAGGTGTCATCTTCCATCAGGAGAATCCGGAAAGGTATGAATCCATCTCTTCTCCCCCCTCAGCTATGGGTAAATAGTCCTATAGCCTTGGGTGGCATCCGGTCTAGGAGAAGGAAAACTGAAACCATTCAACTATGGATAAATAGTAGAGCAGACTGGGATCTTCAGCCTTGAATGGCAACTGATTTAAAGGAAGGACAACTCTGAATTCAAAAACCGTATCTAGGCCTGGCGAAGCACGTACTGTGCAGCTAACGAAAGGTTCGTAAAGTTTACAATGACTCCATGATCCCGACTGCGATGCGGCTGTGAGTGAGTGAGTGATATCAGTTGTCCGTCGATGAGGACACAACCATACTTGACGCCCCCTTGCAAACTCTGCAGAACCTTCAATACACCTTAACCGGCATGTCCTGCGACACTTACCGTACTCACGTGACGTTGCATTTTCGAATTCTCAACAATTTCAATCCCTATAAAATTCTCATGAATGGGAAGAACCTTCAATTTCCTGGAAGCAAGTAAATACTATTTAGACCAGTTCATCACTCAGAAAAATGGCATATTCTGGGAGGATGGAACGATGAAGCTGCCTCGAGGATGACAAGTAGTAGTGAAACAGAATGGCACATATGTGGTTGAATAAATGTAAGCATAAATATTTAAATATTGTCTTTGGAATTCACTTAAAAAAAAAAGCGCTAGGAAGTTTGGTTTCGACACAATAGGAGCAGTTTAAATGTAAAAAAAATATCTTTGTTACAAACTCAAATTCTTCAAGTTTAAATCACAAGTTTATTTCGATTGGAATGTTTAAGAAAACAAAGCAAAAAAAAAAAAAAAAAAAAAAAAAGCGGACATTTTTCTGTCAGCAAACCAGTCAAATGTCGTAATTCCATCCGGTTGAAAAATAGTTACATTAACTTTGGCGCAGCAGAATGATGGACGTGTGGTGTAATGGATGTCCTGATAACTGGCATCACACTTTTTGAAGAGCTATACTTAACTTTGCATAATAGCGTTTGTGAGACTCTCTGCCGTAATTATGCAAAGGGCACAAGAGGGTTGACTCATTAAAATGTCTATCGTCAAGAAAATTTGGCCTCAGATCAATAAAACGTTTCTTCATTTTCATATGCGCCAATAAAATTTTCTCCTTTTTAAACAATTTTGAGTAAAAATATTTTTGTTTTCGCTTTACCTGATGTCACTGAATTTGATAAAGTAGGAAATCGATTAATTTTATGTTTGATATTTCCACTTATTGCCGTTTCCTTAGAAATAGCTTCAGCGGAACGAGAACAATTATTCATTCAAACTCGGGAACTTTTGTAAGCGCAAACCTTTGGCGTAATTATAATTGAGTCTTATACCAAAAAGGTTAATATATTTTTGAAACTATATGCTCTAATTATCGTATGACACAGATAATATTTGAATCTGTAAAGTGCAATAAATGTCCAGGTAATGAAGTGAGACACACACACACACACACATATATATATATATATATATATATATATAGGTAAAAAATCCGTGGGTAAGTAATCCACGTAGATCCTATTAATATAAAATATTAAAACAGATCAACAAAAGAAAGCTCAATATAACTTTTATTGTGAAGCATATAAGCGAATTACAATTAATTAGTATGAGGTAAATAAATTCTTTGGATCTCATTAATTGTAATTCATTTATATATATATATATATATATATATATATATATATATATATATATGAGAGAGAAACTGCTTTCTTTGCAGTCTTGATTCGCATATTGGGATATTTTGGTAAAAACATTTCTTTATAAAATTTAGGAGACAGAATTAGAGTACTCGAACCATTGTTATCTACGGGTAATCTGAGGCTAAGATCTAGCACTTGTTTCCCATCTTACCAGGGTTAAGGTTTTTTATATATATATATATATATATATATATATATATATATATATATATACAGTGTATATATATATATATATATATATATATATATATATACACACACAGTGTAACCCGGTTATAAGAGAGTTGTCGCGACCGGAAAAAAGTCTCTTATATCCAGGTTTGGTCTATTTTATATACATTAACACAGGCTCTAATTTGGGACCAGAGAAAATCTCTTATATCCGGGTTACACTGTATATATATATATATATATATATATATATATATATATATATATATATATATATATATATATATATATATATATACACACACACACACACACATAATAGATTCATAGGGAGGGTCTAACATTTCTTTTTTATACATAGACATTGGATACATGGGGAGGGTCATGCATTAGAAAATATTTTGTTGATTGGATTACTAACATGAATAATATAATAGTGAGTAGAATCAGTTTCATGTCTATTTGCCTATGTGTGTACGTATACATCTCAGTGAGGGGAAACAAAATCGTTACTTACCACTTCAAGTTGAGCGCGTTGCCATATTCTTTACCAAATCAAAACCGTTACTGCGTTTGCTTCCTTTTTTTTATGGAAGAGCGTAGTTAGCCGGTGAACCGGAAGTTATCTGTGATTGCCAAGAGGGGGTTGCAGTGTGTTCTTAAAAATGAGGAAATTTGTAGCTGACGAATATCACACAAGTCGATATGGGATCAGTATCCGTGGAGAAGGGTTGAAAGACCTGGAACCTCTATAGAAGCTCGACTAAAAACATCACTGATGTTATGCCAAAGCATAAAATAAGCATATTTCAGGAAAAAAATAAGGAACATTTTCTCATTGTGAACATAGATCAAATTAATAAGAGCGATGTCATTGACAAAAGAATCTACTGTAACAAGAGTTACGTTTTAATTATAAAATTATGTTCACGATCATTCGCCCATTTTTTTTTTTTACTCACGTCACAAATTTTACAGACTTATCTGATTATTCAGCTAAATATATTGTAATAGGACGATTTTGAAATCGTGTTATTGCACTCAGTTTGAAAGTTAGAGTTTCGCATGATAAATAACAATACAAAATATTTTCCAAATCGTCACCGTTTTTGGAGGAAATGAGTTTAAAGAATACTTTCAGGGTCAAACTCGTAGCGTTTTAATTTCATTCCGGTGATCAGTGAAATCTTTGTAGAGCAGCCTTATAAAATATATAATTTACTGTAGCTTTACAAATTGTATATGGACAAAATGCATGGTACAAGTACATTATTACTCAAATAACGCCTTTATTTACTTCAAAGGGAAATTATACTGAACAATTTAGATATATTATGATGCAATATGCTATACAGTATAGAAGTCTGATTTTCAATAAACAATGCAAATTTAAAACATTGTGTTATAATTTGTGCCAACACTATTATGGTGTTATATACATTTCTATCTATTTTTTTGTTTTCATTAATTATGATCTAACAAATCTTATTCATTGAATAGCCTTTTTTGCAATGTTTTACAATGTTTTTACTTATCGAATAGAGTAGAAAAATTGCATATTTTCCTTGTAGTGTTTCATAATTAGAATTCTGGTTTGAATATATTTTTAATTCGAAGTATTTAATACAAAAAATATAAACTTTGGATTATTTTTGAAATAGTAAAATTTTGTACAGTATTTATATTATTCGGACTATTGTCCTCATCTTTGTCGCCATATTTATTACAAAGTTTTGGCCGTTGTACGCTCCGGCTTTCTTCAGTTGGTTGGAATGTCAAACTGAACCCTTTGTTTAGACTGTTCTAGTTTCACATATCATGTTTAATGGATGTCAGTTATCACCTGTTAATTCCCCTCTCCAAGTTCTCCGCCGAATTTAATGTGAGGTGAACCGAGCCCGTAGGCTGGGACCAAAATTACTCGTCGACCCCATATATACGGGGTCGGATAGTTGTCTACAATCCCCAGACGAGACTCTTCCCTCCGACATAGCCTCGTCTGGGTTCCTCTCTGTCGGGAGGCAGAGAGTTTGACAAGCAGACCGGGAAGGAAATACCACATACAGTATATTCCATTGTATTTATAAGAAAGAGGACATACCCATTATCGTTCATAAGTACGGTATAACAATAGAAAAATTACCAAAAACTTCTATTTATAACAAAATACATTTTATATGTAGTTGAAAGCATGCAATGGCGTTCAAAATATTTAGATTTCGCTATTAAATAACCCATGCCATAACCCATGCCAAACAAAAAACAACCAACCCAAAAAGCGTAACTTATGCTAAAATTGTGAACTCTAATAATGAATCCAGGTAAGAATTCTAATTCTCTCCACAGCCATTGCAGGTAGCGATTCGAAAAAGGACAAAAATGAGAAAGAGAGAGAGAAACAAGGAAAATCTTCAGTAAATCTATCTATGAAAATACAACAGCCGTGCAAGTGACAGAAAAACAACACAGAGAGGATAGGATACGAATATATATCAATATATATGTCATAAGTTGATTACCTTCAGCCTGGGTCCCTCTGCCATGCTCTATTATTACAAAAGACAAATCAGACTAAAAATATGGGGTATTGTTGCTAGGGCTGGAGCTGCCCAATTCCCACATTCCAACCTTGACAGAGTTCAAAAGCGTTAACGCGGCTTTGTGGGTGACGAAATGTTTCCCACCCTATAACCAATTTCCCCACAGACTAAACGTTTCTAGCTCTTCTCTACTTTATTGGTATTTTCATGGTAATTATACTGAAAAGCTACATTCCTTAGTTTCACATGTCCAGACTTCCAAGCAACATACACTCATCCTAATTCCCTTTGTATTCCATTGATAAGGAGGAACTTCGATTCATCTTCTTTCTCAGAACTGATTCGATGTGCCACAGATTCTAGAAAGGATGCTTCCTTGATCGCTACAGTCTAACCCTTTTTTAAATTTGAGGTCAACCGTTAAATGCTCTATATATCCTCATAATAGGCACAACTTTTTACAATTACCTCATATAATATTTCTCTACGTTGAGTGGCTCTTGGGCCTAGTACTGGGTGAAAAACAGTGTAAAAACTTTCACTCTTTCTGTTTACACGGTGAACGCTTTGAAGATTTAATGAAAATGATCTCCAATACTTTCTGGTTGCAATCTGAGTGCAAAGAGCTTCAAATAGAAAACATATCCTCACGGTTGGACAAAGAATATCACCGATTATTTATCAGGTATTTTGCTATCACCATGTTTGCGCATTTATGCAAATTCTGAAAGTGACCTTTAAAATTGTTGACTGGCATATATTGACTCATTCTCTTTTCCAACAATAGAGTGTTTCCACCTTTGCAGTCAGCATCGCACTGACATTTAAACTGATAAATAACTGAACGGACACGACGTATGAGTAGACCGTCATCATGACTGGACTTCAAGTTTGGTTGGGAAAAGAAAAAATAATACGTGGATTGGCGGCATGATATTAATTACTTATATCAGCAGAGCTTTGGTCTAATAAACTTCGTAGTAACGTCGTCAATACACGGCAGCCGTAAAGGCATTTATTGGGTTCAAGAAATACTGACCAGGATCGACGTTTTTTGTTTTTTTTTAACTTCGGTGATCGGACGGGAATCGATGTTTCAACGTGATATGGCCACAAACCTCTTTGAATTGCATGCGGATAGAAGAATGATAGTGTTCTTCCTTTTCTGCAGGTTTTGGTACAAAATTTAGATTTGTATCGGTGTAAATTTAGATTTCGGTATAAAGCAAACCCGTATTTACGGAACGAAACGTGCGTTAGATCCGACATGTTTTAGGCCAATTCAACCACGAAGGGTCCGGCCGATCGAGCAAAGCCGAATAGTGGCTTTTAAGCGCAAATTTCTGCAAAGAGTCTTGAAACATTCATATCTGCTCGCTTTCATATCCTAATGTAAACAATGCAATTTCTGAAGAAGTAATGGATTATTTTATTGGTTAATCCGACAGATTTTTCTCAAAAACTATAAAAATTCCATTACTTCTAAGGAATGTCCTCTGTGATAATGATAACCATTTTTAATGTTATACAATCTAGTATCCGTGAAAAGATTGTAAGATAAACAAAAAAAAAAAAAAACAAAAAAACAAAACAAAACAAAACAAAAAAACAAAAAACAGCTAAATTGACAGGACACAATAAATGTCTTGCGTATTTACGATTATCATGTGTTAGGGATGTTAGGACAAAGGCTATCAGATCAATCGCTGCAGACGTTAATTATTATTATCATGCTGTGTTGTAACCTAGGAAGGGTTACTGAATGAGAAATAACCAAGACTGAGGTTGAAAAGGAAATGGTAATCTTTATAGCATCGACAAAATACAATACTCACCAGCGGCGTGAAGTAGGTAAACCACTACTAGTGGTGGACGACTAAAACAGCATATTACCCCCTTACCATAGTGTCCAACGTATTTATGAGGATCGGAACATACCCATTGGTGTTCATAAGTACGGTATATAACATGCTGCCAATGTTGAAATCCATCCATAAAGAATGCTCTACCTATTCATATCCGTTCAGTTAATTATCAGTTTAAATATCAATGCTGAAGATGGGTGATCACTTCCTCGTGCTGTTATCTCGGATGTGCGGGTGGTGTAATACATAACCGTTCGGAATGGGAGTCGGATAGTCGAGTTCCAAATCCAATCGGGTTTATTATATTCACTTACCCGCAAACACCCTTAGAAAGGGAAAGCATTCAGCTCTTCTACTTCAGCTATGGGTTAATTAGTAAGATATGTATCAGTAATTTATTATCGCAAAAAGAAATTCTTACAATCTAAAAATATTTTCTGGCTTTAAATAAACACAAAAAGGTTGATAAGCCGTAAAACACAAACCGATTAATCAATAAGTGCCAGGGTGATGTTAATTACAAAGGTGGAATCGCTCAATTGTTGAAAATAGAAAGTCGTAAAATCTTTTGAGTTCCGGGTGGAACCCATTATTCAAGAATTAGAAATAACGTTATCTAGAATCTATAATACAATCATAGCAAATACACAACTTTGGACACTTAGAATATTCGAAATAAATCTCAAACTCTTCAAACATCCTAAAATAAGCATTATGAAACCATGAAAACGTTTATAGAAAAGGCACAGGGAAGCCACATCTAGCCAACTCAGCTGTAAATTGATTGGACCTCTTCACCAGTCTAGTACAATGCTTAAATTCATAAAGTTTAGGTACCATAGTGAAGATCTTATCCGAACAATTACCATGGAAGTATTTATAAAAAAGACAGAGATCTGTGCAATAAACCTAGAACTCAAATTCATTTCTAGAAAAAAAAGTAATATCCACTAAATCCTTATAAGTTATAACAACAATGTAAAATAAAAAAAAACAAAAAAAACTTGACCATCCATTGCTGGCGAAATTGCTATGCAGGCGGGATCCATTATACAAAAGTATGCATCTACTTATATTCCAAGAGGAATTAGTAAAAAAAAAAAAAAATGAATTATACCAGACACTCATATATCTCTAGAGATAGATCTAAATACAAAAATAAAATAGAATAAGCAGCAGTGTATAACAAGAAAATAAAAGCCGGGCATTTGCCAAGAAAAAATTCAATTTTCAATGCATAGATCTGTGCAATAGATCTGGTACTCATTTCTAGAAACAAAAATAAAAAATGAATTATCCAACGGATTCATAAATCTACACGGATGGATCAAAACACAAAAATGAAACTGAAGGGGAAACTGTATAACAAGAACCTCCTGCCAAAAGAAACTTAAATTTTAAATGCAAAGTTCTGTTCAATAGACCGAGCACTCAAATTCATTTCTAGAAATTAAATAAAATATTTAATATTCTGACTTCCTATGAGTTATAAAAGTAATAATAATTAAAATAAAAACTTGACTAACCCACTGCTGGTGAAACTACAAGGCAGGTTGGATTCACTACCTATAATACAAAAATAGTGATATACTGAACCCCAAGCGACATAAGTATTAAAGGGAATGACCGGAAAATGCAACACTAAGATACGAAGGCGCACTGGGGTAGCGAATGAAGCCTCCTGAAAGATAAGCAAAGTATTAAGAAACAGAAAAAATGTCGTTAGAAACAAAGAAGAGTACTGAATTGTTACGTAGTATAAGTATTCCTAAATGGCAGTGGATACTGAACAATCACCTCATTGACTAAGAAATGAGGTCCTGTTGAGAATGCCATTAACCGATCATGTGAGCAACGACGAAAGAAATAAAAACATCAAAGATACATATTTAACATCGGAAAAAGATAGTTGCATAGAATGAAGAAAGAGGGCTTGAAAAATTTGATAATCACAGGAAATATCGAAGGCAAGAGGGACAGAGGAAAACAACGCAGAACCTCCTTAACGAATTTGTGTAAATGGATGGAAGAGGCACAAATGATGAGGAAAGAGGATTGGTGAATGTGACACACAGAGGACATATTGATGGTAAGAGTGATGGCGAGAAGCAAAGAGTAACCTACAGAACAGGTTTGTGTAAATGGATAGAAAAACAAGCAATTACCATGTGGAAAGAAGGATTGATGAATTTTACACTCACGGGACATATTGAAGGCAAGAGGAACAGAGGGAAATAGCAAGTAACCTACTTAATGAGCTTGTATAAATGGATGGAAGAACAGGTATACGTCATGAGGAGAGAGGGATTGGTGAATGTGACACTCAGAGGACATATTGAAGACAAGAGGAACAGAGGGAAATAGCAAGTAACCTACTTAATGAGCTTGTATAAATGGATGGAAGAACAGGTATACGTCATGAGAAGAGAGGGATTGGTGAATGTGACACTCAGAGGACATATTGAAGGCAAGAGGAACAGAGGGAAATAGCAAGTAACCTACTTAATGAGCTTGTATAAATGGATGGAAGAACAGGTATACGTCATGAGGAGAGAGGGATTGGTGAATGTGACACTCAGAGGACATATTGAAGGCAAGAGGAATAGAGGGAAATAGCAAGTAACCTACTTAACAAACTTGTGTAAATGGATGGAAGAACAGGCACACATCATGAGGAAAGAGGATTGGTGAATGTGACACTCAGAGGACATATTGAAGACAAGAGGAACAGAGGGAAGCAAGTAACCTACTTAATGAGCTTGTATAAATGGATGGAAGAACAGGTATACGTCATGAGGAGAGAGGATTGGTGAATGTGACACTCAGAGGACATATTGAAGGCAAGAGGAACAGAGGGAAATAGCAAGTAACCTACTTAATGAGCTTGTATAAATGGATGGAAGAACAGGTATACGTCATGAGGAGAGGGATTGGTGAATGTGACACTCAGAGGACATATTGAAGACAAAGAACACAGGGAAATAGCAAGTAACCTACTTAATGAGCTTGTATAAATGGATGGAAGAACAGGTATACGTCATGAGGAGAGAGGGATTGGTGAATGTGACACTCAGAGGACATATTGAAGGCAAGAGGAACAGAGGGAAATAGCAAGTAACCTACTTAATGAGCTTGTATAAATGGATGGAAGAACAGGTATACGTCATGAGGAGAGAGGGATTGGTGAATGTGACACTCAGAGGACATATTGAAGGCAAGAGGAACAGAGGGAAATAGCAAGTAACCTACTTAATGAGCTTGTATAAATGGATGGAAGAACAGGTATACGTCATGAGGAGAGAGGGATTGGTGAATGTGACACTCAGAGGACATATTGAAGGCAAGAGGAACAGAGGGAAATAGCAAGTAACCTACTTAATGAGCTTGTATAAATGGATGGAAGAACAGGTATACGTCATGAGAGAGAGGATTGGTGAATGTGACACTCAGAGGACATATTGAAGGCAAGAGGAACAGAGGGAAATAGCAAGTAACCTACTTAATGAGCTTGTATAAATGGATGGAAGAACAGGTATACGTCATGAGGAGAGAGGGATTGGTGAATGTGACACTCAGAGGACATATTGAAGGCAAGAGGAACAGAGGGAAATAGCAAGTAACCTACTTAATGAGCTTGTATAAATGGATGGAAGAACAGGTATACGTCATGGGGAGAGAGGGATTGGTGAATGTGACACTCAGAGGACATATTGAAGGCAAGAGGAACAGAGGGAAATAGCAAGTAACCTACTTAATGAGCTTGTATAAATGGATGGAAGAACAGGTATACGTCATGAGAAGAGAGGGATTGGTGAATGTGACACTCAGAGGACATATTGAAGACAAGAGGAATAGAGGGAAATAGCAAGTAACCTACTTAACAAACTTGTGTAAATGGATGGAAGAACAGGCACACATCATGAGGAAAGAGGGATTGGTGAATGTGACACTCAGAGGACATATTGAAGACAAGAGGAACAGAGGGAAATAGCAAGTAACCTACTTAATGAGCTTGTATAAATGGATGGAAGAACAGGTATACGTCATGAGGAGAGAGGGATTGGTGAATGTGACACTCAGAGGACATATTGAAGACAAGAGGAACAGAGGGAAATAGCAAGTAACCTACTTAATGAGCTTGTATAAATGGATGGAAGAACAGGTATACGTCATGAGAAGAGAGGGATTGGTGAATGTGACACTCAGAGGACATATTGAAGGCAAGAGGAACAGAGGGAAATAGCAAGTAACCTACTTAACAAAATATTTTTAATTTCAAATCTTTTCATTTGTACACTCTTTACTTCTTTAAATAATGAACTCCATCCATACGCATGATTGTTATTGTATTTTGTTTTTAAAGTTGTTAAGCGCAAATATTAAACGATATAATGGTGGGGGGGGGGATACCACGAGTATTTTATAGTCGGAGAACTCGAAAAGTGTCTATTCAATCATCAACTTAGGAATTAGGATTAATCAGACAGAACAATGAAATTTTTACAACTACTACTACTTATAATCCTTTAGCTATTTGTGTAAAGGGGGTCAAATTTTGAACTTTTATGTAATGATGCTTAGTATGGAGGCATGGTGGCGTAATGGAAGAAATTTGTGAAATCGAAGAGACGGGTTCGAATCCCAGTCGAGTTAGTTACATACTCTTACGTACAAATACCCTTGTGAAAGGTATGAATCCTGACCAGTTATGTGTAAATAGCAGGACAGACTGGGTCCGATAGCCTATGGTGGCATCCGGTCTAGCAAAAGGACAATTCTGTATTCAAAACCTCCAAATATGGGTCAAATAATCTCCCCAACCCGCAGTTGGCCAAGCGTGGTGACTACAGCTACAACCCTGAAGACATTACCAAACAAGGGGAGGTTCCTCCAAGAGGAGTGCGAAGGCTCTGAATTTGGATATGCATTTGATTATTCGACAATTCGCCTTTATTTTTGTTGAATCATCATTTCACTGATTTAATTTAATTAAAAATCAAGTCCACCTAATGCTGACAAATATGTCATTTTATAGTTTTTATCGCTAAAATTGTCGTCTAAAATTGATTTAGATAAATAATAATTTTGGAAATTTCTTATTGAATTTGCAGCTTTACGTATGCAATATTATTTGACACAGTAATCTGAAGGCGCATATGAATAAAGAAAAATGCGTTTCAGAAACTAAGCAAAATATGAGGAAGAGAATTGAAATGGTAGAACTAATGTTCTACCGACGGATGACAAATATAATATGGACAAAACAAGTGATCAACGAGTAAATGTTATAGAAAAAATCAGCAATATTACTGGTCCTGATCTAGCAACTCGCCTTCAGTCACTTTCTCACCCCCGTAAAGTTGCCTCCCTCTGTCTTCTCTATAAATACTTTCATGGTAATTATTCGGTTGAGTTCTTCACTATCTAGCTAGACTTTATGAATTTAAGTGCAGTACTAGATTGGCGCCAAGGTCTCATCAATTTACAGCTGAGTTGGTTAGATGTGGCTTCCCTGTGCCTTTTCTAGAAACGCTTTCATGGTAATTTTTCTGGCGAACTTTCCTCTGCGCCACCCAGACTTTGTGACTTTAAGCTCAGTACTAGATTGGGATCAAGATCTCATCATTTAGAGTTGAAATCGATAGATGTAACCGTAACTTCTATGCTAACAGTTTTTTTTTTCTCTCTCGCACTTATCGACCTTTCTTCCGGCACCATGCATTCCTGCCAGCTTTAATATTCAAAAATTAAATGCAATGTCAATCGCTATCTACTGCCGTCCTGATTACTCTTCTTTTGTCCTCGCTCCTCAGTAATGTTTCTGTTTTCTAATACTTCCGCACTCGTCTTGTGTCTTAGTGGCTTTACCACCTTGCTTGGGGTGACATCGATTAAAAAAAAAAAAAAAAAAAAAACTAAGTAAAAGAAAACTTATACTTACAACCAGAAAGAGAAAGTTGAGGTTTATGGAATTTAACTGACTTTAAACTTAAACTGCTCCAATTCTACGGCAAAAATTCCCAGCAATGAAACAGCCGGTCGAAGACGGGTTAAGCTGCTAGTATATATATATATATGAGAGAGAGAGAGAGAGAGGTAGAGAAAGTAATGTAATAGGACAAAGAAAATAAAACAGTTACAGTTATCATTAACAATGATTAACAGAATTATTAATTCACTTGGGAGAAAATATTTATTTAAACAGTTAGCCACCCCTCTCCTTCATATGTAAAGCCCATTTACAGCCTCTTACTCTTTACTTCCCCCTTCTTTCTTTTTCCTTTTTCTTTTCTCTCTTCTCCCCTCCCATATCAATATATCACTTCTGTTAAGTTAACCGTTTAGATAGGTTAAGGTTAAGGTCTGGTCACTCCTCCTTCTCCAATACTAAATATGATTGAGAAAAATATTAAATTAAACCCTCTCTAAACTCTACCATGTCTCTCTAGCCACTCCTTATTACACTCTGTTAAATTACAAAAATTTACACTACCCATCAATTTTCATTTCATTTTTCGTTTCATCTTTTGGAAGTGCTATCTGATGATCCGACGTCTTTTAAAAGGGCTCTGGTGAAATAAATTATTATAATGGAGCCTTAAAGTGGTCTGTTTTTTCTTTAAAATATTAGCTATAGATTTACATTGATCTCTCAAGAGTTCATCCTCCTTGGGATTACCCATACGGATTACCAAGTTTCTCATAACTTTATATATATATATATATATATATATATATATATATATATATATATATATATATATATATATATATATAAGAAAGAACAATATATTTATAATCCTGTATTTCAATGCAATTATTTAAAAAAAAAACGGTGCTTGATACAAACAGTATAAGCAAAATATTATAAATTTTTTTTTAAATAAAGATGATTAAAATTTGTTGTTAGCTACGAAACTTTTGAGGCTCACTTCAGAATATAATCAATAATATTTTCCCTCCTTAAAATGCATATTTAAAAATTGGAAAAATATTTATTAACCAATAAATTTGAGATTAATAAATTTAATTTTTTTTTTTGCAGCCGATATTTCCTTATATAAATGATCAATTTTTAGTTCGATAGCTAATCTTTCAGTTAACATTTGACCAGGGATTATTTTTTATACAAACAAAACTGAAATACTCACACTTAATTAATTACTCAAATTTTCGTATATATCCGAGTATATTATATTACGCAAAATGCTTAGCGATGTTGAAACACACACACACACACACAAAAACACATGCAGACGAACTTTGTTTACGAGCGTCAACAGTTAGACAAGCTCACCGCTTATTCATGCGGTCGACTGCTGCAATTATTACACGTAGTCATAAAATAACGTACATCTGCGTCACACATATCTCACATGTAGACACATTTTGTTTCTGCTATACTAACGAAGTTCATTCGGTTGTACTGTAAAAAAGACGTACCAAATATTTTGTACACTATTTACATTATTTCATTTTGTCGCCATATTTATTACAGGTCGGTTGATTGTACGCTCCACTGCCTTCTTCAGGTGGTTGGAATGTCGAACTGAACCCTTTATTTCGCTCACTGAAATAGATTCTGTTCTAGTGCCATGCCATAATGGATGTCGGTTATCAGTTATCTCCCCTCATATTTCCTAAACTGGACCGGGTATTGAACTCACACTCTTTTGGTCCTGTTTTTTGGATTTAACTAACGCCTTTATCTACTGTGCCATGTGTCCTTGGATAAAATCATTAGTTAGATCCAATGACAGGAACCCAAAGAGTTTGATTCAATACCAGGTTATTTCTGAGGAACTTTTCAGAGAGAAATTAAAGGAGATAACTGATAACTGTTATCCATTAACTTTGGCACGTGGAACTAGAACAGTCTTCTTCAGTTGAGCGAAATAAAGGGTTCAGTTTTCCAACCATTTTGAAGATTTCAATGGAGAATTTCAACGGTTGAAACGTTGTAATAAATATGGCGACAAAGAGGAGGACAATAGTCTGAATAATGTAAATAATGTAAAGGATAATACCTCATCTCACAAATATAGGCAGATACCAAATATTTTGTGAAGTTGTTTTTTCAATAATCTTCTTAATTCTCATAATATATATATATATTATTATATATATATATATATATATATATATATATGCAAGTAAGACAGAGAGGTAGATGTTTGATCGATTGATTTGTTTTTTACGGCCTAACAACCTTTTTGACGTGGCGTGAAATAATGGCTAATCTTGTCCACACTCGTGGGATATTCACATGTTCTTCTCGTTATATTCAAATTTTCCTTATTTCATATTATCATGAAGAATTTTTCCTCATAACCAGGCATTTTGCAAAGATCTGAGATAGCCAGAACTTTGAGATAATATCAAATGATTCCTTCGGTTGACGGAAGCAATTCTAGCGACATGTTAGTAATCATTTGACATGTCTGATAACTAGAAACGTTCGTGCTTTTTACATTATTTACCGAGTTCGTATAGTAACAATTTTCTCTAAGGTATCTTTTCTCGATACATTGCAGGTGCAAACATTGCTACTCGCTTGCGTGGAACTTTAACCGAATCACCTGACACGTTTAAAGTTAACTATATTCCACACAAGTTTAGTTTGAGAGTTTCTTTAATATTAAATATTTAACGACACTTATGATTTTATATAGATAAGATAGGTTAATCGAAAGGTGGCGCATCCGAGGTATGTGATGGCACGCTTGAAACTGATTAGAATCAACGTAAATTTATGCAGAAGCATTTTGACCGAGGAATCGGAAAACCATTAATCTTAAACCAAGGAAATAACCTATCTAGCTAATATAATGGATGAAGCAGAAATTCTTAATGAAAACTGGTTTGAAATAGTTTAGATTCAATACAAGTCTACAGACCATCATTATTTCCAGTGTAGACAAGAATGTAACATATCCAGCGACATCAATAGTCGAGACAGTAATTCTTATATAAGACATGCTTAAAGTGAATTAGATTCAATAACAGTCTGCAGGGCATCATTGTCACCATGGACTCTGTGAACTATTTCTCTAGAGATAAAAAAAGTAATACAGTGTAACGGATATAAGAGAAACCCGGATATATAATTTTTATTTTTCTGGTCCCAAATTAGGGTTTTGTTTTATTTATATAAAATAGACCAAACCCGGATATAAAAGAAAATATATATAAAGATACTTCTTATCCGGTCGATAACTCTCTTATATCCTTTTTTTATAACGAATATATGTCGACAGTCCGAACGATGTAGTTGCAGAACATTTCAGGAATATAAACATATATTCGTTATATTTAACCTGATATAGAGATTATATGGACCGGATAAGAAGTAACTTTATATCCTTCTTGTGATGAATAATGGGTTTGGAATATTTTATATATCATTAAATAGTTTTTTTTTTGGGACCAGAAAATCTCTTTATATATCCGGGTAAAGATTAAACACATGACCTAGTGAATAAAAGCGTTAGTTAAAAAAAAATCTAAAAATTGACTCGACGCAAAGAGTTGTGAGTTCAATACCTGGCCACGTCAGACGGAACAAAATCTTGTAGTATTGGGTTAGTAAAGGGAATTAACTGATACTGAGATATCAAAAAAAGACATGACACGTGGTATTAGACCAATCTCGAGTACTAAATAAAGGATTCGGTTCGAAATTCCAACTAAGATCACCTGAAGAAGGTCAGAGCATATAATGGCCGAAACGCAGTGAATGTGGCAATAAAGATGAGGAAAACAGCCCGAAGGATGTAAATAGTGTAAATAATATAACGAAGTCTTATAATTGAAGCGATAATTCCTAAGACATGCTTGAAATTAATTAGATTCTGTTTTAAAGTTTGAAAACGCTTAATAATACTGTCAAAAACACTGAATCAAAAGGGTGAGTGAATAAGAGGTTTAACCACACCAGCGACATCGATTAATAATAATAATAATAATAATAATAATACGACTCAAATGCTCTCCCTTGCGTCTCAATTTGCAACGGCAGTTCCTATTTGCAGACCTTCTCCTCATAGCGGATGGGTGACTCCATGTTCAACAATTAGGGTTCTGTTTGAAAAATAAATTTCTTACCGTCAATAATTTGTGAAATTTTTTTCGCTGCAAAAATTAATAGCGAGCATTTTCTTTGTCGATTTTACTATATTCTTTCAGCCGGTATTGGCGTTCTAGATGCAGGGGGAACTGCTTTTATTTTAACATCTTTGAACTTATGACAGATAACTGATCCAATTCCATAATCGCTCGCATTTAATGTTACTATTATTTCTAAGTCACGACTGAAATGCCTTAACGATAATTCAGATGTTAACATGTTCTTTATCTCTTCAAAAGATTTTTGATATTCATCGAACCAATCCCACACAGCACCTTTATCTAGTGATTTTCCAAGCGTAGCTTAGATGTGGCACAAGGCCGAAAGTATGGAGCACTCAGTGAGGATCGAACTCACTACTCAGTCGTAATTGTTCTAGCTAGACAAGCTTGCTAACCATTACACCACCTCGAGGTGCCCACAGCACCTTATCTAATAATTTATTTAAAGGCGATCTCAATTTATGCATGTTTGGCACATAAAGATTGTAATAACAATCATTTCTTGGGCTAGCACGTTAAGTAGCAACGTTTGTCGGGGAATGCATGTTTTTAATAGCGCTTGTCCTTGATTGGTCTGGTCCATGTTCATCTGCATTTCTTATTTATCCCAAGTATTGATCCTGAAAATGTGGCATTTCTACTCACTGGGTTTGAACCCGTAGTGCTTTATTTTCTCGAATACTTGTTGTATGTGTTCTGAATGTTGCCGTATAGTTTCGCTTTTTATGAATACGGCGTTCAAATATGCAACGGCAAAATCTAAACCAGCTAGCATTTTATCCGTGACTTGCTAGAAAAATGCTAGATGCCATGAATTGTAGCCTATTAAAACTGTCTAGGACCTTGTGTGTGTGTGTTAACTGTTTTTACATATTTGAAAGTATGCGTCTGACAGGTCAAGTTTTGAAAGAATCTTCCATCTTTTAATTAAAAAAAAAAGTTCTTCTGGAGATTGTGATAGATAGGTGTGAGGTAGCAGACACTCATTTAACCATGTGGAAAAATCTACACATACACGTATATTATTATTTTCTTTTTTTTTTTTACATACACAGTTGGAGAATTTGTGAGCGAAATAATTCTTAGTGCTTCTAATCTGTCAAGTTCTTTATTAATGGGTTCCACAACTTCAAAAGGCACACTACAATTAGGTATAAAAACAGGAACTGCAGGGTGATTGAAAAGTAACTCCCTATTTTATCTATGAGTGGCCAGCCAGGAGTTGGTTAAAGGAACAAGTCTACTATACCAAACCAGGACTTTGGAAGAACTTGAAAGCGAATACAAGAAAGTATGTCTTCCATATCACAAGCGTTCCTGGTGAAATCAGTTGACGTGACTCCTGGGGGGGACTTCAGAAGCTGGTAGCGAAATCTGTTGCCCATATTGAATTTTAAATAAAACCTCATACTAAAAGCTTTCCCATCCTATCCATTTCTTGTAAGAATTATAGTTAATAAATAAATTGTATTTTAAAATGGGGAGTTACTTTTCAATCACCCTGTACATTATCTTTAAGTGAAAAATTATCTTCGCCTGAGTACCTTCAGAGAACACTGTAGGAATATATTCCTTTAGAAAACTCTCAATCGTCATACTTGTTTTAGAGAAGAATCAATTCTTCTATTTACAGGATGAATATGCCAACCCCACGAATCGAGTTGTTCCACCCAGTTCGCGTCTGATAAGTTCAACGTCTTATTTTTTTTAAATATGAATGCGTTTTTTTCTCTCAAGTTTTACCGGTAGAAGAGACATTACATGCAATTCCGTCTCGAACACATTTTTTGCCTGAAATACCACATGCGACTTTGTTGGTTTTCGTTAATGTAGGTTCACCAGTATTTTTCCAAGATTTTTCATTAATTACAGTAAAGTTTAACATTATTCTTCTTAACCGTCACAAGTTTTATATTCTGGGTCTCATTCAGATTTTGAGTTGTCTAGACAACTTTTACTGCAATAAAATGTGTCATTTTTTTTTGTTGCTTTGATTTGCAATGACTTTATGACCCATTTTTCCACATTGAAAACTCTTTATTTTAGAACGGGAAATCCGCTTTAAAATAAAGTCCCCCGCAACCGTAACACGGATTCGGTGCAGTCATTTTTTCCCCTATTTTTTTGCCCTTTGGCCACACTGTCTGCACTTGTACAATATCCGTTCCTTCATTTTTTTTTCAGTATAATGTCTTAAATGTATAGTTTTTTGCCATTCTTTTGCCGCTGTCTGTAAGGTTAATTTTGGCTCCTGCTCAAGTTTTGTTTGGATTTCTGTGTCTTTAACTCTTGTACAAAAATTAAACATTCAAACATATCTGGGGATACTTCATTCAGTTTAAATTTTTCGCATTCGCATTGCCTGGGAATCTGAGAAATATTGATCGAGAGACAAGAAGATAACATCTTGAGGACATATAACGGTTGAAGTAGTAAGTGCTAATTAAGACACGCATGAAATACTTTAAATCCAACGCAAGACTATCGATAAGCTTTGGTAACGGTTTTTACTGTAATAATGGATAAAAATTAGCATAAATTGTGTTTCATTTATCAGGAATGATTACAACAGTTTCTGACAGAATAAGGTCTCCTTTATAAGTCATGAATTATTTTCTACTTGTAAGGAGATAGTTCCATTTGACCAACTTCTTCCCAAGAACCGCTGATTTGTCGAAGGGGCTTCTCTGACCAATATTAACCTCCTTAAATCTAGAGTCAACGGGTATCTATCCTACATATCCCCACAATCAACAATTCTTATCATCCATAAAACAACCTTCTACCTTGAGTGGATCATGGGATTTGTATTGCATGAACAATACTAAAAATACTGTTCATATCATTAATATTCCTGTCACCTTAACAGTTGTTTAAAACATTCTACCGCAACTTACTAGTCCAGATTTTAACAATAAAAATCTCCACGGCGCAGGAGTTCAATCCTTTTATACACACACACACATATATATATATATTTTTTTTTTCTTCAGTGATAGCACAACTCTGAGTTTCATGCACAACCTAATCATCAGATGCTGATTAAAAACTATCCGTTTCATAATTGAAATATTGATATTTATACTATACTATAGTGATAGCGGTGCAGTCATTTTATTTACAGGGGAGGGGATTAAAAATGAAAAATAATAGATACCCATAAACAAAAACACACATACATCCAACTACAACAATATAAATAGAATTCAAATACAAAGATCTAATATTTACACATCGAATAAGTAATTTTAAATATAATAAAAAAATACACACACATATAATGACACACACACACACACACATATATATGTCCAAATAGATATACAAAGTTGTACAAGCAAATAATTATTTATTTCTAACTACATATCAACATGCTCGCTATAACATTCATACAAAAATGTAAATACCTGCACACAGATAAATATTAGAACACATCTGTTTTATATATATATATATATATATTCCACACACACCTGGATAGACAAATATACACGTACATAAATGTAGATGCATGTGAATATATAACTTCCAATATATCCAAAGTATATATCTAAACTGTAAACTATACACAAGAAACGTAACATCACATATGTACGACACACGCACCTATGAATCATGTAATTATAAAGTTCATACCTATAAATATCCATATCCATCCGATATAACAGAAATGAGAAACGATATAAAAATATATATTACTACTATATATTTAATAAATTTTTCATTTGCTATATTAGTAAAAGAAAACATACATACATGCAAATAAAAATATACCAATGCAAAATAGTAAATAGACAATGATATATTTAATTCTGAACGCAAAGAAAAACGTAAATTAATGAATTAAAAAAAATGAGTGTACCTGGCTTGAAGTGAAATTGATCTGGTTTCATTTTTCAAAAGATATTTGTTTTTTATGCCTACATGTGAACATTAATTTATTTCTTTTGTTTATGGTTATTATAAATTTTTTAGACTAGTCAATTTTTCTAAAAGTCAAAGGTTATGATCTGAAGTGGAAGTTGGTTGGAGTAAAGAAACAAACAAGACACTGGATTGGAGATATAACCAAAGATTTTTCATATACAAGATATGAAAATGTCATGGGTAAGTCGTATAGTGAAATGTTCGAATGTACAGTGTACGAGGTGTGAAATGAGAGCGTGAAAAAAAAAAAAAAAGTATGCTTAATCCGGCGGACTGTTGGCTATCGGTTTGGGCTTATCGCGTTCATAGTGGAGACTGTTCTCTTTCTGTGTTAACAGGAAATCGTTTTCACCTAATGTTCAAACCGGCAATCAGCCGTGATTTTGGGTAAGCCCTCTACGGTTAGCGTGTGGGAAGTCTTTGCTCTCTGTCTCTCCGGCTTCACTTATAGTCTCTATATAATGGGAACGCACGGACATAGTTATAGGTATCTGTGGCAATCGTGAGTCGCGTCGATAATGGCCAGCACTCTGGTATATTTGCGTTTGTTTTAACATTTGTTTTAAGTATAGTGCGGCGTGTGTGTGTGTGACTTAGCTAGACGAAAATTGGTGTGTAATTAGAGATGTATGTTTTCCAATAATTGTATCAATTTCGCTTTAATTTATTATCTTTTGTGTAAATTGTGTTTTTCTGTTACAGTTACATCTTTCGCCTTTACCATTTAAGATTAAGATCTAGACAATATTTGCCAAGTAGTTTTTGATACAGATACACCATCATTTATTTGCCAGTAATATTTAGAGAGTAAATTTTTTTGAATTTATCGTTATTTAAACTTTAAAGTTTATGATTACAAAATCGATTTTCCGATGCATTTCAGTTGAACCAATGTAAAATTTATTTTTCTTTATCAGATCATATGTTAACTCTAAAACTATTGTTTAGTTAAATATTAGTCGTTTAAGGGACAATTCATATTATTTTATTTTCAGTTAGATTTTCTATTAAAATCGCCGATCAAGTAAATAAAAGGCGCTGTTTCTCTTTGCATGATCGGCGACGCACTCCATGACTTAGACGGCTCAGAGTACGTCGGATCTAACGACGGTTTCTCCTGATAAGGAGGAAACAATTTTGAATTCTGCTAGAGAGCGTATATTTTCTTTAATAAGATTTATTGAATATTCAGGCCAGCAGACGAAAATAAATAAATCAAATCCTATGTACTGGTGTCCGAGCTGTCGGTTCCTAGGAACTGAGTTGCTTGACCCTCATACGTCGAATACAAAAGGGAGAGTTCACCATGTTCACCTTAACCATTTCTTTAGTGGATATCCATATTTATTAATCAGTAGATTTATTTATTTTCGCACCTCACCAAATTTTATGATAAAAAGTACATTAAAAACAACAACAAACCAAAAGAGGGTTAAAGGGAGATAACTGCGGATTCGAAGTCAGAACATTAATATTGATAACTCTCTCCTCCAATTTGCGGACCCTTGCTACTCTATTCTTAATACTTGATAGTGCAAAATATCACAATGATAAAATCGATCAATAATTATTGATATCTATTTATATTGGGACTCATGCATGCAATTACAAGTAATCCATAATAATATTTTTAAAATCATATTTATGTTTGGCATATGAATTTTGAAACTGTTTCTAAATCTTTGATTGTCCTCAATAATTCCGCCTCACCTGCTATCCTCTTCCACCGCACTGGTCTATACTATTAATAAAAATTAAATAATTTAAAAGTGATGCTAGTCTGGCATAAAAATGTTTTAAAATATTTTCCACTAGAACATTTTTTTAAGTATATGCTTTTAATACCAGACAAGAATTAATTTTCTTACACGAAAGGAAAAAACTGCTAATGGCCACACGGTATAGGAAGTTGTAGAGAGCCATGATCGTCTATATCCTGATGGGACGTTGCAAATAGATGAATGAGCTTGTGTAAATAGCTTGCAAAAACAGGTATTATGAGAGCTAGCAAAAAAGTCAAGAGCTACAAATGACAGGAAGTTGTGGAGAACATTGATCGCTCGGGTACTGAACATAGAAGACCAAGGTACTCTAAAAGGTAAAACAAGCGAACGAGGTTCTCTAATTTTGGTTGGAAACCAATCTCGGAAAAACAACTCTGAATTGAAACCAGTTCGGTGTGGGTTTAGAAACTCTACCCCGTGAAAACAAGAGCGATCAAAATAATGAGTTTATAGTCGGAACAGAACCTGTGTTGAAAACCGAAAATATTAAATTAAAAGTGTAAATTTAGAATCATGCAAAACCTGAAGAAGTGCCATATGGAAAGCTACCGCTGATCTATCGTTAATTCCACGGAAAGTGTTGAACAGACTACATTCCTTGATTCCGTCAGGTATAACCTTCAGGGCAATGACACGACATGCCACTTTGCTTCGTATTCCATCGGTTAGAAAGTGCCACTCGAACAGAGTCTTCCGCGAACTACTGCTCTGTAGAACCGACACCCAAGAGGATGTTTCCCCGATCACTACAACCTTAACCTCTTCGAGGATAGGGTTAATCGTTATCTTCTACTCCTATACGCACAAACTGCCTCCTAACACTCTACCTCGAGTGGCCCCCGGGTCTTGTAAAGGGTGAGCCTTAGTGTAAAAAAAAAAGATTAAGAAAAAAAAAGGTCTGCATATACTGACAAATATTAGAACAAGAAAAGACCATGGGAAAACGTTTGTTTTCAAATTTGCGTACAAAGGCCAAAACGTTGTAATAAAAATGGCGACAAAGATGAGGACAATAGTCCGAATAATTTAAATAGTGTACATAATACCTCATCTCAAAAATATAGACATACTGAAGGGTCAAATAAATATGGCGACAAAGATGAGGACAATAGTCCGAATAATGTAAATAGTGTACATAATACCTCATCTCAGAAATATAGACAGATACTGAAGGATCAGATAAATACGTCTGCAAAGATGAGGACAATAGTACGAATAATGCAAATAGTGTACATAATACCTCATCTCAGAAATATAGACAGATACTGAAGGATCATATAAATATGGCAACAAATAACCCATTAAGGTTGATATGCAAAACCTGAAGAAGTGCCATATGGCAAGCCACCCGCTGATCTATCGTTAATTCCACGGAAAGTGTTCGAACGGACTACATTCCTTGATTCCGTCAGGCATAACCTTCAGGGCAATGACACGACATGCCACTTTGCTTCGTATTCCATCGGTTAGAAGAAAGTGCCACTCGAACAGAGTCTTCCCGCGAACTACTGCTCTGTAGAACCGACTTCCAAGAGGATGTTTCCCCGATCACTACAATCTTAACCTGTTCAAGGTTAGGGTTAATCGTTATCTTCCCATCCTATTGCCGTCCTGGGTAAGACGATAAACTACATCAGACATCAGGAGGTTTTGAGGAGCGTGTAAGCATCTCTTAATTGCTGTTGTTCCCAGGTTCAGACTGATCCGGTGTCTGGGGTAGCACCTGTCAGGGTCCAAGCTATGGGCAAATAGTTAAACCCCTCCCCCAAAAGGGGTCAAAACACTATGTTAGTATAAAAATAGGTTTTAATAACAGCAATACGTTTTTGGGAAAAATATTACCGGAAATACATTTTTGAAAAAAAAATATTACCAGCAACACATTTTTGAAAAAAATATATATATTATCAGCAATACATTTTTGAAAAAAATATTACCAACAATATGTTTCTGGAAAAACATTACTAACAATAAAAATCTTGTAAGCATTAAATAACCCATTGATATTGATATGCCGTAAAACAAACTAAAACCTATCGGCACAAAGTACTCCTAACATAATCCTCTACCTCAGTGGTCGTCGGGCCTTATACAGGGTGAAACTTACTGTAAAAAAATAGCTTATGTACATAGTCTGTTATCAGAGATTTTGAAAAATGGAAATAATTTATTTTACATGCAATTTTCTCTTTTCTTTTGTTTATTTTATTTCACTTTTGCCGGACAAATAAATTGCAATAGTATTTTCTAGTTTATCGATTATTTTGTTTAGTCCTCATTGTTATTAGTCGATGTGCGCATAGCGTAGCGGCTAATGGCGTGCTTAAATCCCAGCCGACGCCGTTGAGTTCGCTCTTTAGATTTCGAATATTACTTTTATCTTATTCTGTAGGATCCTAAGGCTATCTCAGCAGATTGGTTAGAAAATAAATTCTTTCTTTTTTTCTTTCTGAGGCAAGTTCGAGTAGACTAGACTGGTAGTAGGCTGTGGCCAATTGTTTGTAATAAAGAAAACGTTTTTAACGAGAAGATATCGATTCTAAGTAATAGAAAGTTTCGCTAAAAATTGTGACATATGTTTTCGTTTCAGCTGACATTCGTCATGCAAGCAGAAAAGTAATTGTTGTGCATTGCCTTCATTTCGTAATTTAAATTCACATGGGACCATTCATTGTTTTCGGTAATTGAAGTAATAGCTAAAAGAAAAATATAAAAAATAAAAAAAAATATTAAAAAAAAAAATATCTACGAAGCAATAAAATCTAAATTAAAATTAAGATATAACTTAAAATTATTTAATGGAATGTTACTTATCCGATGATAAGTAGGTAGCGTGAAATAATATTAACTGAATTTTGACATGAAATATTCAATGTATAACGTTCAATGTACAGGGAGTAACATTCACTATTCAATTATCGTATTTGATGGCCGATGAAGCGCACTTTTTTTTTTTTTTAACTAAAAGTATCTTTTAAATTTCTCTTGGGTCTTATATGCCATATGTAGGTTTGAAATTATCTACTTGGCAACTCCTATTAGCTTAGACTTTAGAGTAACATTTATATACCTATTGTCATTATTTAAAAGACCATTATGTAGATTAAGTGTTATCATTGATAATATTCATTATATTAATTTCATCACGTTTAATATTAGTACTTTGTTTCACTAAAATTATATGCAATAAATTCAAATTATATATTTGCAAAATATATTTGCTTTATTAATATTCTTCTTGCGATAATTTCCGGCTGCACTGGAATAAATAAAATCAGAATTTTGATATCCTAATTATTCCAATAAGACGTAACGCAGGTTGTACAGATCATATGAAGAATATGATAAAGTTTTTATCGGGCCCGTGTTCTTTTTTCTATTATTTTTCGTTTAATTGCCATCATGGCTTGTTTAACCAAAATAATACCCCATAAATATAGCCTAGGCTGTACCGTTTACTAATAATTTTACTAATTACTAATTTTTCTTGATTTGCCCTGCTGAATTTGGGGTGCGTCTTATATGCTGTCAGCTATCAGGAAGGTGATTATGTTGAAATGAATATTCTTTGATGCAGTTATTAATTGAATATTTATCTGAGATGTTCAGTGTATACTGTTCAATCTGTGTGAGTAATATTAGTCAATTAGGTAAAGTAACAAGGAAGGAGCTTATTTTGAAAAATGAATATTCTTTGGTATACAGTTCATCTGTATGAGTAATATCCATTTGTCAATTAAGTGCAGTGACAATGAAGGAAATGATGGTGACAATCCAAATATTTTATTTAGTTATTAACTGAATTTTAACCTGAAATATTCAGTGTATGCTTTTCAACCTGTATGAGTAATAGTCACCAGTAATGTAAGTGAAGTAACAAAGAACGAAATTATGTTGAAAATGAACATTTTTTGACGTAGTTATTAACTGAATTTTTAACTGAAAATTTCAATGTATACTTTTCAATATGTATCAGTAATATTCACTCGTCAATTAAGTGCAGTATCAAGGATGAAGATTATGTTGAAAATGAATATATTTTTTTATTTTGTCATTAACAGAACATTGACTTGAAATATTCAATGTATGCTGTTCCTAAGCATACCACTTGAAGAAGACCGGAGGGTACAACGGCCGAAACGTCGTGAATGCGAAAAACAAAAAAAAGAGATAAGGACAATTGTCCCGACAATGTAAACAGTGTAAATAGTTACAATACCTCATCTCAGAAAAATAGACTGATATTTCTTTGGTATTCTGTCTCTGTGTTGTAGAAGTATTTCCAAAGAATGGTACGCCAATGTTGATAACCAACACGAGGGTCGAGGTCCAGCCGTTTAGGTTTCCATTCCCATGCTTGTTTTATTTTATGAATAGTTTTGTGCAGAATAAATTTACTTTCCATTCTTAGGCCATAACGAACTTACGTATTGGCTTACGGCCACATCACGTTGAAACACGCGTTTCCGTACGATCACCGAAGTTAAGCAACATCGAGCCTGGTCAGTACCGAGATGGGTGACAACTGGAGAATACCAGATGCTGTGAACTTGGACGCGCAGGTGATGTAATGGATAAACGCTCGGAATTGTTAATCGGAGAACCGTGTTCGAATTCCCGCTCGGTCCCTTATATTCACTTACGTACAAATACATTTGGAAACTTATGAATCCACCTCTTCCCCACCCCCCATCATGTTACAACAGCCTGAGATCTTTGTCTAATCCACCGTAGGGGGCCTTCGGGAATTGGTTTGCACATTATATGGTGCTACCTCTTCGACCTTACCACTATCGTTTGCCCTGCAGGAGTTAACTGTAAAAAACGAATCAATCAACTAGTTTATCCGAATAAAAAGTTTGAAGATTTCAATTTATTTGACTGATTGATTTTGTTTCCAACTCCTTTCTTTTTTTTTAAAAATAAAACAAAAGGTATTGCTAAACTATAGAATAGTTGTTTACCGTCTTAACCCGATTTTTGCTTTTGCAAAAGGAATTAAAATAATTGATTTATTTCAACTGTGAGACTTAAATATAACTTACGTATTATTTCGGATATTTCTTAAATAATAAAAAAATTACAATAATGATTTTTCTAGCTTTCGATTTACCCCATAAATATTTCGTTGCCTAACTTCGAAGTATCGTTAACGTACGTTTCTTTTACTTATCTGTGTGTTCGCATTCAGCTTCTCTTGCATCTGTTAAACGAAACAAACAAATAAAGGTTCCAAAGGAAAGCGAAACTCATGTCGTGTCAATAAATGATTTATCTATTATCCCAGTAGGAATCTATCCTTTCAATAGAAATATCTCTCGCGTTCTATCGATCTATTACATAACGTTCACTTAAGGAACTCGATGAAGTAAACGATAAATTCAAGAAGTGATGAATTTTATTTTTGAAATGCATTTTTTCCTTCCCAAAAACAAATGTTGGCATTAAAAGAAAAAAAAAAAAAAAGAAGAAAAGTCAATTACAATAACTTTTTCTAAAAATAAATAAATTTATTTTTTAGATGCATATCATTTTTTTAATATTCAATTCTAAACGTTTAAAGAGAATTGATCTTGGATAATTCTGTCTTGCTTTTTTCTTTTGTTTAAAATAAAATTCTTTCTAATAGCAAAAGTGGCTATAGATCACGATTTTAGAAGCAAGCGATCGCGTTCAGTAATTGATGAACATCACCCTACTCTGAATAAACTATTCCAGCCAGAATCAAATATGGTGATTTTCTAACCGTAGCTTAGATGTGACACAAGGCCGAAAGTTTGGAGCTCCCAGTCAGGTTTAAACTGGCAATTCCGTCAAAATTCTAGCGAGACAAGCGTGCTAACCATTACACGATGTTGAGGTACCCCAAGAGTTTTCTAAGCGTAGCTCAGATGTGGCAGCAGGACGGCAGTGCGGGGCACTCAGTGAGGATCGAGCTGACTACTCAGTCGTAAATGAACTAGCGAGACAAGCGTGCTAACCATTACCCCTCAAGCTAGAACCAAGTGTGATGTGTAGCGGAATATTATATGAAGGACCGACAGAAAATTGGGGAATGCTTTGACGATTCTTCATCGTTTCCGGCCTCTTTTCCTGGAAGGCGTCTATTAACGCTGTAGTTGCAGGATATCTATTCCCCCACCCCAAGAAAATATCTCTTCCTAGGGCGGGGGAGGTAATGTCTTTACATGGCACCTGAGCCGTTCCCAAAAGAGCAAATGCCAAAAGGACTGGATTGTTTTTGGACTTTAATCCCACGTGAGATTCCCACATTAAACTCGGCTTTGTGCTACATTGTCTTTGTGTGGATGTGCGGATAAATGCCATCGCCTTTCAGCGCACAATAGAAAAAAAACCTTGGCTAGAAACAAGAAAAAGATTACTAAACTGCTACGTGCTGTCCACTTGTATGGCAGTAAGTGCTAGACAATCTCCTCAAAGATGAAGAAGAGACTTGAAGCAACAGAAATGTGGTTCTACAAAAGGATGCTGAGGATACCATGAACCATTTGTGTGAATAACGACGAAGTTTTAGGGAAAATGGAAACGAAAAGGAAACTTATACATAACATCAGGAAGAGACAGTTGAAATTTTTGCGCACATAATGAAGACAGTGGGCTTAGAAAATCTAATACTCACAGGACAGATTGAAGGTAAGAGGAACAGAGGAAAACAACGCATAAATTAAGCTTCAGTAAATGGATGGCGGAACAGGGTTTAGGTGAGATAACAAAAAGACAAAATTCATTAAGAGCTACAAAGGACAGGAAGTTGTGGAGAGTCGTGATTGTTTATGCCCTGAGAGAACATGGCACATAAAGAAGTATTAGTTAAATCCACTCCTGAGTATATGGGGTAGAATATCCACAGACAGTACTTCCCCCACGGGGTGGGAGCTGGAATTGGTCCCCGGCACCTGGGGCTTGCCCAGGTGGGGAGAAGTGCTGAGGAGACAACTATGTTTAGGGTCTCGTCGCATGTGTGTGTAGAACTTTACCGTAATTTCGCATGTATAATACACTGTTTTTTTAATACCTTAAAATAAAATAAGAATTATCATAAAACTAAATTAGAATAATAATATTCTATGTTTAAAACCATTTTTAAATAAAAGTGGGAAACACTGGTCGTAATGAAATCGAAGAGGTACAATTTATAGGGTTTCATTACCAAAGAAGGGTGGCGTGTTATGCGTGAGTAGAAGCATTTTCCCACACTTTCAGCACCATTTTAGGGGTGCGTATTATGAATGAAGGCGTATTATACATGGGGAATTATGGTATTCTAAATTCGGAGTTTTGCTACATTTCGTTCAAATGTGTGTTCGGATAAATATCGATTACATCGATAAATATCGGTTCAAAATTAGGCTCCGTTCCAGGAGGTCTTTCGCCTCAGACAATACATTCTTCGGGATGCGCCCAAAAATGCTATGTGCCGAAGTCACTTTACAATTTTTGGTCTCTTCTTACGTGTGTACACATAGAACTCTAACTTTAAACTCACCGTTTTGTCATATTCCGGTCGTGTAGATGTACTGGTAGTAAGTTATCACTTCGATGATTCTTAGGTAGTTCTCAGGAGAGTCACTTACCGAGAATAGACGAGACTTACCAGGAAGTAACATACAATATTGCTGATGAGTAATCGTAATTATTCGGCAGGATAAAGTTCAGGATATGCGTTGTGGTCTAATCGATATCGACTCGGAATTAGAAATCGTAGAACTGAGTTCGGATCCCATTCACTTACGTGCAAATACCCTTGGAAAGATTAATAAATCACTTACCCCTATCAGCTATGAGTTAAACAGCAGGACAACCTGGCTCATGGTTAGCAACCAGTCTATCGCAAAAAGAAACAGTAACCTACTGTGGAAAATGTTTCTGCCTAGTCTGCCATTGTTATATCGTGGATAATACGCTATAAGCAACGAGGTAATTCCGAGTGGAAAGATTACGCTAAACACAGGAATTAGGTAAAACAAATAATATGGGTTTTATTGTATGGAAAGTACACTGAATAAGAGTTCTTAATAATAATAATAATGATAATAATATTAAGGAAAACGGGAGATAACGTCACGGAGATCCGTAGTGGTACTGCTACTACAATACTTCGTCAAGTCTTTTATTTTCTCCTCATTCACGTTTCTTTAGACTGACCAATCACTGTCGGGGTGTGATAGGTTGTTCCACTATAACAGCCATGAATCGAAAGAGACATGATCGCGTATGACACTTAACTGATTGACTGAAAGCACTTTATGTAGCAGTGAAATACAACAGTAGTACACAACGAAATCATACTAATAAACTCCATCTATTTCTATATATTTTACCGAAGATGTATAAATTTGGAAAGCTTTGTAATATTTTAATCTTGATGTTAGCTATATCGTAAATGGACACTTTTTAGCCTCATCTCTGTAATCAGATCATGAACAGCGTTTTATTTTTCAATTCTGGTCCAGATTGTATTTAACGTATATCGGAACCTTAATCTAAAAACGAGTTGATCTGTGCCGATCTCACTATTTACTGGGTTCACTCGAAGAAATATCAAAGTAAGCTTTGTACTCGGTGTAACCCCGGAAAGTCAAAAGTCTAGAAGGTACCCTTAATGGTACCAAGTGCAGAATCGGGCTTCAAAGGATGTTGGTGGGTGTACCAAAATAAACATGGAAATTAACTCCGTTGCACTTAGGATATACTCACACAACGACAACCGAATAGCGGGAAGTTATATAAATGCCCTACTTGCTAGTGGAGAAGCAGAATCCCTTACATCGTCGCAAAAAGATCGAACGTTCTCAGAAAAAAAACGAAACCCCATACCGCCGATTCTGCTGGCGTTAATTTGATCGCATCCAGAAGTGACTAAAAAATATTTTACATATGGAAAGTTTAGTCTCGTATTTTTATCAGACGTTACTAACATTACTGTATTTATTGCTCAAGTTGATTCTAATTGTTAGATAATAGTTTAGTAGACTATTATTTTTAGGGAAAGTGTATCTCAACTCAGACTTCTGGAGGTTGAGATTCGAGGTCAGATGTAAGCCATAATAAGGAAGTCAATTTTGATTTGTTGAGCTAGCGTGGGAAAGCGATAGGAGACATTTTTCGGCGAGTTGGTTTTTACCCGTCATGAGATGTAGACATGTTTTCTTTCATGTCTGAAACGACTCCCCAGTGAGGTCAGGTGGGGGAGACCCAACTGGATAGTTAGATAATGTACATGTCGACATGAGTAACAGAAAATAGTTAATTTTCTCTGCGTTTGAAGTCTTTCATTGCTCAACCAAAACGATTAGCGATCACCGGACGAGAGAAAAAGCCGAGCTGAGATACTTCACTGTTGTCAACATGCGACAATAATTAGTTGTCGACTTTAACTGTCATTTTAAAATTAAATAAAACCATTATAGGAACGAAAATGATTATTTGCCGTATAGAAACGGAATTGTTTGACAACTGCTTTTATCTAAGATAACATCACTCCAATCCCTCTCTGTATCGCACTCTCTTTTTGTCTCTTTACATCCATCTCTCACTTTGTACTTCCTTCTGGCACTCAAAACAGTCTGGGTTTAATAGGATTTTTGATTAGAAGAATATCATCGATTTTTATCATATTACAAAATGATTATTATTACTATTTTTAAAGAAAGATTTTAATTTCAAATAGTCAGTTGAGGATAAGGGGCTGTTGTTCTCAACAGATCGTAAGGTCACGGAAAACGAATCTAAAATGACCCCTCTCCAATCCCTCTCTGTGTTGCACTCTATTTTTTGTTCCTTTATGTCTCTTTTTCTGTTTTACTCTATATGTTCCTATCTATTTCTGCTTCCCGTTAAGATTCTGTGATACCAAGCGTGGCACACACCATAGATAAATAGATAACACCGGTCGAGATTTTTTCGATCCAAATGTTGTCGGGCAATGGGCACGTGATTCTGGGTTGTTTTTTCACGCTGAATCTGAAAATCAAGTCCATTTTCCCCCATCACATCACTTTTTCTCAGTACAGATAATTTCTAATTTTGCTTAAAATAGGTCAAAATGCCTAATTCACAGGGATAGGCCATGGTTTAAATATGCGAGTGACATCGTTGAAACATTTTGTTTCATGTTAAAATGATTTATCATTCAAGAAAAAGTATCCAAATAACTTTCAAAATGAATTCTGAGCTATTTCATTTCAGATAAACTGACCGTGAAATGCTTGATTTTATCAGAGATATCTCACTGGAAAATGTTCTTGTGCCCTTAATGTTCTTAGCTTGTTAAAATTTTGTGATATGTTTTTTCTCTACTTTTCATAGAAGAAGCTTTTTAGTCGTCATTCAATAACAGCGATTTTAGTTTTTATTAGTAGTTTTCACTTTAAGCTTGAATCCGTCATGAGATTTTATTGTATCACTTGAATTTACGGAGGTCTTGGTATTGTCATTCAGTCACTGTATAACAGGCATAGGAACATCGATAAATGAAGATTATTAGGGTGTTAGGCGTGTGTATTTCAGATTAGGAAGATTAGAATTTTATTTATTAGCACTTAAAATAGCCGCCAAACAGGCATTACCAACTAGGCTAGGAATAAAAAATATATTCATTTTTGTCCATCCAAATGTATAAATCTTCTCTTCTTGGAAACTCTACGGTGCTTTTGAAAAGGTTGATCTCTTTTGATGCTCCAGCAGAATTCAGCCATCATGTTAACATCCCATCTGCCTTTGTATCTTTCTTCCATTACCTTGAGATCCTGATGAAACCTCTCTCCCTGTTCAACACTATAATCACCAAGACGATTAAGAAACTGATTGAGGTGACTAAACAGAAAGTGAATCTTGATACTCATGTTGCACCCGAGTAGTTTAAAGGACATTGTCAGACAAGATGCTGGTGGTGTTGAGGATGGGTAGGAAAAGTGTCTAGTTCGCTATGCCTAGCTGGGATGTGGTGGCTATTTTAAGTGCTAATAAATAAAATTCTAATCTTGCAAGTCTCTTAAACTTGCCTGACAACCCTCATTTATCAAAGTTCCTATGCATGTTATACAGTGACTGCATGATAATACCAGACCTCCGTAAATTCAAGTGATACAATAAAATCTTATGATGGTTTCGGGCTTAAAGTGAAAAATACTAATAAAATCTAAAATCGCTGTTCTTGAATGACTTCTAAAGAGGTTCTTCTATGAAAAGTAGAGAAGAAACACAAATCACAAAGTTTGAACAAGCTAACAACATTAAGGGCACAAGAACATTTTCCAGTGAGATATCTGATAAAATCAAGCATTTCACACAAAATTAAATTAATGCAAACACGTGTCATCAATTTTTGAATAAAAACAAAGATACAAAGGAATGAAAAATGTATACATTTTTGTCCATCCAAAGATATAAATGTTCTCTTCTTGGAATTTTTACGGTGCTTTTGAAAAGTTTGATTTCCTCTGATGCTTCGGCAGAAATCAGCCATCATGTTAACATCCCATCTGCCTTTGTATCTTTCTTCCATTACCTTGAGATCCTGATGAAACGTCTCTCCCTGTTCATCACTATAATCATCAAAATGATAATATTGGTGATTATTATTTTCATTCCTGTGTATTTTTATCTGTTTTGATTAAAAAATTGATGACATGTTTGCCTTAATTTAATTTTGCGTGAGATTTTTCTGAAAACTTTTTCTGAATTGAAAATGCGTTAAGTTTTTGGCATACTTTTTCTTTTATGACAAGTCATTCTAACCTGAAAACGTTTAAGGTTGATTCTACTTGGCCCTGGCATATATGAAATAAATGGATATTTTGGCCTATTTTAAGAAAAATAGAAATTATCTATACTGACAAAACGTGACGTGATGGAAAAGAATGGACTTGATTTTCAGGTTCAGCGTGACAAATAGGGCAGAAACATGTGTCCATTGCCCAACAACATTTGGGTCGAAAATAATGTCGATCGATGTAATAATACACCTCAGGTCCATCAGTAAACATATGTTCTGTTGACGTTTGTTGGAACAAATGACTTTTTCTATCCCTATATTATAGTTTGCTTGCTTCGTAGTTTCTTGATTTCAGATAAAACCATAGAAAATTTCCAACAACTTTCAGTAAAATTTTCACTTGCTAAAATTATAATTTTTAATCATAATCTAGACCTATAAAAAAAGAGGTTATCAGTTTAGAAGAAGATTCGGTATTTAAAAAAAAGAAAAGAATTAAGACTGTTGGAATCTGTTGTAACCTAAGAAAGTTTACTGAATAGAATAATCAAACGAAGGTTGGTAATCAACGATAATACTTATAACAAGAACAACACATATAGGATTCGCCAGTGGCGCGTAGAAAAAGTAGTCTACAGCTAGAAGTGAGTCAAATGAAATCCACAATAAATCTCCTACGCGGTCAGATGTGGCAGAAGGCCGAATTTAAAGGTACTAAGACGCAAGACGTGTTAGGGAACATGAGACAAAAAAGAAAAAAAAAACACTATTAAGGAAGAAGAACAATAAAGGAACAGGAACCAAGAAGACAAAAAATAACGATTGATATTTGCATTTAAATCTTTGAAGATCAACGTTGTCTGGGAAGTATGAAGCTCTACAGGCGAGAAGTGCGAGAGAAGAAACTATTAACATAGAACTTACGGTTACATCTAGCCATTCAACAATGTAACATGATGGGACTTCAAGTCTTTAAGTGATATAGTTTTTGCCACTTGATAAAGATTTTTGGTTTCAATCGAAATGAGAATGACTCCAAAACAATTTCTCCTTCTCTTTTAGTGGCAGAAGCACAAAAATGCCTGCTGGGATTTTTACTAGCCAATAAAATAGGCCGGTTTCAGTTTCATCTAACTCAGTCCCGATCTGGCTTGTCCGAACTTTCTTTTGTGTGTCGACGCCAATTCTTAGTTTGTGAATTTTTTGCCATATTACCGTTGATTTGTCTTGCATATATTGTTTGCTTGTTCTATATTCTTTTTGCCGTGTTCCTTTCCTTTCTTTTTCTTGTTATTGAATACTTTGTCAGTACTGTTTGTTGGGCAGTTCTGTTATTTATTTTTGCATTTCACCATGGCTACTCACTCCAGAAAGATCTTTGATTGTGATTCTGTAGCGCCAGATCTGATGAATGATTGCCTTCTTTAAGATCAAGAGGATTTTCAATCATTAACCCGATAAAATTCTTGTATATAGCAGATAGTTTCGACATTTCTGTACGTGTCGGGCTCCATGACATCTAGATGAGAGTCAAGATCTGACGAGAGTAGAAACTCTGACAATACTACGTGCAATTTCCTCATCTCCAGTAAGAAACACATTTCTTTTTTGTTTTCATTTTGAGAATCACATGTATATGGTTTACAAAAAGGTTTATTAGTTGCTTTGCCAACAGCGTTAGTGTTGCATTCAACAGAACACCAGAAGCGTTAATCTTTGGGTGGATTACAGATTAACCTGCCGTTTGTTGAAGCGTGATATACTGGATTTTCACATTTCCTTTGTAATCTGACACAGCGAACAGAGAAACATGGACTTGGGTTTAAAAAAAAAGAAAGACTGACAGGAGAAATCATGTTATTTTCGAAAGAAATCAAATAGGCCCCACTAAAAGAGCGTTCTTCTTTTATGTGTCATAACCCTTCAGAATGTGGTCAATCATGGCTCTCCACAACTTCCGATCGTTCGTAGCTCTAATGTTTGTTGCCTTACTATCCCTTCCAGTCCGTCTTCTGAGATCCATTTAAACACTCATTATGGATGTTATTCACTATTTTTCCCTCTGCCCCTATTGGCTTCTGTATGCCATGTGAGTATCAAATTCTCCAAGCGCTCTTTCCTCATTATGTGTCCCAGAAATTTCAACTCTTTCTGATGCTAATCACAATTATCCTTTTCGTTCTCATTTAAAACTTGCACACATGTTCCGTCTTTGGTACGCTTAGCATCCTCATATAGAACCATATCTCTGTTGCCTGAAGCCTTTTCGCCGTCTGTGAGACAATTGTTTCGGATTTACTGTCATGTGGGAGAATTGCTATTGCATAACGGTTCAGCTGTCTTTTCCTTGATTCTAGCTTATTTTTGTTTCTTAATATTTTGTTTACCTTTTGGAAAGCATCTTTCGTGACTTCATTGTCCCTTGGGATATCGGCGTCACATTATAGTAATCCCCAGGGTAGGGTATTAAACCTCTACTGAAATAAAGGAATATATATATGTCAGAGTAGGTACCCCCCACGAGGTCGCTAAAAAAAGAGCATAGCATTATGAAAAAGACGCCAAAACTTGACGAAAACAAAATTTTATCGTCTAAATGTTTATGTTATTATTAAGAGGAAAGATCAAAATTTATTTTAATTATTTAAAAAAAAAATTCCTTATTTTAGAACATTCTGAATTTACATTTACGAATCCTTGTTTCTCTTTGTATCACTGGAACTAGTAAAATAACATATACAATTTTTAGCACGTTTTTTTTTTTGTATGACACACATTAATTTGGAAAATCTTGCAAAAATAAAAATAATTGTCGGATGTTAATGAAACTTTCAGAAACTATTCATAGATGATCGAAATTATTATAAATGTCTTTTTCTTATTAAATTCATGGCAGAAATATTTCTTTTATATATTTATTATCCCCCAACTAATTTTATGAAAACTCTAGAAATAAGATCGAGTCCACTTTAGTAATTACAATAGTTAAAAGCACAAGCCTTTGAGGAATGCAAATCATGTTTTTTTCGTTTTTAATTGGACCCTCCTACCTGAAAATCAGCTCTGAATTGTAACATACAAAACTCAATGAAAAAATATATTATTTAATTTCAAATTCTTTTATTTGCTTTTTTTAAAAATTATAATAGATTTTTACATTTAAGTTTTTAAAATATAAAATTAGTTAAAATCCGCGTCCACTTTCGTAACAGTCCTTATGTGATAGATCTTTTTTTTTTAGCGCGTTGTAAATTGTATCGTTTTGACTAATCAGAAGACCCGTAGTCATTAAGAAATGTAATTTTGTGTTTATAACCGAGCTGTAATTATAAAGTATGGGAGATCAACCAGAATACAATTAAGTTGCGTTATTTGAGTTAAGCATTTTTCTCCGCTGTTAAGGCATTTATTTTTGCGAAACACACGTAGAGAAGTTAATTTGATTTTTCAATTTCAACTGAGAAGGGTACCTACAAGTATCAGTATCATCTTATGGAATCTATATGATCTTATTTTTATATTAATCCCAGTTATGGCATTTTTTCCATAAATGAAATATCAAAATTAATAATAAAATGAATGGAAATACAAATAACAGTAAAATGTAATAAATGCATATAAAATTATAGTATTTTATGTACACTTCTGATAAAGTTTCATAAGAAAGGTACATATAAATTAATTAGATACCTTTCTTATGAAATTTAATCTCACTCTTAACAGTCTTATTTTAATTTCTTTATAATATATTTTCCATAAAGCATCGTAAACGTAAAGGTGAAAGCTAAAAAAATAAAAATAAAAAAAATAGAGCGCTGAAAGTTTTCCTTAAAAATAACGAGGTAAATAATTTATTCACTTAAATGTAAATAATTTCACTTTTCTCCTTCGGTAGAACAAATTGTTCTCACGTAATCCGTCAATATGTCATTCATCACCTGTCAAGTGACGCGAACGTTTATGACCTGCTTTATTTTCAAATTACATCTTTTCGGCGCAGAAAGTTAAGCTTGGTTCCAAATATTTTAAGCAAACGTTATAATTTCTGATTTTCTTAAAATAAGTTTTGAAAAAAATGATAATTGATTTTTAAAAGAATTTCAAACTGAAATTTTCATTTTTTTTTTATAAAATGGAAAAAATGGTTGCCATGATCGATTATCTGTCAATTTTGCTGACTAACCCCCCCCCAAAAAAACAAGATTTTTAACGAAAATTTCAGACGTGCTAGGAACGATTCAAACATGTAAAAAATACACCCAAAATATTTTAATCTTTCCTCTTAATAATAACAAACATTTAGACGATAATATTTTGTTTTCGTCAAGTTTGGCGTCTTTTTCATCGTGATATGCTCTTTTTTAGCGATCTCGTGGAGGTACACATGTAAGAGTAAGTGTCGTTGCTGACAATGTGGTTTGAGATTAGATCGCCAGTGAGTAACACGGTCAATTCCATTAAGTAGATCACGTGATAATAAAAGAAGTGAATAAATAGGAAGTAGAGTGATGACTATACGATCACTCTTCTTGTCTATCCACTCTTGCGATCACATTCACTCTATGGATTACGATTCTCTTCTGATCATTATATTCTTTGGAGATTACTACTTGAACAAGTATTACTAGTGCGGACATTATCAGGTGTTACTACTAGTACCGGCGTCTACGAAGTCTCAAATATAACGAGCATTTTTGGGAGTAATAACGAGCTTTCGCTTGACATAGCAAAAGTGACAAGAGAAGCCGTCTAACATTACAAATTATATATATATATATATATATGTGTGTGTGTGTGTGAAAAGTGTATATAAATATAAATAAATATATATATGTATAATTATTTATATATTATATGCGCGGTACTTATTAGAAAGCGCTCAATATCAGAGATAGAGCTGATGTGAGTTTGTGTCTGCATACATCGATGTTTGCGTTAGTACGATGACATAAGCGACGAAATTTCCCCCACCACTTCCACAATAACACCAATACACGCAAACTACATAAATCCAATTTTTTAAAAAAATTAATCAGTTTGTCTGACGATCGCTAAAGCGTGAAACCCAGCGTCACAAACTCACAACTCACATCTATCCAACCAAATATATATATATATATATATATATATTTTTTGAATTTGTAGGTCTAATGAATTGGATCGTGATTACGATTCCAATGTAATAAATTATAAGCATAGAATATTAATGTCTGAGCCTACATATATATATATATATATATATATATATATATATATATATATATGTGTGTGTGTGTGTGTGTGTGTGTGTTTTTTGTGTACGCGCGTATGTATGTGAAAAACTATATATAACTGCCCCATTAGATTTCGGTTTTTCTTTTTTCCGTTGTCTGTTAAAATGCTATCGAAATAGTTTAATAGATAAATTTTGACAGACGATCTTGTTCTTTTTCGTTTTGCCATAAAGACAAGAGCCACGATTTTTTTCTTTGTTTTTTAACGCAAATAACTAGTACCTAGAATAGGAATTAAAGATTATACTGACCAGTAAAAAAACAAACAAACAAAAAAAAAACTTTTTATGGGAAAACATATTAAAAATTTAAAAAGCAAGAGAAGTGTCTAATATTCAAATTAGGTGCTCGAATGGTGACTGTAAAAACGAGCACCAACCCTGAGAGGTGGTTTGCCTTCATAAACGGCACAAAAGTACCGTGTTTCTTGCTGTACTGTGGCTTTTGTTGGCATAAACTCTGCAGGGCCTGGTTGGACGTTATTCCCTGAGTTGGCTATTATAAAGTTAGCCTTTGAAGTTCGTCATTGACCTCTGTCAGGCCAACGTGTCAGCTTATCAAAAATTTACCATGACTCTTTTTTTTTGAAGTTATCTTTCCTCCCCAAAGAAAGCATAAAAAAAAAAACAAAAAAACTTCAATGTGTTGCTTCAAGGTACTTCCTCTGATAATGAACATTTCTTGTTTCTAAAGCAAAAGAAGTTTACACCTATGATCTCCTTTACTGAAAATTACTAATAGTTTAACATGGCGAAAAGGTTACCTTCAGCTAAAGTTTATAAAATTAAAGAAACATTCTTCATCATTGTGTGTGTATGTGTGTGAGAGAGAGAGAGAGAGAGAGAGGAAACGAGAATGAAACAACAATTTATTGAAAGTTATTTTCCTAATGATAATAAGCGCGCATGCGCGCACGCGAGAGAGAAACATACATAAGTGATCGACAGACTCACGTCTCTGTGCTTGTTAAGTTTATTGATAGATATGTGAACTTTGCTCTCCCTAACTTGTAGATCAGTGCTGTGCAAGAAGCTTAAAATGCGATGGAGATGATATTAGGAATTGATGAAAAATATTTAGAAATATCATTTGCATTTTTTCTTTAATTCCGCGAAAGAATATGAAAAGAATCATATTAGCAAATGTATTAAAGAAAAAAAAAAAAAAAAACCCTAAAAGATGTTGATTTGGATCTGTCCTTGAAGGAAAGAAATCTGGTAACTGCTTCAAAAAACCTAAGGAAAAACAGCTTGAAATAATCGAAACAGATGTAATGAACTGGATGGAAAATAATGAAGACGGTTCCCTTTAGTAGATCGTTAAAAAAAAGTTAGTTGCTTGTGCTGGTTTGTTTGCAAGATGAAGAACTGAAAAATGGATAAATGAAATTACATTCAAAAACGCATCAATGGCGTCGCTGCTGCTGCTGCGTGTGACCTTGACATGTTCAGTTTAGACTTTCCAATTAATCTTAAACGGATCCATGCACAACTCTCAAAAGTCCGCGCTTTATGGTCCTGTTCGTTACAATCATATCACACTTGATCTTATTTTATTTTTTTCAATTCCGCAGTTCAGATCCTAACAGTAAAATAAAGTCACCAATTCACTGCGCATTAGAAAATATAAAAATAAATTATATTTCGCGCTGTTTATCCAGCGTCTGATTCTTTATACTTCATATTCTGTATAATTCACTGGAAATTGAAATAATTTTTCAAATTTCTTTTCGTTAAATCAACATTTATACTTTCTGCAAAACGAGGCGAATCCCATTAGCTATTCAACAAGAATATAACTGAAAAAAATATTTGCTTTCACCACTGATAGAGGAAAGTTTATAACAACAAATATGTGATAATTATGAATCATCGTTTAGAAAAGAGTTTAAAAAAATTGAAATTTTTGTTAGTTTTAATCTGATGACATTAACAGACACAAGCTCAGGTGTGTATTTAAACAAAGAAATAATTATGCACTATAAATTGATTTCATGTTATCCTAGAATTGACAACTATATGTGATAAGCTATATGACGGCTTCAATGGTATTTGCTGATGTTTTATTTTTATCTTCCAACATATACCTAGCTACATTCCTCAGATGGGTCAGTATCTATTTATCATAATAAGTGCCGAAGCTCGTACATTATCTAGCAATCATGGTGATTACCGAAGCTCCCTCGTTCGTTATCTAGCAATCATGGTGATTACCGAAGCTCCCTCGTTCGTTATCTAGCAATCATGGTGATTACCGAAGCCCCCTCGTTCGTTATCTATCAATCATGTTGATTACCGAAGCTCCCTCGTTCGTTATCTAGCAATCATGTTGATTTGAAGTCCTCGCTCGTAAATTATCTAGCAATCATTTGATTAAAGCTCCCTCGTTCGTTATCTATCAATCATGTTGATTACCGAATCCCTCGTTCGTTATCTAGCAATCATGGTGATTAAATATTCGTACATTATCTAGCAATTTTTTGATTACCGAATTCCATCGTTCGTTATCTAGCAATCATATTTGATTATATATTTCGCTCGTACATTATCTAGCAATCCTCGAAATTCGCTCGATCGTTATCTATCAATCATGTTGATTACCGAAGCTCCCTCGTTCGTTATCTAGCAATCATGGTGATTACCGAAGCTCGCTCGTACATTATCTAGCAATCATGGTGATTACCGAAGCTCCCTCGTTCGTTATCTAGCAATCATTTGATTATTAAAACGTTTAAATCGTACATTATCTAGCAATAATAAATTTGATTACCGAAGCTCGATCGTTATTATCAATCATGTTGATTACCGAAGCTCCCTCGTTCGTTATTAGCAATCATATGATATCGCTCGTACATTATCTAGCAATCATGGTGATTACAAAGCTCCCTTTGTTCGTTATCTAGCAATCATGGTGATTACCGAAGCTCCCTCGTTCGTTATCTAGCAATCATGTTGATTACCGAAGCTCCCTCGTTCGTTATCTAGCAATCATGGTGATTAATAAGCCCCTCGTTCGTTATCTATCAATCATGTTGATTACCGAATTTCCTCGTTCGTTATCTAGCAATTATTGATTACCGAAGCTAAATGTACATTATCTAGCAATCAAAAAAAAGCTCGCTCGATCGTTATCTATCAATCATGTTGATTACCGAAGCTCGCTCGTACATTATCTAGCAATCATGGTGATTACCGAAGCTCCCTCGTTCGTTATCTATCAATCATGTTGATTACCGAAGCTCCCTCGTACGTTATCTAGCAATCATGGTGATTACCGAATTGAATCGTTCGTTATCTAGCAATCATGATTATAGATGATTAGATAAATCATTATAGAAATCGCTCAAATTCAATCATTATCTCGATCGTTATCTAGCAATCATGTTGATTACCGAAGCTCCCTCGTTCGTTATCTAGCAATCAATTCATCCCTGTTCGTTATCTTCGAATGTTGACATTCGAAGCTCGGTACATTATCTAGCAATCATGGTGATTACCGAAGCTCGCTCGATCGTTATCTATCAATCATGTTGATTACTGAAGCTCCCTCGTTCGTTATCTAGCAATCATGGTGATTACCAAAGCTCGCTCGTACATTATCTAGCAATCATGTTGATTACCGAAGCTCGTTCATTATCTGTCAATCATGATGATTATCGAAGCTCGTTCGTTATCTTGCAATCATGATAATTACTGAAGCTCATTTGGTTTGGTTTGGTTTACGGCATATCAACCTCAATGGGTTATTTAATGCGGACAAGATTTCTTTTTATTTTTGGCAATATTTTTTTCCAAGAATGTATTCCTGGTAATAATTTTTTCTTCAAAAATGTATTGCTTGTATTAAAACCCATTTTTACACTTTCATAGTGCTTTGAACCCAGTTTGGGGGTTAAATATTTGCGCATAGCTGGGACCTTAACAGATGCTACCACTCCGGATCAGGGTGGACCTGGGAACACCGGCAATTAAGAATTGATCAGAGGCTTTGCTGCTGGATGTAGTTTATCGTCTTACCCAGGACATGAATGTAGTTTATAGTCATTACCGAAGCTGGTTCGTTATCTGTTATATATCGTACCTATGAAAACTAATGGGTATGTCTTAATTCTCATAAATACGTTGGACACTATAATAAGTAGGGGTAATATGTTGTCTAAGTAGTCCATCACTAGCAGTGGTTTACCTACTTCACGCCGCTGGCGAGTATTGTATTTTGTTGATGTTATAAAGATTACCATTTCATTTCCAACCTCCGTTTTGGTTATACCTAATTTAGTAACCCTTCCTAGGTTACAACATTATCTATCAATCATGATAATTAACGAAGCCCGTTCGTTATCTATCAATCTAAGCGTATCAGTTACTTGTGTTAGTTAATAACCTATGTAAACACGTTCATAATAGATGTTAAACGATTTTTCTTTATAAGCAACAGTATTCAAATAATTTCTTAGACTACTCCTTAACAGATGTCAATGTGGGTAATGTAACTAAAAAAACAATAACAAAATGAAGAAAGGAAAAAGAAATAAAGTAAAAATGTATCATTAAACAAAAAGAGTTACTAAATTCCTTATTTATACTGTGTTCAAGAAATCTACCAATTTCATACGTTTAATTACATTGAAAACCCTCCTTTTTATTTATTAGACCTAAGTATAAATAAATTCAATTTGACGTAGCTTGAGTATTAATATTTGCACAGAAATTAAGCAACATACTGTAAATCCTTTAGTTGCTCATAAAAAAATATTGTGTAGTTCATTATCTATCTTAGCGTGTCAGCTACCGAAGCTCGTCCATTTTTCCATCTAGCTGTCGTATGACTGTTACAAATCATAATTTATTTGATATTTGTTTTTATATTTTTGGCGATGCATTAAAATATAATCAAGGTCTTTCATAAACTGCTTAAAGAATTATGAATTTTTCTTCCTGTTTTATTTTTTCATCACACATATTTGTGAAATATTTCCATACTGGTGATACATATTGAAAAAAAAATAAAATGGCGGACTGCTCGTGTTAAAACTCGGATTATTTGAGAAGAAAAGAAAATCGATAATTGAACAACTCCGCATCCAAACTTGAATATCAAAGAACGACATTTTGAAAAAGGAAATACTATTTTGATGCAATAATAAAAAAATATAAAAGAATTATAGAGAGGTCATTCTACGTGAAACAATGCAATGTATTTGATCTGATGACATATGAACGTATTGTAGAGATACAAGATATTATATCTCTTTGGTCGAGATGAAACCATGTGGGTGACGTCACAGCTGCTTAGTGATGTCAGTTCATAGATTGACGACAGTGGTAAGTTCTTCGTTCAGCTTCTAGGAGTCAAACCGAGGAGTTGCATTTATTTACGACAGCAAGGCCCTTACCGCACCCGGATTGGACGTTAAACCTGCCACCCCGGCCCGTTCTAACCTGGAATCCTAAACATGGCTTCACCAGAAACAGAAGAATTCCTAGGCAGACCCAATTTCCGTTGGGAATTTTCGTTTCCGCTTCACACATTGTAACGTGCTATATTTTCTCTGCGTATGACACACACACGTATATACATATAATTGTTTACATGACTTAGCGGCATAAAACTCTTTCTGAGAACCCAGCATGTTTGTCAGTCCTATCTTTCCAGCTATTTCTTTCCGTCCGTGAAATGAGGTGGTGTTATATTATGGATATACTAATGCCCATGATAGGGGAAATGCAATCTGGGAGATTATTTCTTTATTCCATAGAGCACCCATTAATATTTTAAATGAGAATTTTCGTTTACAATTTTACACTCCGAATGAGGGAAAAATACAAGCAAATCAAAATCTATAAACTTCAGCGGACATATATTTATATTCTTTACACGGAAAATTAACAGAAAATCATTCAAGTAATAAAGGATAAAACTCAAAAAACGCATTCACCTATCGAATCGGAAATTAATTTGACAAGTACTTGACGACAGTTGGACGTAAATGCCAGTAATAAACCGCAAAAAGTTACGACCTGAAAAAAAAACAAACTAAAAGTCACATTTTAAACGTTTGTTAAGTGTTTGAGTTTTTCTTTCAGAGTGAAAAGTGATCAATATTCTTTTTGATTCCAAAAGGATGGCTCATTTTGTATCAAAGCAGACGAGAGAATCTATTTTATCATCTTTCACCAGCCTTCAAGAAATCACAATATAGAGGAAATAACGAAGAAGAAAAATGACCTTCTCAAAATAAAACAAATGCATTTAAAAGCTAAACCTTGCTACAGACGAAACAATTCAAGAAATCGAAGTATTATTATAATAAATTATCACAAACTTCTTTTGGGAACTGACAACAGTCGTTTTATTTATTTATAAAGGATTGTTACAAAATTACTTTGTACAACATTTGCTTGCGTATGTCATCCCACAATGCACTCGGGTGTGATTTGAGTATAAATATAGTTTCGAATAAATATCAGCCTAACGGCGAATCAAATTATATTTTGCGAGTATTTTTGTAGTGTTAAAAACAAACTAAAACAAAATAAAACGACATCATTAAAGATTGTTGATACCCATCCACCACACCATGGCAGTAGGATGGAGCGACAAGACGTATAGGTCAAGTTTTGTCCCACGCCAACACCACATCATAGACTTTATCAACTAAAAACCATTTCTTTTTCTTATTCACTTTATTATACGAGAGTGGCGGGCGTGGTAGGGTACTAGATTCTGGGAGATAGTGGGAAATGGGATAGCCTGTCCCGTACGGGCTATCCCGTTTAGATATCTGGGTGCCGAAGGGGTGTTAATTCTTCAAAGTTCTTCGTACCGTTTCGGTCTTACATCTAAAACTTAGACAAAGGCAATCCCTCACTGGGCCGGTCTCAATATTGTGTAACGTCCAATCTTCACGACCACTGTCAAGCTGGTGTTGGTATCCACAAACCTTACCCACTTGAGCGCAATGAGGAAGGTGCTGACACTGGCTTAGAATACTGAACTGTTACGTGACATCTGTCCTTCTTTACAGCACCGAATATTGGACGATTTTCTCAAAGATGAAGACGAGACTCGAGGCGACAGAGATGTGGTTCTACAGGAGGATAGTAAGGATATAATGGATCGAGCACGTGAGAAACGATGAGCTCTTAGAGAGGTTGCAAACAAGGAGGAGGCTTATACTTAATATTAGAAAGAGGCAGCTGAAGTTTCTGGGACACATAATGAGGAAAGAGGGCCTGGAGAATCTGATACTCACAGGTTGAATAGAGGGAAAAGAGACAAGGGAAAACAACGTGTGACATACATGGCGGGCTTAAGCAAGTGGATGACAGAATGTGGTGTGGAGGAGGAAGCAGATGGAAAGGAACTTGTTGACAGCTGCAAGGGATAGGAGGAGGTGGAGAGCCATGATCGCCTATGTCCTGAAATGATATGGCACATAAAAAGAAAGAAAAGATTAAAAAACTTGCCAATTATTTCGAATTCTGTATTTATTTGGAGTTCACATCTTGGAATTTTTTTTCTCTTGCTGACAATCATACATTCTGTCTTCTTACAACTGGTAGTTAGTCTTTTCTCGCTTTCCTATCTTTTAGCGTTACTTTTAAAAAATAAGCTGAGCTGCCTTATTCTAAATTTAGTAACACCGAGTTTTGAAAAGTCGCCTACTCTGATCTAAACTGCTGCGTTCAATTAGTCAACAGTGGATATGAAGTCTCCGAACATAAAGAAAGGGAAAAGTTGAAAATGCACAATGCATTTCTGAAGTAGATAACACTGTGCCAATGTCAGACTCAAAAGGAAAACTATAAAAGCATCGAGAGAAGCTAACAAAGGAAAGCTACAAGAAATGTCTAAGAATTTATTGCCGTCAGCAAGAAAGGCAATCAAAGAAGTGAGCATTGGATTGGACATACTAGAATCTAGTAAGTATAGGAATTTAAATGTCTGTGTAGTGAATTAACAGACGACAGAAAATACGATGCAAATCCCCCAAAGCGCACAGACACATATAAAGATGTTTTCTAAAAGCTAAGCAAAGTATTAAGAAATAAAATTTCATTAGAAACAAAGAAAAGAATACAGAAATGCTGTCATAACTATTGTGGCTTGTTTAGAGGCCATAAAGAAAGACATGGAAGACGAAGGTAGGTTGAACAAGTGTATTGAAATAACCGAAATATACAAAGCAAGAGTCTTAAAATAAGCAGTTAGAAGTGTCTGAATGGCCAGGTTACACTGCGTCTCGGCTGTTCACGACTCTAGGAAGTCTCGTAGTATTTATGAGAGGAGGAAGAGTTCATATTACTGTAGGAAGGTTTACCACAACAATAACCACACTCCTATATAGCAGTGAATACGGGACAATTTTCTTGCAGATGAAGAATAGAATCAAAGTGACAGGGATGTAATTCTACAGAAGCATGCTGGGAATACCAAGGACAAAACATGTAAGCAACGACATTTTTAAGAAAATGAAAACAAAAAAGACATTTATACTTAACATCAAGGAGAGACAGTTGAAACTTCTAGAGCACATAATGAATATAGAGGGCTTGGAAATTTTGATACTCACAGGATAGATGGGGAAAAAGACAGAAACGATGGCAAGATAAACCGTTACACGGTCAGTACTCTACCTGAATCAAAACAAGTTAATAAAGACAAAAACCTTACCCATCATTGGTTACATAGTACAGGGTTAAAATCTGAAGTTGAAGGGTTTATTCTTGCTGCACAGGACCAATGCTTGATAACTAGAAATTATCAAGCACAGAATTATGTTGGTATCAGTAACATCCATTTCCGGTGGGATTATCTATAGTTGTTGAAATCTATTGTGACTGACCTAATTGATTACACTCTGTATTCAAGCTTTAGAGCCCACCCACCGAAAAAAATATTCCATACTTTTACGTCGTCTATTGACGTACTACACCGATGTCTTCATCTTACTACCTATTCTGACATCTCCAATACGTAGCTTACACTCTGAACGCTCTTTTTTGTTGACAGCCATGCATTCTCTCTTTCCACAGTTAATAGTTAGTCCTTTCTTATTGCCTTCCTTTATTATCTTATTTTGCCGATGCACTTTATTCGAAAGCCCAGATTTGGTACCCTTTAACTTCTAGTTCGAACTTTTTCTAAAGTTGAAAATATTTTTAACACCATGGATGAGATGCAACTGATGATAATCCCGAAAGAAGGCTCTGTAGAATGTTTTGGAAAGTGGAAGAGTCACTGTGACTTTCTAAAGAGGACTACTGGGGAAAGCACTAAAGTGTCATTTCCCTAGGTGGGATATTTTTTTTTATTAATCTTAACTGGTTGGATCATTTTATATATATATATATATATATATATATATATATATATAAACGTACAACAGAAAGTAAGAAGGCCAAAAAATTGTCTAACAATGATCGGTCAATTATATCTTTACTCTCTCATCACCTCAGCAAATTCATTTCAGAATAGGCGTACATTGAAATTAGCAAATATTAAAATTAATATCAATATAGATCTTAATATTAGCACCAACAACAAATGCAAACTGGTTTAATTTAAAATAACTGCATTGAATTCCACTTAATGCAACTCCCCGACCCCCGGAGTTCACAACTAATGATGGTGGATTCCTAACGGGACTGCAGCCATCGGTATTAGCGGAAATTGCAAATTGAAAACGGAAAATTGGGATTTAAAAATACAAATGACAGTAAATCATAACGATATAAACAACGCGTAATTTAATTTGTCGATTAAATATTCATTTCCGATGCCAATTTCGCCAAATCTCTTGAGGCGGAAGGGTACTTAGGTGTGAAAGATTTTCTGAAGATTGGATATAAGACAGAATACAATAACCCATCATTCAAACAGTAAAGAGATGAGAGTAGAAATAAATAATATGACTGAGGATGAGGTAAAAACTAAAATAAATGAGATACGAAATAATAATCTCCCAGGAAATAAAACTGAAGAATCTTACCTGTGACATGACCTTCAGTTATCCAGGTGATGCCACTGAAGATGAGTCCAACTACATTAGGGTAGAATTTCTTGAAAATCACAGAGGTGAAATCATCCAAGTATTCAGCAGAATAACTTTCTCACAAATGTCAGAAAGAGGCCAATAAGCACATTGTTCAAACATACAACGCTTCACTGGAAAAAAAAAATATTAACAGACAAACCACTGGGTAACATCACAGATGTTAACAATATCATATACGCAACAGCTTTGGGCACCTCGAGGTAGTGTAATGGTTAGCAAACTTGTCTTGCTAGAACAGTTGCGACTGAGTAGTGAGTTCGATCCTCACTGAGTGCTTCATTTCGGCCTTGTGCCACATCTAAGCTACGCTTGGAAAATCTCTATTTTTGGACGCCCCAAAGCGGTATAATGGTTAGCAAGATTGTCTCGCTAGATCAATTACTGATTAGTGAGTTCGACCCTCACTGGGTGCCCCATGCTTTCGGCCTTGTGCCACATCTAAGCTACGCTTGGAAAATCACTATACGCAACAGCTTTAGCAGATATTGGGAAGCTTGGAGTCAAGACAATGAAAAGATCAGACAGACAAAAAAGATTTATTTATTTCTCGCATCAGTTTTGCCTTCCAAGATGGAAGGCAAAACTGATGCGAGAAATAAAGGAAATCCGATGTGAGATCTCGAGACTGCATGAGCTCACAAGAAACCCAATTGTCTCAACACGCAAATGCAGGAAGATCAAGCAGATCTACGCAAAAGAACAAATTTAAGAATTGATTCAAGTGGCTGGAGGATTTTCTAAAGATTTATACAAGCCTATCTGGGGAAAGATTTTCAGAATTTCTCTTCGGTAGAATTCTTGCCCGAAAAAATGCTGGAATACCCATAGAAACATGTAAAAAAAATTTCTTTTGGACAGAAGCGACAGTTATAAGCAATTTTCGCAATATCTGTTTACTTGCAATCCCTTTTTCACAGACGATACGTCGCAATCTTCCCAATGCCCTACCGCTATGTTCAAGGGAAATATTCAGACGAACTACATAACTAATTTGCACTATTTCTGAACAATGCAGAAAAAAAAAACACTCTTGTGTGGTTGCTTCCGTAAACACGGCAGTCTTAACTTCATCAAGTTAAAAGTCACCCTTTATCTTTCTTCGTATCCGCGTGGTTGCTTCCACTGAACACGACAATCTTAACTTCTTCAAGGGTCACTCTTTATCTTTCCTCCTATTTTCATAATATTCACTTTCTACCACTTTATTCTCCGTTAACAACATACACCTCAATCATCATAAACATTTAAACAGTATTCTCTACCTTGAGCGGCTCTCGAGACTTTTTATTGGGAGGACTTTCGTATAAAATCTACCATGAAAATAACACACATACCAAGCAACAGGTAACTAATAACATTGCAAATATTCCTGTTGTGTTTACCCCAATTTCTGTCTGAATTTTTCCGTTATCATTATTTACATTCGGACGAATATCCTTTTTGTTGTTATTATCACAGCATTTCAGTTGGTGTGCCTCTTTCGGCTACCTTTAGGCTGCAAATAATCTATCCCTTAGATTTAATAAAGATCAAAGTGTAATTTTTCTCGGACCTTTTGGCTAAGATGAAAGTTTTTTTTATCTGTCTTCATTTTATTTGAGTTGTGAGAAAGCGCCCGTTCCCGGGGATTCTAATCCTGTGGCAGCACCTTCCCCATTGCACCAAGAGAGGTGCGGTCGGTGTAATATTAACGCCGGCCTGACAGTAATCGTGGGGAATGGGTATTTTGTGTTCTTGGCTCATAAACTTAAGCGTGCTTATGGCCACCACACATAAAAAAGGACCTTTTGCCACATGCTGCGTTAGTGAGAAGGTTAGGCAAACATCAAGCTCAAAGTGTAGTATCTGTTCTTCACCTCTTTGCGGTGTTTCTGTCTTCGGGCAGTTCATGGAAATCTTTGAGGGATGCCTAGTCTCGGTTATTCAAATCCCGCGACAGCATTCTCACAGTCGTTGAACTAAAGTAAATACCATCGCCTGCGTGGCAGTCGGCAATTTTTATCCTTTACTCATATGTGCACCTACAGGGAGTCCATATTATACCGACCTCATACCACATACTGTACTGGAAGAGCGAATGCTCCCCTGCATTTCAGCCGAGATCAATGGAATCGATACTATTACTATAGTATGATATCTACCATCCATTTTCTACTATAGCATAATACGAGGAAAGATAAAGAGTGACCCTTAACTTGAAGAAGTTAAGATTGTTGTGTTTACTATAGCATGATATCACCATCCATTTTCTATGAAAGCATGATATCACCATCCATTTTCTATGAAAGCATGATATCACCATCCATTTTCTACTATAGCGTGATATCACCAGCCATTTTCTACTATAGCGTGATATCACCATCCATTTTTTATTAAAGCATGATATCACCATCCATTTTCTACTATAGCGTGATATCACCATCCATTTTCTACTATAGCGTGATATCACCATCCATTTTCAACTATAGCATGATATCTATTATTCATTTTCTACTATGGTATGGTATTTACAAACTGTTGGAAGTATGAAATATGTTAAAAACCATTAAAGGAACATAATAAAAATCTTTTAGCGAAGATTTATACCAGTTAATTCTTGTATTAGGTAAATTTCCACTAAAAGTTACTGTATTACTGATTGGGATTGCGTGAGCAAAATAATACATTAATTCTAAAATTTCAGACATTTTTAAATGGAATTACATAAATACATCTTTTATGAATACAAATTAGATAAATAAGACCCTCTCTAGTTTAAAATAACACTATGTAGTTTGAGGATTTAATTGCTCTTGGTCGGAAGTGGGTTGTTTAGTCGAGTGCATCGTCATTTACGGTAGGTCGCAAATTTTTCGCTTGATATTATACTATAATGGCACCAAGGAATCTTAAATTTATTAGGGATGTTTTGTCTAGGACAGTGTTTCCCAACCAATTTTGAGCCATGTTCCATTTTATTATTTCTACAATTCTGGTGCCCCTCTAACATTTAACGCTTACATATTCAAAATTTTACTACAGTTCACATGAAGAAACCTTAAAGGGCCATAAACTTGGTCTCTAAACAAGCCTCCAAAGCCCATGGCATCCATGAAAGAGAAAAATTAAAAAACAAACAAAAAGACAGTTAAATATATATAGTTTCAAAACATATAATAGAGAATTGAAAGGCAGAAATATAAAATATTTGAATGAAAGCTTATTCTGTAATATACTTTTGATCATTTTAATCATGAAATAATAATGCAAAATGAAATTTGAGCTTATGTTGGTATAGTAAGCCAAATGGTGCACACCCTATGCATGCTACACCAAAACATTACCATGCTTCACCTTTGGGGCATGCGCCCCATGTTCGGAATTATTGGTCTAGGAGATTTAAATTATGCGGCAGCACCTTCCTCATTAGACTAAAGAGGGAAGGTTGGTGGATAATGGCACCAATGTAGCAGTGGTCTTAGGGACTGGACAGCATTGACTTTGGACTATATGAACGCCACCTCACAATAAACTGTGTTACATTCATCCACAACCGGAAATATTGCATCCAATTACTGTCTAAGATAAAATAATGGCACAATCAGAATGTTGACGATCCATATTGAAAAGAGAAATAAAAGTTAATGGATTTGAGAAACATCTTTTTTTTTTTTTTTAAATTATCTTAACAGAAACATTTTATACATTTCAACTGATATTGATACTGGTTGCTCGGTCATGAAAGGGAAATGTCTCCTTAAAAGGAAACAGTTAATGTTATTTTTATCATTATAAGGACAAATACTACACTATATTCAGAGAACGAATAAAAGTTATTAGTCGTATTGGTTGGTCGATCAATGAATGCCAAATGTTTCCTTAAAAGGAAACAGTTAATGTTATCTTTATCATTATAAGGACAAATACTACACTATATTCAGAGAACGAATAAAAATTATTAGTCGCATTGGTTGGTCGATCAATGAATGCCAAATGTTGGAAACAGTTAATGTTATCTTTATCATTATAAGGACAAATACTATACTATATTCAGAGAACGAATAAAAATTATTAGTCGCATTGGTTGGTCGATCAATGAATGCCAAATGTTTCCTTAAAAGGAAACAGTTAATGTTATCTTTATCATTATAAGGACAAATACTACACTATATTCAGAGAACGAATAAAAATTATTAGTCGAATTGGTTGGTCGATCAATGAATGCCAAATGTTTCCTTAAAAGGAAACGGCTAATATAATTACCATATTTGAGACCACAAAAATAGAGCAGTGGAACTTCCTAACAACTGTCATGTCAGGCCGAAGAGGAAATTTTACGAATTCTCTGACAGAAACTATATTTGTATTAACAGATGTTCTAAATCATCTATATCAATGTTTATTTTCTAAACATAGCTTAGATGTGACACAAGGCCGAAAGTATGGGGCACCCAGTGAGGATCGAACTCACTATTCACTCTTAATTGTTATAGCGAAACAAGCTTGCTATTTCACCACGTCGAAGTGATCTTAAATGTTTTTCTAAACGTAGCTTAGATGTAGCACACGGCCGAATTTGGGGGTACCCAATAAGGAGCGAATTCACTTCTCAGTCATAACTGATCTAGCGAAACAAGCTTGCTAATCATTACACTACCTCGAAGTGCCATTAAATGGTTTTTGGAGCGTAGCACAGATGTGACACAAGGCTGAAATTGTGGGGCATCTAGTTTGGATCGAATTCACTATTCAGTCGCAACTGACATAGCGAAACAAGCTTGGTAACTATTACACTACGTTGAAGTGTCCAGCTACTTATAGCAATGTCTAGGAACAAATTAAAAAAAAACTAATTTGGAATGGAAAAATTTTACGTGTAACAGATTTTTATTTAAATACTTATATCACTGAATAAATATAGACTTTCACTCGGTACAACCTGTCACTGATTGCAATGAAATTATTATGTTTTTCTTTCGTTTTTAAAGTCAGGGGAATTGTGTAATGTTGAGTCTACAATGGGGCATCGACTGACTTTGAAAATAACTTCAAATAGTCTGAAAGAAAAAATATCTTATTAAATCAATTATTCAAACTCGAAATACGGTTGTCAACAGATAACAGCTTATTAGTGACATTAATCACATGGCAATGACTTATCTTGAAGCATTTGATTGGCTGTCAGAACTTGATCTATGTCCAGATGGGAAAATGCCAAAATGAAAAGTGTATTGTGTTCGCCAAACGTCTCAGATTACTTTTTATGTCCCTAACTGAAATGATGGTGCAAAAAAAAAAAAAAACCAAAAAACGCCCTTCCGCCTCCAAGAGTTAATTGTTTAAAGAGAAAGCTTGACACTTATGTTTATCGATGAACTAAGATAATTTCTTGGAGCTTATGGCCTAAGCTTTCTTGTTAATTTGTTAATTTTACAAATAATTTCACCCCCAAGCGAGGCGATAAAGCCACTAAAACGCAAGGCGTTACTGAGAGTGAAAGTGATCGAGGAGAATTTTATAAAGAGCAGGAACAATAATAAAAAAACAGGATTCAGGAAGACAGATGATGGCGATGGGTGTTGCCTTTTAAGTTTTGAAGATTGTAGCTAGCAGGGTTGCAAAATACCGCAAGAGCGATCCACAGGTGAGAAGTGCGAGAAAAGAAACTATTAGAATAGAACAACCGGTTACATCTAGCTAGTTGAACAGTGAAACGGTGAGACCTATCTGTTTATCTGGTAGTACGTTTAAATTTATGCAGTCATGGAAGAAATCTCATCAGATCAATTAGCATGCAAATACAGAGATAAAAGACATTTCCCGGCGGCGGGAAATTGACTGATATCAAGTCAAAATCGATTACATTACATACCCTTCTTATCATATTGTCAAGAAGACTGAGATGAATAGTAGGAGCATCAGACTAGCTATTGTATTAATATTCAGTGCACGGACGATAGATTATGACGAGACACATTGTCACGACACTGAACCAAATTTCCTAGCAGTAGATCTAGCAATTATTTCCTTATAATCACTCCACTTCTGGCCAGTGAAAACACGATCACAAGGCGGCGCAAAGGGTTGCTCTCCTAGAGGTTACCATCAACTATACTTGTGGAAGACAGACAAGGTGTTCGATATTGATTAAATGATAGCAGTTCTTTCTTTGGAGACGTTAAAATTTAAAAACCCTTTCTTCACTCAGCTAACCACTGATTGGATGTTATCTCTCGAGAGCAGCTACCAGTTTTTCACTGTCGGACTTGCTACTAAGACCGGAGTAAATATTTGTGTAATCAGCATAAATACTTAGGTGGGAACTGTTGACATCGAGAAGGTCCTTGGTGAAGATGAGAAACAACGCAGGTCCAAAGGTAGATCCCTTGGGAGCTCCGCATTAATGTGAAATGATCAGAAAGCGTGATCGTTCAAAACGACCTTCATTACACGATTTGTTAAGAATGATTGGATTAAGTCAAATATACGCCCAGGGACACCATACTTTATTCAACGGAGGAATAAGGAAATAGCCTACTGTCTTATAGAAAAACTACGTCATTTTATTTCGTATACTGTTCTGGTACTGGGTTGGATACCATCCTGCTTAGTCAACCCCCGCCTGAGAAAATGTATTGATGATTGATAAGGGCTATACTGATGATATATGTATTCATAGTTTGGATAAAAATAACCTTGAAAAGAATTGCAACATCACACATCTAGTATTCCAAGAAATAAAACTCAAGAGAAATGAATGCAGTGATGGCATCATAAATAAATAAATCAGGATATGGGCTTAGTAAATATTAAAAATTGTAGATACCTCGGTGTATGGATTAGTTATAACAAATTTTAGTTGATTTTATTTAGCGGATTTCAACACAGCAATGGGTTATTTAATGTCGAAATCTAAATATTTCGAACACAACTGCATAAATTCCATTATAGAGAAAATATATTGTTGGTAATCTTACTTATTATAAAACACAGATTGTGTGTGTGTGTGTGTGTGTTTGTGTGTCTGTACATTTATATATTGGATCGGATTTCCTACATTTTTCAAGCGATTTCAACAAAACTTCACAGGACTGCATAAAATTACCTTGCGGTTGTTCCGACTGCGCCAAAAATTGGAAAAACACAATTGTTTTTGCACGAAATCAATTTGAAAACACTTAAAACACGATTCTGTCGCCAGAATGAAAGGGAGAGAACTCATATCGCCTTATACTTATTTTAAAACCCAGGTTGTTTGTTTGTGTGTGTGTGCTCGTTTATATATGGGATCGGATTTCCTACATTTTTCAACCGATTTCAACAAAACTTAATTTTTTTTGGCAGGTAGTGTTTCTTATTGTCTTGCACACTTTTTTTCTTTATTTTTACATTCAGAATGCTTTAAAAATTCCATTTAGAAGACAATTGTTTATAATAAAATTCTATTCAATCGGTAGACTCATAACGATTGAAAACAATGTTTTTGTTTGAGTTTGGGTTTGACCAATTCGTAACCCCCCAAAAAAAAACAACTAATTAAGACATGCGTGTCTGTCAATCTTAAATAATAATCTTTGTCAATTTTATTTTTCAGTCTTCATGATGGTCGATACTTGATCTATCTCTTACTGTTACATCCCCGGGCAACGCCTGGCTCTACTGCTAGTTCTATTATAAAATGTATTGCCGATCACTTTATTATAAATATGCATTGTTAGCAATTTTACTATAAAATTTTATTTTTATACTTTCATAGTATTTTGTTTTTGTTTTTAGGTTAACTATTTGCCCATAGCTGGGACCCTAACAGGTGCTACCACTCCGGTTCAAGGTGGACCTGGGGACAACAGCAATTAAGTGGCTGTTCTGCCGCTCCTCAAAATCTTCAATCTCCCGATCAGAGGCCTTGCTACCGGATGTAGTTTATTGTCATGCCCGGGAATTTATTTAGTATAGGAGTTAAGGAGATTAAACATAGTATACGCTGCACCAAATGCCACAAATTACTACAAAACTAAAACATTAACCTGAAAATTCTTGTCTTGTTCTTAAATATCATCTTCAAACCTAGACTTTCATATGGATGCCATGTATGGCACCACACATATTTAGAGCTATCTAAGCAGTCAGCCTTATGAAACCGCTTTAACAGATCAATGGCTAAAAATGTCTTTGAGCGATCTAGGCAAAAAGCACTCATTCAAATATTGTGGACTGCTACTACAGAATCATAAAGAACAGTGCCAGATAACAGAAATCCCATCACCTGAGGACTACTAACAGTAGCAACAAATGAATATCATGTAACTCAAATAGAAAATAACAACATTCCACACTACTTCGGACAAAAGGTTAGGATGGAAACTCTTATGAATACTGGAAAGAGCGATGATAATAATAAGGAATTAAAGAAACGTATTTTCCTGAAAAATCATGTTAAAAGATAGACATTATAAATAGCTCAATGCTATATACCATGAAGGGAACTGTCGCTTTTCCGTATGTGATACTGTGCGTTGTCCTGTTAGAAGAGACTACCAGAGGATTGATGCATCGGATTCATAAAACGGGGGACGTGGTCAACCCCAAGACCTACTTAAGCTGCAGTATTTTAACGATCTTTTATTGATACAAAGTGCCCTAATATACATCAAGAAAATATTCATTATACCATTAAACCACCATTATACCATTATACCACTATACCATTATACCATTAAACCACCGCCACCAGCTCCTTGAAACGTTGATACAAGACAGGGTGGATCCATATTTTCATGGTGTCTACGTCAAATTGTGGCCCTACCAATCAAATGTCGCTGTAGAATTTGAGATACATCAGACCAGCCAACGTTTCTCCAATCTATTGTATATTTTTTCAGTCCTTAGTGAATTTTAGCTGCAACTTCTTGTACTTATCTGATAAGAGTAACAGTGTGCCTGTTACTAACCTCCAGGGGTGTGACTCGTTGTGCCATCTCGAGCTAAAATTCTCGGCTGATATGAAGTGGGAAGATTTTACTGAATTACTTGCTAGATCTGCTGCTAAGAAAGTTAGTTCACTGTGTCTCTTTTCTACAGAATCTAACTTGCACATTTATGAATCTAGCATTCGACCATGCTTAGAAGATAACTGCCATATGTTGTTCTGTGCTTCTGCTATATATCTATTGATTCTTGATAAAATCCAAAGAAGAATCCGTAACGTTATTGGTTCTGACCTGGCATCTCGGTTTCAGCCGTTTCCCCATCGCCGTAATGTGGCTTTTCTATAAATATTTTCATAAATGTTCTGGTGAACTTTCCACTATGGTACTTAAACTTTATGAATTTAAGCGCTGTACTAGATTGGCAAAAGAGTCTCATCAATTTACAGTTATATTGGTTAGATACAACCACATGTTCAATGCTAAGAGTTCCTTCACTCGCACTTCTCGCTTGTTGAACTCACTTTCGGCTCTCTTACTTGCCAACCAACTTTGATCTTCAAAAATCTAAATGCCATGTCAACTATTTTCTCGAATCCTCCTCTTATTATTCTCGCTTCTTAATACCGTTTCTCTTTTTTCTTATTCTTTTACACTAACTAACCACTTGTGTCTAAGTGGCTTTACTACCTGAAAATTGAAATTATTAAAAAGAAAAAATGTGGTCTTCTGCTGCTGTAGCCCAATTGCTTCAAGGTTTGATGCATGCATTTAGAAATACTCTTGTATAGGCTCGTTGTAAAGAATAGTTATTTGAGCTACTGTCGCCTTTCTATCAACTTGAAGCAGTTTAGCAATTCTCCTCTGAACTCTTTCATGAATAAGGGATTTCTACCCACAAAATTCCCGCACAGTTGAATTCTTTTTATTTTTCTGACTATTCTCTTTAAAGGTTAGAGTTGGTCGTATTCTAGTAGATCAGTAGTTTTTACAACAACAGTCATGTTGCTTTCTAAGTGAAATTTCTTGAAATGAAATTTAGTAGGTCACTACTTTCTGGCGTAGAGTGTCATCGCAGTTAATTCGCTAGTCTCGTGATCTTGGTAGACGGTCTCGATGGACTAAAGGTGAAGGAAATCAGCCAACCATATTCAAATTCCAACTTGGACAGTTTGTGTTTCACTTTCTCTACCCTCTGCAAACAATAGGACAAACTGGGGTCTCGTGTCTTTGTCAGGAAGTTGGTATACAAGAAGGACAACCCTGAACAAGGCAAAGAATTAGAATCAGAATAGAATCACTATTCGGTGGTTATTTTCGAGCAAGTACTATTGGCGCGAGTGTTATTCGAAGGCGTCTGACACCAGTATTGTTCAACGGCATTACTGTAGTTTGTATCTGCGATTATAAAGTCTCTACTACAACGAGAATTACGAAAGTGGCCACTAGTATTAGTTGGCATCACAAAAGTGGCAAAAAGTGTTCATTGACCTCACAAAACCTTTCTTGCTCCAGTTAACAATAGATTGTAAGCCATAATTCAAATCGTTTTTAACATCCGATACTTTTTTCTTTTGTCCTTTTCTTTTTCCTCTATTACTATATGGACCGCTATTCTCTACTCTATTCACTATACTATTTCTCTTTTCGGATCATTATACGGGTTACTATTCTAGAGAGTATTATCAAGAAAGTACTTTTAGTGCGAGTGTTATTCGAAGGCGTCTGACACCAGTATTGTTCAACGGCGTTACTATAGTTGTATCTGCGATTACAAAGTCTCTACTACAATGAGCATTGCGAAAAAGTTTGTTTAACGGCATATCAACTCCTTACGGGTTACTTAATACAGAAATTTTCTTTTAGGAACTTCCGAAAAAAATGAAAAGAAAAATTCCAATCATGCATTGCTGGGGATTTTTTTTTTGTTCGGAACAATATATAAAACAGCTACAAAGTGCAGGAAAGTGGGGAGAGCCATGATTGCCAAGGGATATGGCACATAGAAGAAGAAGCACATTTCTGCTTTGTTCGAAAAGATTCTGGTTTCAGTTTTAGACGAAATACTTTCATGTAAACTAGAAGCTCCTAGCCACTGATTATATTTTTAAACTATTATTTGTTTGAATGATACTGTAATGAGTTGGTCGATCAACTTGACACCCCCAAAGCGAGTTGAGGTGGGCAGGCGCGGGAACTGTGATTGGTAGCTGGCTTGTTGGTGTTTTGCATAGGCGAGTCACCAAGCTCTATGTAAAGGGCTGGAATGAGAAGGAGGTCAGTTTCAGTCTCAGAAGTGGAGACTGTGCCCATCGCTAGGACAGCAGGAGAGAAAGAGACAAAATCATTTATTTTTTCGTGACACATTCCAACACAAGCTATTTCGGCATTTACATTGTTTCTAGCAAGATGGCGGAAAGGACTGTTCGACATAAACCCTGATCTCCGAATTCAGTGGTGATACGTGTGGACAGTCTGTGGTTGAATGGATCGAAAATGTGGAGCTGGTTTGCGAATTATGCGAGATCACGAAGATTGAACGGATTCTTCCACTGCGATTGAAAGGCGGTCCCCTTGCTGTGTATAGGCAGCTGAGCAAAGAACAGAAAAGTGACATTGAGCAAATAAAGCGCGCTCTACTAACCGCGTTTGGAAATGACCGGTTCGTGGCCTATGACCAATTCCAGGCGCGGCATCTGTGACCTGGCGAGACAGTAGATGTATATTTGGCGGAATTAAAGAAGCTCGCCGTACCGATTGCACCGCTTCCTGAAGAATGGATGACCTGTGCCTTCGTGTCTGGAGATCCTAGTCATGTTAAGCAGATACTCCGTGCATCATCCAGAATGGAAGACATGGCGCTCAATCAATTGTTGACCAGAGCCCGTGCTATCATGATCGACGAAAAAGAGGCTGATGAACCAGTGGCCGCAGTCGTTCAACTACTTGAAGTCAAAGAGGATCCGACCCCAGCCATCTGTCGCCATAGCGATGTCACCTGCTATCGGTGCTCTGGGCCGAATCATTTTGCCAAAGACTGCCGCTTTAGTAGATTCGGGCTGCTCTCGTTCATTCACGAACGGTTCGATTTGTCGACAGTGGGGCAGATAAAAGATCGACGTACTAACGGCCGATGGCCCTTTCAGACTGTCATAGTAAAAGGACGGAGATATTGCCTCAATCGATTAGGATTTGGTCTTAATGTGGCTGCAAAAATCATGTCAGCGATTATGAATGTGGTCATGTCGCAGAATGAGGAAATTCGAAGGGCAACGTCATCCTACATTGACGATATTTACGTCAATGAAAACGTGGCCTCTTCAATAAGGAACATCTAGAGCGCTTTGGCTTGGTGTGAGAAAGAGTACCTTCTCCATGTGTGGGAAACTGATAGGCCATTTTCCCGTATGCGGTTGGCTCAGAGTAGCGGCAGCAGCCATTAAGCGCCGCGTAACTTCTGTTTCGTCAAAATGGAACGACGAGGTGCACGACGTTACCCTAATATGCATGATAACTGAAACCATGGAAAGAGTGATGCAATATGATCCTGTGCGAGGTGACTGATGCGTTAAAGGGAACGAATTCACCGTTTGGGTGGATGCCAGCTCGTTGGCCATGGGTGTCGGCCTTGAGGATAACGGGTCCATCATAGTAGACGCCTGCTGGTTACGACCTGAAAATGATGCACGACACATAAACTTGGCTGAACTAGACGCCACTCTGAAGAGGGTTAATCTGGCGCTCCAATGGCAAGCAACAGTGCTACACATTTCACGGACTCAGTATGCACTCAGCGTTGGATATCAGATGCACTTACCGGAAGAGCGCGACTGACCACCAAGGCATCGAGCGAGATGTTGATACGAAGGCGGCTCGCCACGCTTATTGAAACTATCAAAGAGTACAACCTGTCTGTGGATGTAGTGTTAGTTAAATCGGCAGTCAACAGAGCAGATGCATTGACTCGCGTTCCGCAGCGTTGGTTGACTGCTGCTCGGAAAGAGTCTAAACCTCTGCAGTTGACGTGTATGGCTTCTGCGCTCAGTACGGACCTCGAGCGGATCATGAGTATACATGAACAGTGTGGGCATCCCGGGATTAAACGGACGCTCTACTTCTCGAAGATGGTCGACCCAGCAGCCAAAAAGGCGGACGTTAGGACAGTAGTGCAGAGGTGCGAGGCGTGAAAGTCAATTAACCCGGCACCGGTGCAATGACAAAAAGGAAATTTGAGTACTACCCATGTTTGGAACAGGCTGGGGATAGATGTCACCCATGTTGGCAGCCAGCACTATTTGACTATTATTGACTGTGGATCCTCTCGCTTCGCCATTTGGCGACTACTGCACCGGCAGGACACTGCCAGCATATTACGTCAATTGGAGTCCATCTTTTACGACCGGGGGCCACCTGCAGAAATATTGACAGATAATGGGCGGCGTTTTCCTCAGAGCAATTCTCGCAGTTCTTAAGGAAGTGGGGTGTGTGGTTTCGGTTCCGGTGTGCCTACGTGCTGTCGGGAAACGGCATAGTAGAAAGGAGCCACCGGTCTATAAAAGTGATTGCAGCCAGGAAGCGATGTTCGATCCCCGAAGCAGTCTATTGGAATAATGCGACGCCTAAAGACGGTGTTTCGCCTACAACAGTACCGGCTAACATGATGCACACCTATCACTATGGCTATGAGAAGACGAGATGATATCACCCCACCAAGGGGCTATGCAGCATCTGGCACAATTTTTAAGAAGCTTACAAAAAGGTTAGCAGAATAGGAAATTCTTGCAAGATGCTAAAGAAGCCGAACAATTCAAGAGTATTCTTCAAGAAGAGAAAAGAACACAACAGACAATGCTGAATAGATAGCAAGGCGCAGTGGCTAAAATAAACAAGGGCCTGGAAAATAATCTTAAAAATCTGACGATTGGAGAGATCCTGACCATGATCGGATTCATGCTTTCTGGTTTACGAACATTCATGAAAGACTGGCGCAATAGTCAATCAAATAGTTAAAAAAAAAAAAAGAAAACAGTAATCTCCGCGTGAAGAAAATATCCCTCATCCAGAAAATTACCCAAAAGGGGAAATCAAAGCAACTGCTGTTCGATAACATATCTACCAATATCCTAACAGTAGAAATCGTCGAAATCGGTTAGTTGCTTGAAAACAGGACTATTTCCTGTGGCAAGGAAAGGATGTCCAAAAGAAAAGATTTTTATGTAATGTAGTCATCAAATTACGACAGAAACCATGAATATATATATATATATATATATATAAAACGAAAAATAAAATTAAAATTGATGTGTAGTGTAAGTTTTTGTAATTTAACAGAGAGTGTAAAAGGAATGGTTAAAGAGACATGGTAGAGTATGGGAGGAATTAATTTCATATCTCTCTTTTTCGTTTCATTTCATTTTTGGAAGTGCTATCTGATGATCCGGCGTCCTTTAAAAGTACTCTGGTGAAATAAATTATTATAATGGTACCTTAAAGTGGTCTGTTTTTCTTTAAAATATTAGCTCTGGCTTTACATTGATCTCTCAGGATTTCATCCTCCTTGGGATTACCCATACGGATTACCAAGTTCTTATATATATATATATATATATATATATATATATATATATATTATGTTGTGTGTGTGTGTGTATATACAGTGACCGATCAAAACCAAATTTTGGGGAGAAGTGTAAACAGGTAAGAGGATACAAAGTACAGCATTGAATTTTTTAACTTTACGTGTGCTGACCAAATCTGGCGAAAACAACTCGATTTTGACTACCTTTTTGGTATTTCTTTAACTTTGTAAACACAAATTTTTATTTAACAAGAATACCAGTTCGCTCTGCGTTTGCGAGAACTATAAACAAATCACAAGGCCAAACTCTTCAAAACGTTGGAATTTGGCTTCAGAGAGAAATATTTATGCATAGCCAGTTGTATGTTGCATGCTCAAGGGTAAGAAATCCTAAGAATTTATTTTTCGCTGTAAATTTTCTTAAAAAATATTGTTTACCATGAAGTATTATAAATTAAGTTGAAGAAATTATGAAACCGCGGAGGAGGATATTTGTCAAATTATTTTTCCAAACAAATCAGCTTATTCAATTTTCATCGATTGATTTGCGAAATTGAACGACACGTAGGGCTTGTAAATCTCGACAAAAAAGGTTAGCGGTAGCTTCAACAATACTAAATACTGCGAGGATTTCAACAGGCGTCAGCGTGTTGTAAAATTTCTAATTCAATAAAATACACATAATCCTCATAAAGACCAATAAATTTGTGTGCAGTAAAAAATTATATAAATAAACAAAAAAAAAAAGTCATTGGAGTCTATTCATGAGGTGACTCGGAAAAAAAACTCAAAAGACGTAGTTAAAAAATAACTCTCACTTGAGCAAATAATCTAGCGGAGCTTTTATCGTATTTAAATATCCAGAGAGAAAAGCGAACAATAGATTTTACTTATCAAATTATAACAGAAAAATTTGAAAAAATAAAATACACATGCAAAAATTAAGAAGCAAATACTACACATAATGAAGACCTCCAGGCAGAATAGTTTTAACGTATCAAATTATTCAAATATCCAAAAGTTGTTTTTAATAAACAGTAAAAAAGGAAACGGCAAAGACTTACTCACAAGAATGTCATGATCTCCAACTGCTGAACCACGTCTCTGTACGAATCAATAAAGCCCTAGATACAGTGGGGAAATATCGATACAAGGCATTCAATAATAATCTCAATTGTTTAGATGCAAACCATACAAGAATGACCTCAGCAGCAATGTTAGTAACAAAAGGACAAACTAAGTTAAACATTTAGCCGAATAGATTCAATTCTATCCACTATTTGCATATTTCAATATGACCAGACAGTTTATAAATCTTGTAACATTAGTCCAACGATAATATCAGATTGTTAACATTTGACTTAATGGCAATATCCCATTGCAGATATTCTGATAACTTCAGACTAATATCATAATTGCAAGGCAAAGTATCGCTTTCATACTGATCTTGAGGTAATCAATAAGGGGCTGGGTAAATATTAAATGAGTGTCAGGTGAAAATAAAATGTTCATAACTTGTCGAGTTAGTTTGGGAGCTTCCTAAATGGAGAGCAAAGTCATAATTTTATCAGTCTTTCATCTATTTATACTATTTATATGTGGACTTTTGTTCTCAACTTTGCTGTTATCATAATGTTTCAGTCGTTGTCCTCTCCCGACCTTCATTAAGTATATGTTGATCTAGGTAACCCACAGAAACTTCTGAACTCAATACTTTATTTAATCTACAGGGTACATTGTTCTATTTCCACTTCTCAATGTCTAAGGATAACTGGTCTAGTTTTTATTTATAGTACTGCTCAGTTATTGCTTCCATTAAGTCCATGTACACACTGCCCGGTCCAGGGATTGAACTCTCAATTACTATGTTCACAAATTCATGAAGCAACGTTTTAATACACTAGAATTTGAGGGGCAAAAAAAAAATGTGAATTAAGAAAAAACATAAACCTGCCTGCTGATGAGTGTTGCTGTGCTTGTCTGCAAACACTGAAGCTTTTTTTTTTATTTCCAAGTAATTTGAAATATCTTTAAAATCTTTTATATTATTTATCTTTTCTATATTACTATTCATAAAAAATTTAACAATTTTGCTATAATGCTTTTGCTGTTTCCCATTAGATAAATATTTATATAGTTTAACTTTAGATGAAAGAATTATGTTTTACATATTGCTAGATTTATTCTTTCATCTAAAATATTCAGCTATTTGTAGATGAAATAGTTTTCCACTAAAATATTAGTTAGATTAAAGAACAGCAACTGATTTTTGGTTACTATTTTGTAGATGAAAAAACGTTAAGTATTATTAGATGAAAGAACAGGAGCAGTGTAAACAATGTATTAGACTATTCTTTATTAAAGTCAGTGTAGAGACAAAGATTTCTTTAGAAGCAGATAGTATAGCAATTTAGATGAAAGAAAAGCAGCCTTTCTTTAGCAGTTATAAATGAAAGAACAAAAGCAGTAGATATCTAAAAATTATTGAACACATTCTACTAATTTGTTCTTTCATCTACAATGTTATTTTTTAAGCATTTCACATTTAAAAGCAACAATATTAAGCTAAAACTAGCACGCAAGGCGTTACAGATTTTGGAGAAAGTAAAGAGACACAATTGAGGAAAGGATAAAAAGATGGACGAGGAATTAAGAAAACAAAGGCATCAGAAGATGTCGATTGTCATTACATTTGATTATTTGAAGTCTATAACTGCCAGGGAAGCAAGTAAGAGGAACGGAGTTCCACAGGCGGGAAGTGCGAGACATGAAGTAGAAGAGGCGGATAAATTTAACCGTTTCGACAGTGAAAGGGTGGGATTGAGATGCCAACCTACTAACACGCTTAAATTCGTGCAGTTTGGGAACCAGTGAAAATAGCTCGTCGGAGCAGTTACCGTGAAAATATTTGTACAAAAGACAGAAGGAAGCATCGGGACATCTGTGAGAAAGTGACTGTAGGTGAGATGCCAGACCAGAACCAAACTGTTCTTTCATCGACACCGTCTTACAATTACTACTCTTCTTTCATCTACACTGCTTTATTACTACTAAAACTGTTATTATTATTATTATTATTAATAATTAACTGTTTTTCCTTCATTTTATCATTGTTTCGTTTTATCACAACTTCGACTGCGAGAAGATCCAATAAGAAATCGGAAATACAGAACTAAGACAAGACTTGAATTCCCCTCTCACGTAACATTCATGGTCGTCGCCTTAATCATTTCGGTCACAAAAGCTTCAATAATTAAGCAAGGCATAAATCTATAGTTATTGTTTGATTATTTACACCAGGATTTCCGTAAATAATAAATAATATAAATAATATATTAAAAATAAATCATTAAATCTCTTTTTATTGAAATGGGGTCTAATGGTTCCCCTATGACCACCGAAGTTAAGCAACGCCGAAACTGGTCAGTACTTCTATGGGTGACCGCTTGGAATACCAGATGCAGTAAGCTTAGATATGTAGGTGGTGTAATGGATAATGACTCGGAATTTTTAATCGGAGAGCTGAGTTCCAGTTGGATTCGTTATATTCACTTACGTGCAAATACTATTGGGAAAGATATGAATCCGACTCTTCTCCCCCAGCTATGGGTTAATTAGTAAGACGTGTATCACTAAATCATTATGTAAAAAATGGCCTTAAAATATAAAAACATTTTCTGGCTTTAAATAACCCGCAAAGGGTTGATAAGCCGTAGAAATCGAATCAAACAATTTATTGAATTGGTTTCAGGATCTCTGATGATTTTAGCCTCCAAGTAATATTTTTTTCATTTTTTTTTAGATGAAGCATTTTCATCGTCATTATTTTATAAGAACAGATAATAATAATAATAATAATAGGCTTAGAGATGCAACTACAGCACAATACACTGGCTGAAACTGCAAAATACTTAAAAAAGACAGCAGAGACGAATGCAACCGACCAGATACAGGAGCGATGGCAAGATAAACCGCATCATGGCCAATACTCTGCCCGTACCAAACAAGCTGACGTAGACAAAACCTGTACCTATCAGTGACTACGTAGTGCAGGGTTGAAAGCTGAAACTGAAGGTTTTATCTTTGCTGCGCAGGACCAATGCTTGCTAACTAGGAATTATCAAGCACATATACTAAAATATTGTGTCAGCCCAAAATGCAGATTCTGTGATAAATATCCAGAAACGATTGATCATCTTGTATCAGGTTGCACGATAATGGCACCCACTGAATATAAAACCCGGCATGACAGAGTGGGCCAATATCTGCACTGAAAAATCTGCAACTTCTACGAGAAGAAAACTGAAAGAAACTGGTATGAACACCACCCAGACCCGGTTACGGAGATAGGACCTGTTACAATTCTATGAGACTACACAATACACACTGACAGAACAATCAAAGCCAACCGTCCGGATATTGTTATTAAAGACCACAAACAAAAACGGTGCCTCCTTATTGATATGGCAGTCCCTGCTGACTGCAATGTATCTTTGAAGATATCAAAAAAACTGTCAAAATACAAGGACCTTGAAATAGAAATCTCGAAAATTTGGCATATGGGAACATCAACAATACCTGTTGTAGTTGGAGCCCTAGGACTGGTTGGAAAAGATTGCAGTAGATTAATTGAAGGGATTCCTGGAAGTCCATGCCTCAAAGAGATACAAAAACTTGTTCTGACAAGTACAGTCCACACTTTACGAAGGGCACTATCTATGTAATTTTTTTTTTTTTTTGTCAGTGGAAAGTGTCATGATGCCATTTCTAACCTTAGGTCCCTGGGCGGGACCCGAAAAAGAAATGTGTAAACGCCAGAAATCAAAGAAAAAATAATAATAATAATAATAATAATAATAATAATAAATAATAAGAAGAAGAATAAGATAAGAAGAAGAAAAAATAATAATAATAAGAAGAAGAATAATAAGAAGAATAAAATAAAAGAAGAAGAAGAATAAGAAGAAGAAAGAAGAAAAAAAAGAATAATAATAATAATAATAATAATAAAAGAAGAATAAAAAAGAATAATAATAATATTAATTTTTTAAAGAAGAAGAATAAAAGAAGAAAGTTTAAGAAGAATAATCTCTGAAGAATAAGAAGAAGAATAAGAATAAGAATAAGAAATAAGAATAAGAATTAAAGTTTTGAAAAGAAAAAAAAAGATCAATGGATAGCGGTTCAAATTTCAAAATCGGTAAATAAAGCTTATAAGTTCGAAATTCTAGCCGAATCAATTACATTCACTAACGTGCTAATACTCTATTGGAAAGGCATGAAATTCCCAATCAACTATGGTTTAAATAGGAGGAAAAAAGGTTCTATAGTCTTGGATAGATTAACTAGTCTACTATAAAAAAATAGCAATCTCCTAAAAAAAAAAAATGATCGTCAATCATTTATCGAAAGATAAGATTGAAAAGTCTGAACGAAAAAATAATAAAAAAAGAAAAAACCAATATAATCACAGATTTGTTTCTGTTTTAATGACAAGTGGTTAAGGCGACAGCTATGAAAAACCTTTAAGAATTTCGTGTCAAGCTATTTGTTGAATTTGTTTATTCTAGCAGTCGAATTTTCTTTTTGACGCAGAGTGTGATAAAAATCAACAATAATGTAAAATGATACAATTACTACTAGAATAAAAAATACTACTACTATTACTAATATAAATCAGGTTATTATTTAAAGAAGTAAGAGGGTAGAAATAAAAATATTTCTAATTGTTTTTTTTTCTTTCCGTGTTACATATTTTTTTTTCACGGAAAACAAACATCATTTTTTTTTGTTGGAATAGGACATTTTTAATGACGAATTGGCTAACGTACGCGCTAAGGAACAAGCTGAATTATAAGTGATAAATACAGATGGCATGTCTCCCTTGACTTCTGATCTTAATTGACTGGTGGTGTTTAATTGTACATGTTTTTTATAGTTTACAGTCACAAATTTGCTTATCCGTTACCTGACCGTAACCAGTTTGGTACGTTCCCTAGGTGATGAGGTGTTGCGCATTGCTGTTCATGAGAGGAGTAGAGGTGGGGGGAAATTCGTAGTTGGGTGTACAGCCAAAAACGATTATGAGTTACATCTAGCTGCTTGAGGACACTCTGATTCGGAGACCGTCAGAACGGAGTGGGTCACTCTGAATGAAGGTATTCCTAACTGTAAACTACCTGCAACATTACGCACTGCTTTTATCAAAATCGTGTCATCATATCGCGCACATTTGTCTGTGATGCGTGTGCCTTGTATACGCTTATTAGACTGGGTGTCATGATGGGTGTATTAGGCTTCGTATATTTGTCCAGATTTACCTTGTTGGCGTGATGCTCTCTCTCAATAATAGTAATAATCAAAATGATTGAGGTAACGCTTCCAATAATTTTCAACACCGCGAGAAGAGTACGATTTAAGATGGCGGAGATGAATATGTGATGAGGTAAGCTTGCAAAATAGTTCTCTCATTAGACCACCTCGGGCGAATGAACAGAATGACGGGAGAGTTCCATAGGATTTATACTAAGCTTGTTTGATTAATTCCTTTTAATAACTAATCAGTTAACGGAAAATTGCAAGATGAGGAAGGTCGCCATCATATTAAGCACATTTCAATTGCATGACTTCACACTGGCGGCGATTTATTCGTTTTGACGCGTTCATTAGGAGTACAGCCGTTTTAAGAAAAGCGACGTTTATGCAAAGACTTATAATTTTTTGTAGATTTAAAAAATATTTTTATATTTGTATATAATTTTTGAACACTAGAATTTGTTTGCAACACGCGTGAGCTTGTTAAAATCCTTAAAATATTTAGTATCATTGAAGTTATCGCTTCCTCTGTTCATTTGAAAGTCACGCTACTGTGTTTATATTTATAGTACTTCTACTGCGCATTATATTTTACCAGAATGAAATCTATATAAAAACTTAAAGAAAAGATATGAAAAAAACAATATTGCATTTTTATTCAATAAGTATTTGTTATTTTATTCATTAAATTGTTTTTAAAACAATGGGGGTATTTTGTATGTTAAATAATAAAACTTTTAATTTTTCCTCCTAAAAATTAGTGAAAATTTATTTTACTAAGCTACACATCCTAGTAAAACTACCCCTTACCTGCTTGCACTGCCACCCCAAATTTGGTTTCGATCGCTCAATGTAGGAATATTTTAGAAAGTGTGATGAATGGACTAACGGAAGGCAAAGAATTTTATATATAGAGAAATATAGATCATTTGAAGACAGACAAACTTTCGAAATACTGTTGAGCATTGTTTTCTTTTCTTAAAACGCGCTGTTCTCTGCGTTAATAATAATTAAAATAAAGCTTCAGCTGAAAATATTTTTCTTTTGTTTTTAAATCAATCGTAGAAGTTCTACCAGGATTCAACATGGGCGACTACAATCTGAACAACATATGTAGATAACAGAATTTTGATAGCAGACACAAAAAGCAACTAGAGGAACTCCAGAATGTACTATAATAGAATAAAAGATTAAACATTAACTATAAGAAAATAGAATGTATGATTGTCTTCAATAAAAACAACCCAAGGTGCGAACTACAAAGTGGATTTACCAAAATTAAATAACTGCAAAGATTTAAACATCTAGGAAGTGTTTAAACGGAGGTTAGAAAATGCGGCAGCGAAATCCGAAGATGCCTTTCAAAAGTTAAGCAACGTATTAAGAAAAAGGACATTGTCATTTGAAACAAATAAGAGAGTACTGAACTCTTATATAATACCGATCCATCTTATCACAGATGGAGAAGAGGGAATATAATATAAGCAATAGAATATTATGGACTGAACACGTGATGAACGACGAATTTTTAGAGAAAATAGATACTAAAAGGACACTTATACGTGACATCAGAAAGAGTTGAAATTTCTATGGTACGTAATGTGAAAAAGGGGTTTGGAAAATTTGACACTCACAGCACATATTCAAGATGAGAAAAGACAGAAAAAGGCGGTACAAAACCTACCTAACGAGCTTGTGTAAATGGTTAGTAGAACAGAGATTAGTGAGATATAGCAAAGAGATAAATTTTACTAAGGGCTACAATAGACGGAAAGTGGTGAATAACCATGATCACCAACTTTCTGGAGGGAGATGGCACTTAGAAGAAGAATCAGATAATTGATAAGATACTAATAGTTAAATATCTGTCTATATCTCTGAGGTGAGGTATTATGATTACTTGTATTATTTACATTATTCGGACTGTTATCTACAACGTTTCGTCCGTTGTTTCAATATCATGTTTTCCTTCTTCAGGAAAGTGAAGTTTCAAAAAAATCCTTCATTTCGTCCACCTGGGATAGATTGTTCTAGTTGTCATTTGCCATGCCTCTTCCGGATGTTTCAGTTATTAAAATTAACTCAACATAAAACTGTGGATAAAAAATACCTGTAAAAAAATTGAACTCACAAACCCTTTGCCATAAAGTCACTGGATTATTTATCACTGGATATTAACCAACGTCTTTATCCTCAAGGACACATAGCCCAGTGGATAAAAATGTTGGTTAGATCCATTGAAAAGATCCAAAAGTTGTGAGTTCAGTAAACTTACATAAGTGGTGACAAAAAAAAAACTCAGAGTGTAAAAGTTAAAAAAATAATTGAGACATCCGGAAGAGGCATGGCATGTGGAAAAAAAAATCTAAAAGTGAGCGAAATAAAGGGTTCAGTCCGACATTCCAACCACCTGAAAGAAGGCCTTAGCGCAGTAAAACGGCCTTGAAACGTTGTAATAAATATGGCGACAAAGATGAGGACAATAGTCCGAATAATGTAAATAGTGTACATAATACCTCATCTCAGAAATATAGACAGATAGGTAGATACAATCGTACGCTCAATTTTAAATTTTTTTCTCGCGCCTCTCGCCTGTGTATCTCGCTTCTGATTTCTCGCTTCACCCGTCAACTAAAACCTTCAAAAATTTAAATGCAACCCTAATCGACATCATCTGTTTTTCTGAATCCTGTTTTTTTGTCCTTTCTCCTCACTAAAGTTTTCTCATTCTCCCAGTAACTCCTTGCCTCTTAGTGGCATTATCGCCTTGCTTGAGATAAAATGTTAAAAAAAAAGTAATTGAGAGAGAAAACAATTAAAACGATGACAAAAAATAAACAAAGAAACAAAAGAACAACAAAAAACAAGCAAAGAAAAAAAAAGGTTAATACTTATTATGAGCAGCTATCCCGAAAACAGTGTAAAACACATTTGCTATTTCTACTGGTGTCTTGAAACAGCACATTAATTTTCTAGTAAACATGTGTGAGATTTGAGTGTTTTCACTAGGAAGTGATTAAAACTGGTTTTAGATGTTGTGTCCGATCAATATCCAGACAAGATGGGTCAGTCGTAGGAAAGAAGAAAATAAACAGTAGTCTTTAAGAAAGAAAGAAAATAAAGCATCTAATCGAAAACAACGATCAAAACATATGGTATTGATGGCATGTTTTTCAGTTTTCTACTTTGACGGCAGTAATGAATTCTTTTCATTTAAATAACTACTTGTTATCTGGGGAAAATTCTTCGCTCCTCGTAGAGACTTGGAACGCATTCAGACATTCGGTGATATTTTTATCAACAGGTAATTTCATAAAAGTATTTCAAATAAAAACGATGAATTCTTCTAAAAAAGAAAGTAAGAAATCCTAACAAAGAAAATGAAAGCCAAAGAAAAAAAAGGAAATTTAATACTTTTCCTACAAAATTAAATTAACTGAAAAAAAAAAACCCAAACAAACAAAAAACAAGAAACCTTTAAAAGGTAATCTAGATAAATATTTTCCCTCAAGATTCGAAAGTTGATCATTTTAACATGAATTTAACAATTGTTTTTTTTCTATCTGAAGGAGTGGCCAGGGAAACATTGAACATTTATTAAAGATATATTTGATGTGATCGAATGACAAATTATATATATATATATTTGGACGAAAAATGTTTAAAAGATAGGAAAACAGAGTAAAGAGGGCCGAAATAGGAAATGCTTTTCTAAACGTCTAACAATTTGGATATTATTTGAAAATATGATTTAACTTTTTTTTTCTCTTTCATTAATGGCGATTCCTGTTCTTGTAGATAGCTGTTCTAAAAAAGGAAGGGAGAGCATCTTTTCAAAGGCATGAAGCCAAATTAGACAGAGAACAAAAATGGAGAACTAATCCAACCATTAAGCTAAGCGTAGATAGTAGCACCGTACAATGCCCTTGATTTATAAAAATACATCACGTTTAAGCAAAAGAAAATGTTTTCTTATGTAAAAAAAAAGCATTACTATATGCTTCCTTGGAAGACATGATTTCAATCCTTGACACACATAGTGGAGGAATATACACCAGTTCTGTGGAAAGGCAAGACGTTATTACAAAGATTTAATTGTTACAATTTTTTAATTCCTTATTATAGTAAATTGTATCCTGGGTATTAACAAGTCTTTTATTAGGTTGTTCGGAAAATAATACCCAATTTTACAATGAATATGGCGACAAAGAAGAGGATAATAGTTCGAATAATGTGAATAGTGTACATAATACCTCATCTCAGAAATATAGACACATACTGAAAGATCGGATAAATAAGGCGACAAAGATGAGGACAATAGTCCGAATAATGTAAATAGTGTACATAATACCTCATCTCAGAAATATAGACACATACTGAAAGATCGGATAAATGAGGCGACAAAGATGAGGACAATAGTCCAAATAATGTAATTAGTGTACTTAATACCTTATCTAAGAAATATGGACAGACTTTTCTATTCTGTTACGCCACCACTGATTGTCAGCAATAGCAATAATAGGCAGCATAAGATCCTGGTGTCGTCGCATTGCCTCATTAACTATAGTATTAGTAATTATTATAATTTTAATCCATGTGATTAAACAGTTTCTACGAGCATTATAACAGTTTACAGTTTTCTGGAATCTATTCAGAGCCTCATTGCCGAAGTTTATTGACAGTAACTGAATGAAATTCATATTCAGGTAAGCGGAATGCGACCGGCACTGGTTAATTGATGAAATCCAATTCTGCTTCATGAGAATGCTTGGCTACATGCTGTCAGGATGACACTGCTTGGGACTTTTCCACATCCACCCTATTTCTCTGATCTTTTGCCAACTGCCTACCGCTTTTTCAAACATATGGAGGATTTCTTTTAATCCAGAAGACATTCCGTTGCCTAAAAAAAGATCCAGAAAGTGCATTTAAATATTTCTTGGCGTCCAAATTGTATACTAAAAACATAAATACCCTTGTAACTCGGTTGCAGAAGTGTATAGATGTTCAGGGTTTTTTGACTGACACGGTTTAAATACATTTATTCAAGACTAAAACTTGATTCTGAAATTGGAAGTGATTTTCCGAACAACCTAATAGTACCAACACAATCATTCATCACACAGATATCTTAAAAAATAACACTAATTCGGTGTCATTTTTCCAAGTTTTCAGATAAGACATTTAGCCATATTGACACCATTTGTCGTGAGAATCAATCATTGAAACACCGTTTGAGTTATTCAGCTAGATAAAGAACAGGTTAAATACGTTTTGTGTCAGCACAAATATGTTTACCAAAGTGAGCAATGGTGAGAGGAAAAATATCATTCAGGCCTTCAGAAATAGTACCAGCATTCATACTCTGGCTTCCATCGTCAAAATCCATTCAAGAACCGTCACGAGAACAGTAGAGAGGAAAACTGGAACAGGAATCAGGAAATCACAACAGCAAGAGGGATAACCATTTCAACTTAAAGCTAAAGACATTGTTTTTTTTTCAAAGTAGCGTCCAATAGTGTTATAAAAATCTCAAAGAATTCCAGTAAGATATATTTAATCATTTCTAAGATACAACGGTTCAAAGTTTAATCTAACAGTTGAACAATTTTGTATATATATATATATATATATATATATATATATATATATATATATATATATATTCATTTTTTAAGGTTATCACCCCCAAAGCAAGGCGGGAAGCCACTAGGACGCAAGGGGTTACAGAAGATTTGGAGCAAGATCAGATAGGAGTGATAGAGGAAAGGATGAGGAGAAGAGTAGTGGATAGATCAAGGCAACTGGAGATGCCGATTAACATTACATTTGAATAGTTGGAGATTATAGCTCTCAAGGAAACTGGAATACGGAAGGGAGTTCCATAGGCGAGAGGTACGAGACATAAAGCTATTGGAGTAGAAGTAGACGGCTACATTTAGGAGTTTCGACAGTGAAGGGGTGAGAGCGGGATGCCAGCCTCGTAGGTCGCTTGAATTCACGACGTCTGGGAACCAGCGAATGCAGCTCCTCAGAGCAATTACCATGAAAGTAAAAAAAAAAAAAAGACAGAGAAGGCGACGGCGCGTCTGTGAGAGAGCGACTGTAGACGAGATGCCAGAACAGGGCCAATTATATTGCATATCCGCCTCTGGAGCTTATCAAGAACCCTGAGGCAAACAAAAAGGGGCACCAGACCATATATGGCAGCAATAAAATGCAAGGGCGAATTGTTGATTTTTAGATCCGAAGGATCGATTCCGGGGAGAAAAATTTCCTGGCGCGGCACAGGGAGCCGACTTTCCTTGCGGTGGACAAAGCAATTGACTCAATGTATTTGTTCCATCTCGGGTCAGCAGTCAACGTGAGACCGAGCAGCCGCAGAGAGGTGCTCTCGAGAAGTTGAGCGTCAGACATTCTAATGGAGACCTGACGTTGTTTAGACCTCTTTATATTCTTCGTGAATGCGAATCAGTTAAGGAAATTATATTACTACATCTCTACGAAACGTTAAGGCTTTATCGTCATTGTAAATCTTGTGATTGTTTTACACATTGTTTCATTTTCAGGATTGCTTTACTTTCCTTCTCATGGGTTTGTTTCTCTTTAAGATCTCCATCTTCCTTGTCCTATGTTGTACTTGAGATAATATTCTACCCTCTTCGTAGGATGCTTCGAAAACTTCTTGGTCCTGTTCATAATTTCTAACCATCTTTTCATTCTGTAGGGACAGGTTTCACTGTTGATCGACAAGATCGTAACTGGGGAGGCCCATGGGGTAACGCTTCGTAATCTTCTCGAGGATTTATTTGATCAATCTGGGCTAAAATTCTCTCCCCATATTTGCTGTACTGGCCGTGTTGATTCTTTGAATTGGCCCTTTTCGGATCCGAATACTTATTAGTTCTCTACCGCATTCTCACATTTGCGAGATAAGACCTACGTCAAGGAGATCTAATTAACCTTGCTATTATGGTTGATGGCCTCTCTAGTCTACCAGTATGTGAAATGGTATCTTAGCTTAAATGCAGTCTTGGGAGAAAGACTTCTATTTTTTTTCTTTGTACTGAGAGCATGCCCTTAAACCGATCCTTACTGTTTGTACCATTTTTCCAGTCTTTCACTTGATTGATAGTTATATAAAGCATAACTTCCGTTTTTCTTAGTCATGATCTCAGGTTTTCATCGCAAATCTTTGGAACATTGTCAGATACCAGGGAATTTGATACTTCATTTCTATACAGAATAGAAATTTAAGCCAGTGTTTCTCTAGATTGGGATAAAATTTCATCACTGTGTGTTCCAAAACATAATAATTAATAAATTAAAAAATTCGTTTACTTTTATAATATCTTTCGTGTCCCATAATAAATATAATTTCAAATCGAAACAGTTTTACAATATCTAAAATTGGATTTTTTTGTAAAAATCGCACATATTAAAATACTAAAATAGAAAAACAACAAACATAAAAGGATCCAAAATATTCTTGGGGGTCCAGTTAGCGTAATAAATTACTCTAAGTAATTGTTTTACTGTAAAAGTTTGAATCTGATTATATATAAAAAAGGATAATATATTATATATATATATATATATATATATATATATATATGTATGTATGTATGAATGTATAATTTTCCTTTAATTGTATATAAAGTTATAAATTATTAATAATAAATAATATTAATTTTAAATATTAATAAAATAAAATATTGTGACGGTTACACACCTGGCCCAGGGTCGGATCCTTTGGTTACGGCGCCAACGGTGACGTCGCTCCTCCTGGTCGCTCCTCCTGGGTCCAAGCGTGCCGCTCCAACCCCTTGGTCAGATGATCACCAGCCTCGCCTTTCCCGACTCGCTTCCAATACCTGGTCACTAAAGCAACTGTACCGATCTCCGGTCTGTCTACAAAACGTTGTGTTTAGATCTTAGACAGACAGGACCAGCAGGGATTGGGGCCGATACAAGTTGAGTCCGACGGGGTGGCAAAACACAAATAAAAAGAAAAAAAACTCACGAGACAAAAAGATTGTTGATGAAAAAAATGGGTAACAACCTTTTATATCTTAATGTCCGTTACATAAAAAAAAAATTGTTCTCATTTCCCAACCCGCTCTGTGGAAACCAAGCTTCTATCACACAACCTAAAGATTTCGAATTGCCTACTCTTTAGAATTGTGTATGTCGGAGTGTGGTTTGGTTCGACACTGGGGCTAATTTCTATCGATCATTCGCAGTTGATTCTTCTCTTTCGACTTGAGTTGTATTTTTCTTCTTCTTCGTCGACTTAGGCTGGAAGTTCTCTTGTCTTCGACTTGGGCTGGAAGTTTTTTAATTTCATATAAAAGGCATTTCAGTCGACTCAACTCTCTGTCGTCCGAGGTGAAGGAGAACTTTATCGCAACTCTTCTCTTTGTCGTCCGAGGTGATTCTTCTCGCTGCCGTCCGGGGCCTGAATGTCCTTCTTCCTTCGTCTTGTCTTTGGCTTCTTTCTTCGACTTGGGCTGGAAGGATTTTTGTCTGAGGATTCTCTTGCCCGCAAAGGGGCGAGTGAATCGGGCCTGATGCCCGCGTTCAGGCTCTATCCCCTGCCCGCGGTCCAGCTGCAACTCCACTCCAACTGATTTCTGTCGACTGGGGTCCTGCTTTTATTGACGCCGCAACAAACTGGGGTGGGTCTGTCGGCGTCAGGGGTTTTCTCGATAATCCAAAAGTCGCATTATTTCTGTCTTCCCATTATCGCTATTGTTTTCACCCCTACTTCCTCACAGTGCTTTTGTGGGGAGGAACACCCATCTCTCCCAGTCTCTCGTATGTCAGGTGACCGTTTTTCGACCAATGGTTCCTGATCGGGCATTTCTTTCTCTTCTTTTCTGCAGATCACGTGACCGTTTCCGACCAATTGTTATTGATCGAGTATCCTTTCTCCTCCTTTCGGGCGTGGTTACATCGTTCTTGTTTTTAAAAAACAAAAAATTTTTTGCCTTTTTTTGCACGTACGAAAATGACAATCTTGGCTTTTTCTCACCTGGGCTTTGTCAAAACAGCCCGCCGCTAATTAGATGTGACTTCAGGAAAGAATATTGTCGCCATCTGTGATCTGAGACAATCGTTTTTTTTCACCTCTTGTTTTTTGTCAGACCCGGCAGTCAGAAAATCTTAATTATCTGAATTGAAAACATCTTTCACTCGTCAATGTGGGGTTCTAATTTTAACAGGTCAGAATCTGTATACCGTTCCACCGGTCACTCCCCTCAACCCAAAAAGACACTTTTTCTCTGATTAAGATTTCGTTTTTCATTGTTCCCAAAATTTCCCTTTATCCAATTTGATAAGATGTCTTTCAAAAAGTAGGCTAGATGTTTTTGACCGATATCTGGTTTTCATCACACGGCCCGTTTTGATATCATGTCTTTTCCCTTTCTTAAATTTTTTATTATTTCTAATTCTATTCTTCCAATTGTCTTTAAAAAATTCGGTCAACATGCTAGCTAAGATATCTTTCTGACTCATGTTTTTTTAATGACCGCTTTTTGTATTTCTCTTTCTTTTTCTTTTTTTCCTTTTTTCCTTCTTCTTCCTTAGGATCGTCTAAGTACAATCTTAGTGAATTATTTTCAACTCAATTATTTTCCGTTAAAAAAAAAAATCAACAACCTGTTTAGTAAACCGAGTAAAAAAAAAATTAAATCATATTTCTATGAATATTTCTAATAATGCAAGGTGCCACAATTTTAAAAGTTTTTAATTTATAAAATGTAAAATAATAAAATATATAAATTTAGATTTATCATTATATATATATAAAGAATATTTATTTTATTTTGTAATGCCTAAATTTTTTTATTTAAAAAAAATTTTTTCTCCCTCGAAAAATTTGAGGGGGTTAAAAAAGTAAAATTTATAAAAAAAAATAAAATTGTGAACATTTGTTTCTAGATATTTAAAAGGAAGTATAGATTTCTTTAGTCAGGCACATGAATTACTTCATACCATTCTGAAGAAAATTGTACTATTATTCATAAGAATCCTACTTGTTTTGTATTTTGTATAAAGTTTTTTTTTTCTTTAAATTTCATTACGGCTTATCAACCTTTTTCTGGTTGTTTAAAACCAGAAAATATATTTAGATTGTAAGAATTTACTTTTAGATAATCAGGGTTTAGGGATAGACGTCTTATTGGGGGAGATAGGGTATGGATTCGTACATTTCCCGAGGGCATTTGCGCGTAAAGGAATATAACGAAGCCAACGGGAATTGGAACTCGGCTCTCCGATTAACAATTCCGAGACATTATCCCTGCATATAAAAGCTTACCCGGGACTTCCAAGCAGTCACCCAGCTAGGTACTGAGCAGATTTGTTCGTTTAACGGCATATCAACTCCGTATGGGCCCATTTAATGTCGAAATTCAACTTTCCAGGAAGCATTAGTAATTTCTTTGGCAAAAGTATTGCTGGTAATTTTTTGTTATAAAAATCTATTGCTGGTAATATTTTTACTATGAATACGTATTGCTGATATTTTTACTATATTTTTTTTTTATACTTTCAGTGTTTTGACCCTACTTTGGGGGTTAACTATTTGCTCATAGATGGGACCCTAGCAGGTGCCACCACACCGAATAAGAAGGAACCTGAAAACAACAGCAATCTCCCGATCAGAAGCTCTGCTGCCGGATGTAGTTTATCGTCATACCGAGGACGTGATGCTTTGCGTTGCTTAACTTCGATGATAATCCGGAGCCGGTGTTTCAATGTGACGTGGTCGTAAGCCTTTCTTATAATGAGTTGCCTATTTTCAGAAGCACCACTAAATCGGCATTACAAATAATTTCTTTTTCTATTGCTTTTGTCTGATTTCTCTCCTCTGACCTCCAGTTTCTAAAACTTGATTTTATCCTGCTTAGTATAGGAACCTGCTTGTCTATACAAAGACAAGCCATCGGTTTCGAGCCAATAAAAAAAAAAAAAAATCAACGTTTTAAGATATATTCCATGGTTATCCAAACCGCAGCTCGCAAGCCAGCTATTTGACCTTTGATATGTGGCTCCTGGAAATATGTTGTTTGAGCTCTTTTCTTTTTCTTCATCACAGTTAATATAAAAGGTAAACATGAATAATTTGAAGCTTTATTGGGTATGAATTGAGACCCCATTGGATTAAAACGTAAGTTTAATGTTCATGGTAAGTAAAAAATATTTAAAAATTTAAACCCTAAGTATCAAAAATAAAATATCCTGAATTGTAGGAAACTGGTGTGAGATTCGTAATCAATTTTCAGCACAACATAAAGTAATGAAGTTTGTGAAATCGAAGCATCGTGTAATCCTTACAAACCAACAGCTAGCGGAGCTAATTCGTACGGCCTTGACAACATAGACAAATTTTCAACAACTCACATCGAAGACAAGACCCACAAAACTTCTAACAGAAAATAGCAGCTTTAAAAGCCTTTTTATTTGTAGCATTCTCTGTTTGTCATAAAAATATTATGATAATACTGTAATTTTGTAAGGAGGCATCTGATTAAAATATATCTAATCTCTATTCGTTTTCTTTTTGTTACATATTTTCCTGTATGTTGTAGAACAATCACGCGGTCAAGATAAATACTCAGTTGTGGAGCAAGCTGAGTGAATAATAACTCAACCTTGAGAAAGAGAGCTATTTATGGTGCTTCATCTCATTGTGCTAAAGTGGGATAGTCCATTGCTTGGGCTGTGATTGGTTGCTGGTACATGAGTGGAGGTATTTCTGTATAAATACCAGCTTGATTCATTAGTTTGTTTGCAGGGTTTGTATTGAGTTACAACCTGCTTAACTTTTGTCTGCCAGCTGGACGCTAGCTGGGACCCTTACGCCGGTAAGTGCTGTTTATTGTATTGTTATTCTATGTTTTGACCAGATATTTACTAAGACATAAATAACATTAAAAAATATATATATTTTCCTTTTTAGTGTTATTTTTAACAGTTTAATTTTACGTTACTGAAATGAAAATTCGCACATTTGCCAAATGCCACCTTACTTCCGGTAAAATGGCAACTTACGTACATTATGATGCCAAGCGCCAACATAAAAACTGTACAATGCCAATCACCAATATAGCTCCTGTACAGCACCATTCGACAATTTACGTTCTCTATGATGCTAATCGTCAACATAGGCGCTCTATGAAGCAACTCGTAAGCATACGTTCTGTACAATGACAATCACAAACATGCGCCCTCTACGATGCTAATCGCTAACATACGTCGTTTCCAAAGCGAATGGCCAACTTGCGTTCCTTATATTGCCAATCAACAACTTACGTTTTCTACAATGTCAATCGCCATAATACGTCTTTTACAAGGTCTATCGCCGATTTACGTATTCTATGGTGACACTCGCCAACATATGTCGTCTACGATGCCAATGGCCAAGTTACGTTCTCTACAATGCCAATCCCCAACTTACGTCCTCCACGATGCCAATCGCCAACATACGTCATCTGATGTTAACGCCATTCGCCAACTTATGTTGTTTACAAAGCTCATCGCCAAAATACGTCCTCTACGATTCCGCTAGTCAACTTATGCCGTATACGATGCCTGCCATCATTTTGTACGATGATAATCGCAAATATACGTACACTATGATACCAATCGCCAACATACGGCATTTACGAGGCCAATCTCCAACATATGACCTCTACGATGCTATTAGCCAATCTACATTCTCTACGATTCCATTAGCCAGCCTACGTTCTCTACGATGACACTTGCCAGCATACGTCGATTACGAAGCCAATCGCCAACACACTACCTCTACGTTGTCGATGATGCCAATCACCGGCTTTCTTGCTTTTCTAGTAAAGACTGATCTTCAAAAATTTGAATGCAATGTCAATGGTTTTTTGGCATTGTTAATTTCTGTTCTTTTATTGTTCTTATTCCTTAATGATACTTAATTTCTTGTTATATTCTTTCACACTCAGTAAACCTCTGCGTTGGGTGTAATGATTAAAATAAACAAATAAGTAAATAATCGATAATTTTGCATATCACAAATGCTTAAAGTGTTCAATATTTTGGTCTAATATGTGATTAGTTGAGGACGGGATCGTATGATGCTATTTTTCTGTTGATCCAGGTGCGTCTGCACATAAAGAGATGATGACGCGAATAAATAATAAAATATAAATAAATATTAGAAAGCTCAGTAATGAAATTTAAGATGAAACCGTTCCAGTATAGCTTCTTTGAAATTTTGAAGATTATAGAATTTATACAAGTGAAACGATTTCGATGAAGGAGAAGTCTGCCTACATTACTCCATTCATAAGTTTTGCTTGTTTATCTTTTTTTTTTTAACACATTCACTGTCACCTTACCAAGTTAGTTCCCTTGAGGACCAAGATTTTATTTTTGAATTTACACTTACATTGCTATATTGTTTGCTTATACGTATATTGTTATGAAATATACAGTTGTGTATTGCCGTTGTTATTCATCGTGATTCAAATAAAATCGTGTAATGGACGCATATGTGCATTGCCTGGTATGGAACATTAATTAAAGAAGAAAAATTCCGCCGAAAAGTTAATATTCATTGCAAAATTTTCACAGGTCAGACTATTTTGACTTTCAAAAGAAAGAAAAGGAGAAAAAGAGAAAAAGAGAAAGAGAGAAAAGGAGAGGAAAAGAGAATGAAAGAAAAGGAGAAAAAGTGAAAGAAAAGAGAATAAGGGAAAGAAAAAGAGAAAAAGGGAAAGAAAAAGAGAAAAATGCTCAGAGAAAGAAAAGGAAAAAAGAGAAAGAGAGAAAAGGATGTATCGTTTTCTTTCTCCTTTTAAATTTCAAAATTTTGAAATTTACTGAGTTTTAAAAACTCAGTAAACGTGGTAATTCCTGCGTAACGATGGAACCATATTTTAAATTAGTGAATATATATATATATATATATATATATATATATATTTAATTGATTCATTGAGTCTGATAGAAACCTCAACAGGAAATAGAGAAAGCACTGGACGGCCGTTTCTGTATTATAATTGGGACTCATCAGCAGTGCGCATCCACCACCATGTATCGAAACCCTGACAGTTGGGTTGTCAAGCGAACAACATACCAACTGTACCAAATGGGCCTCGGTAACGAAGAGATTCCTAATCAGACTCAACTAGCGCCGCTCGCTCACATATTCCGTGGCGGAACTCTACTGAGTTCTCTGTAACCGCAGGACTGTGCCCCTGGGAGCCACGACTACTCTCACCAAGCCGCGCCGACTGGAGCATTAGAAGCCGGTTCAAGCGAAGATAAAAGACAGATAATAATAAGTAGGAGGATTTGATAATTATATTTAATTGATTTATATATATATATATATATATATATATATATATACATATATACACAAAGTCATCTGAAGATCGCGTGAGCGTGAAACTTGAATTTCGCTAGAGCCATACTTCCATAGGATTTAATGTTGTTAAGTGTTAAAAGAAAATAGAATGAAAGTAAAATGAAAGAGAAAAACAAAAAGGAAGAAGGAAGGAGTAAGAAAGGAAAAACGAAGTAAAAAGAATGAAAAAGTTACGATAGAAAAAGTAGGAAAAATGAAGAAAAAAGTAGAGAAAAAAAAGCAAAAGAAATAAAAACCAAGCAAAAATAAACATAGTATTTTTCATTTACCTAATTGTAAAGTAACTTACTTTTATCTTTTAAGAATAAAACAAATAATCAATATTAAAAAAAAAGAAACAAAATACACAGTCAAAACAGTAATTCTGAATGTACAAAGAAGAGCGACGCTAGACAGTTATTGATTTTTCACAAGTGGAGAACAAAACCCCGTTTACAGCCAATAAGTCGGAAACAACATGATATATATTTGCTGCCTTTGTGGGTGTAAAATAAAAGCTCACTAACAAAGCTGTGTTTGCAAGAGTTTAAAACAAACATTGACTTCCGACAAACATTTTTGTAATCTACGTGTACTTATATCGCCAGGACTTGTATCTTTTGTTTTTAAGCTATGTCCGTTCTGTACGTAAAGGATCATGGCACTCGACAGAATCCATGAGTTGCTATGAATTCTAGACGAAAATGAGTAGTTGCCCGCTAACTAAGCCACGGTTTCGAATTCAAAATATTCATTCTCTTAGACTGTCTACCAACGAAACAGAGAGATCAGTCTACTCGCCGATTTATCTCAACACTGATGTAGAGAAAAAGAGAGATGGATTAATGATTTTGAACGCAAACTAAGTGGGTATTTGAATTTGGTTCGCCGGTTGCATTTTTTCGTGTTGATGACCGTTACGCAATCTGCCAAAGGAGTGGATAAATCATAGCTATCGACAAAAATGCCGATATATTACGATACCCCCATTGATAGCTGACGTATTAAACTTCCGAATAATTACGTGTATATATATATATATATTACGTGTATATATATATATATATATATATAATAAAGAGAAAGAACAGTAAGATATGTAATCCAGTGCTCTTATTAATATTTTTTATTTTTACACAACTGTGCTCAATGCAAATCTACAGAGCATAAATATTATAAATTTACTAATTTAAAACTATAGTTCAATTGCTACACCGGAATTACCATGTTTCAAAAACAGAAACTAAAAACTTCAAATTCAATTATAGAATGAAATTAAAGTCCCTAGTCCTGTTTCATTTTCAAGTGAATTTTGGAATAACTTATTTTGAAATTTACTGAGTTTTAAAAACTCAGCAAATATGGTAATTCCTCTGTAGCGATGGAACCATATTTTTAAATTAGTAAATATATATATATATATATATATATATATATATATATATATATATATATATATATATATATATATACCAAGTCATCTGAAGATCGCGTGAGCGTGAATCTCGAGTTGCACTAGAGCCATACTTCCATCAGATTTAATGTTGTTAATTTTTTTTTTTTGCTCGGTCTGCGCAAACAAGGTTTTGACCAATTTACTGAGTCTGTAAATTTGCCTTTCTGCCCTTTTTTGTCTTTATTTTCAGAATTGTCGTTTTTATTCGAGACTGTTGTTTGTTGGTTCCATTAACAGTATATATATATATATATATATATATATATATATATTAGTTGGATTAATGCGAATTTGTGACTCTGGGTTTCACGCTATTTGCGATCTTCAAACAAAATAAGTTTGTCTGACGATCGCAAATAGCGTGAAACCCAGGGTCACAACTCACATCAAACCAACTAAATATGTTAGCTCTATCACTGATATTGAGAACTTTCCAATAAGTACCCCGCATAAATAATATATATAAAAATTGCATATCTTAGCCGACAGGTTTCGTCCTTTGTGGGACTTTATTAGGATAAAATGCAAGGATTTTATTTTGTAACACGTACAAGGGCAAAAATAAAAAAAACAAATTGAGTTTAGGAAAGGTCATGAATATTCATTAGGTTACCTGAAACGTCAATCTGTGGCGGACACGAATTAATAGAATAGAATGTCTAATAAGCGAATTCAGTAAGTGATGTTTTGTAATTTTTAAATTTTTGTGTGCAAATTAGTATTTAAATTAATTTAGCTTGGGACTAATTTATGTGTTATATATTTGGAATAACAGGTTTCTTTTAATTTTTTAACATTTTTGTAGTCATGAATGTTGGCTTGGAAAAGTAGTAATTCTTTTAGGAAAAAAGATATTGAAAAAAAATCCCCGGCGTAGATTTATATTTTGATAAGATTCCATAGCTGCACTCTCGAGAATTTTGCCTCTAAGTTATTTACTTTCTCTATTAATAAATATGTCATTCTCTAGATCAAAGATGTGGTTGAATTTCTTTTCTATGTATAACTAATTCAATTGAAAAATTGTTGTGTGTAATGTCCCTTCTTGTGTTCATAGATACGTTATATATAAATTTATATATATATATATATGTATTACTTTCCAAAGGTGACACACACACACACACACACACACACACACACATATACATATATATATGTGTCACCTTTGGAAAGTGACTGAAAACCATATCATATTTTGACTTAAATTATTTTTTTTTGTTATAATATTTTGAATAAGATGAACGAAAATTTATCAAATTTCTTTTAATTATTTTATTTTTTGTAGTCATTTATCTTGGATTGGAAAATTTTAATTCCTTCATTTAAAGAAGACAAAAAAAAATTTTGGGCGTAATTTATATTTTGTATAAGATTTAGATTTGGTTTTTTCGAGAATTTCAAGTAAGTTAACACAAATTCTGTTTTAATAAAATATAATTGTTTTAGATCAAAGATGTGGTTGAATTTCTTTTCTATATATAAACTAACATATTTCTCTGCATATTATTATATTTAAATTAATTTAAAAAATCATCTATGTATTATATAATATTTGAATAAGATGAGGTCATATATATTTGAAGAAAAAAATTTTTAATCATTTTGGTCTCATGTACACTTTATTTGAGAAGGTCAAAATGTATGAGGAACGTGTCAGAGAAAAGATTCCATTTGAAATCCAAATTAATGATTAAACACGCTTTAAAAAATATGAAAAAAGAAACATGAGATGGAATCCCTCCTAAATAAAGAAAATCTTCAATTTCAGAAAAGAGCAGAAGTGAATCTAAAAAATCAAAAAAAAAAAACGGAACGCTGTACAAACTTCAAAAAAAAAAGAACTGAAACAAATAAAAAATGTTCAAAAAGTCTTGCAAAAACCTGAATCAATAAATGATTCTATAGTAAAAAAAAATAAAAATGAAAAAGTGTTTAAAGAATGTTGACAATTTTCATAACGACGAAATCAAAACGCGTATTAAAAATAATCCAATATTCATGATAAGAGAATATCTCTTTATTATTTTTTATATATCTCTATACGAAATTTGGAATGCATTTGAAAAAAAATTGGATACCAAAATCTCTACGATGATTGAGTGTCTCACGATTTAACCGGAAAAAAAATGAATGAAATTTATTTCCATAAAAGCGATTCTATAGATGAAACACAAAACAAAAGATTAAACTTTTAGAATGTGAGATGAAAATGGATTAAAACTCAAAACAATTGGAGCATTTTATTATTAGCAGGAAAAACGAAATCATTTTTAAACCAACTCTCTTTTCATAAATGGAATCTATGTTTGTAGATATTTTGAATTTAATGTTTATTAAATTGGTTCATGGTCTCATTATAAATTTTTTGAAATATTATAGAACTTACGGTTACATCTTAATCTAACAAGTTTGGGAAAAGAAAAAGTCCATAAATAAACCCTGTCATTTTTGATCTTAAAAAAAATTTAAATTATAATATTTCAATCGTTATTTCTGCATTTCTTAAATCTTGTATTTTTTTCAAATTTTTCTAGTATTTTTTTATAAAATTCTTTTAAACAACATCACTCCCTGCGTCTAAGTTGCTATTTAAGGAGAAAATAATATTTTTTTAAAATAAAAAAAAATATCAAAAAAACAAAAACAAAAGAAAAATAAACAAAAGAAACCCTAAACTCCAAAAGCCAGTTTGCATCTAAAGAATTTTGAAGCTGAATATCATTCATCGGGAATTAGAAGGAAAATGTTATTATAACTGTCCTGAAAAAAAACACAACTGTTGTATTCAGATTACATTTTAAATTGCAATGATTAAAGACAGCAATCAATGTAAATTGGCCAATCAGACCTGCCATCTCTTTGCCGACCCGGTAGAAATCTAGAATACATTGCTGATTCATGTTCTTATCTCCATCCACTGTCTCACGAATTTTCTATAAATTCAGTTTTAAATATTGTATATGTTGATCAAAAAAATTAAAAAATTTTTAACCAAAATTCTTAAAAAATCCATTTAGACCAGTTCAACACTCAGAAAGATGTCAAGTTCTAGGAGGAAGGAATCATGAAGTTGTTTAAAAATTTAACGAAAGGGATGGCATTTATTTGGTTGAAGAAATCTTTCATTCTTGCAAAATATTGTCTCTGAAAGAATTTAAAATTTGTTTAACGAAATTTCAAAATTGTACAATACTTTAAACCGAACATAAACAAATTTTGCTATCGTTCAGGAGATAAATAAAATAATAGAGAAACTAGAGAGTTGATATTAAATTGAAACAAAATTGATAGCCTTTATTTTTTTGGAGATGAACTGGTCATTTTATCAAATTTATTTGGACGTTTGACTTTTTTTATAAAATAAAAGGAACATTTAAATAATTTTGAAATTGTTTGTAGATTTTTATTAAAGAGTTTTGATTCTGCTAGTATTTTTTTATTTTTTTGTTGTGGCAACGTTAAATTCACCAATTTTTTAAAAAATATTTATTTAATCAAAATATATTTGAGTTCAAAGGACAAATTATTTCTCTTCTGAATAATTTTGAAGACAAGTTCTGATTTTTTTTTATATGATATTTTCTTTGTCAAAGAACTATATTTTTCTTTTCCATCTCAAGATCATAGGAAATAACCCCATCAAATTCACTTTCTTAAAATATCTTAATGAAAGTTGGAATTAATTTTAGGTTTGTAACTTAATAACAAATCTCAGCTTTTTATTCAAAATTACAATGGTGCAGATAAATGATTAATATTACAAAATTGTAAAATTTATAAACACTAAATAGAAAAAGTTAAATAAACAATGACGAAGTAGTTAACATATGACATTTTAATTCTTTTACATATATATATTCCAAATAAAACACACATAAATGTAAAAAATGTTGGTCGACCATGGTTTAGGCATAAAAGATAGAATTTTTTTTCACCTATTTTTTATGGCGTTAACAATCAAGAACTTTGAAAAAGGTATTTATTAAGATCATTCAAATAAAACCTGCCATTCAGGAAAAAACAACCCATTAAAAGTAAGCATCATTCGACTCGTGAAACAAAAAGCAAAATAAACAAAAAAAGTGTTCCGGCTGCAATTGGAGACAATAAATTTCCTGTACAGTTTGTGAAAAACAAACAATTTTCGAGCCGGAAAAAAAAATAAAATGCCCTTCATAGGCAAAAGATAATTAATTCAAAGTCGTCGGAACCTATACATTGAACTCGATGGGAGAGTCCATCACATTTATATATATTAATATAAATTTTCCAATATCACAATTAAACAATTGTCAAAATCTTAAACTTTAAATGCAATACAAACTAAATTTTGCCATGAATTAAATAAAAAATTTTAAGATAATCAAAAAAAATTTCAATTGACTTAAAATATTTTTTGCCCTAATTTGATTTTTAAAATTATTTATACTTCTGATGTTCTATAAACTGCCATTTACTTATTTTATCTCACATGTTTATTTTTTTCTAAGCTCTATACTAAACATATATATAAATCTGTTATGAAAAAAGAACTAAACAAAATGAACACAAAATATTAAGATTTTTAAAAAAAGTATGTTTTGGAAAACCGAATGAAAAAAAGAATTTATTAAATTAAATACTTTGTTACATTTCAAAACGACAGTTTCAGAATCATAATCAACGTTAATATTTTTCCATATTTAAATAATGAGCCAATTTTTTAAAGTTCCACATATTTAAAATTTTCTGTTTGACGAATGCAGCTATAAAATTTTTTTTTTTGCATGCTAGCATACATATATTAACATTAAAGTCAGTTAGCATGTTGAAAATATGAAAATATAATATAAATAATATATATTTGGCATCCAGCTATAACTCTTTCTGGCCAATACAAGACAACCGCAAACTACATGAAATATTTTAATTAAAAGCATGAAAAAAATTTCTTATTTCCACTTTTATTGATAGAGTTGGGAAATAACTTGAAAGTTTAGCCTGAAAATTTAAAAAAAGCATGTGATTAAATTTTTGCAAATTGTCGAAAATTTCTATAAATGCAAAGTTAATAAACAAACTGCATATTTATAGATAGAGATATAAAACACAAACCATACAAACTAATTTATTTTATTCAAATTTATTTGCATATATAGATGCTTTAATTATAATAAAAAATATATATTTTTTGAATTCATGTTTAAGTTTATATTCAAGAATTCATTTAATTTATTATAATAAATAAAAAAACAAAAAAAATAAAACATTCAAATAAAATCAGTAAAAAAAAGTAATAAACAATTATATTACCCTATATATTGCTGTTATAACCCAAAATTAAATGGTTATAACATTTAAAAATTTTTTTAATTCAGAATACCAGTTATTTAAAATCCATTTAAGCTCAATTGAAAAAATAAAACAAATAACTCATGTTTGTGTAAAATTTTTAACGGAACATTTTGATGTAAGTTATTAAATTTATTTATATGATATATTGAATATATATAAATATATATTATATAGATGAATGTTTTAATATTCAGATATAGGAAAAAAAACAAAAAACAACGGAATCAATATTATAAAAAATTCCTTCAGAAAAAAAATATATTTATTATAAAGGGGATTTTAGGATCAAAATATGATAATTTTCGGTTTTGTTCATTTATTTTGTATCAAAGGATTATAATCTTATACAACATATTCAAATAACTTATATTTATATAATCAATAAATAGATAAAAAATATATAATTTATTTGGAAAATTTATGAAAATGATTTTTATTTTGAAAATTTAATGTTTGTAATGAATTATATAAATAAAAAATAGTATATGACATAATAAATTTCAAGTTTTAAGATACTATTTTTATTTTTATAAACCAATATATAATTTTAGATATATTTTATAAAGTGGAATACTTAATGAACTTATATATATATATATATATATATATATATATACAATACATAGGGAAAACAAATATTCGTACACATACAAATTTTTAATTTATTGTATTTCCAACTAATGAATAAACATATTTTCATATAATTAACTGTACACAGATGCATAATAACTAAATATGCATAGAAAACAGAAAAAAAAATTGATTTAATAGAAATAAATCCCATTTATCCATTTTAATGGGTGAAAAAAAGTATTCGTACAATACAAAAAAGAATACATAATCTTCATTTAATACTTTGTAGAATAGCCATTATTCACTTCTACAGCAACCAACCTCTTCTTGTAGTTCTCAATTAATGATTTGCAAATTTTAGTTGGTATTTTGTTCCATTCTTCTTCGCATATGGTCTTCAGATCCAGGATGTTTGTTGGAGCTCTCGATTGGATTTGAATTTTCAAATAACGCCACAGATTCTCGATTGGGTTTAAATCTGGGGACTGACTTGGCCATTTCAGGATATTTACATTATTTTCAGCAAGCCATTTCTTCGTAGATTTTGCAGTGTGCTTAGGATCATTATCTTGTTGGAAGATCCAATCAGGAGGAAGTTCAAGATTTTCAACCGAAATCATTAAATTTGCTTCCAAAATATTTTGATATGTTGCGGCATTCATTCTACCATCTATTACTGATATGTTGCCAGTACCTTTTACAGAAAAACATCCCAAAACCATGATGCTGCCACCACCAAATTTCACTGTTGGAACTGTGTTCTTTTGTTTGAAGGCATCGCCATCTTTCCTCCATACATGATTTCTAGAATTACGTCCAAACAACTCAATTTTGGTTTCGTCTGTCCATAATACTCTTTCCCAATATGATTTTTCCTTATCCTTATGTTCACGAACAAATTTCAACCTGGCATCTCTGTGTCTTTTCAATAGCAGTGGAGTTTTCCGAGGGGAGCGTGACTTTAGATTGTTCCTATGAATTTCATTGCTTATTGTCCGTTTAGTGACACAGATTCCTGATGAAAGCAAATCATCCTGCAACTCTTGATGAGTAACCATTGGATTTTGTTTAATTTGACGCATTAATTTCCTCAAAAGATCTTGAAGAAATCTTCGTGGAGCATCTGTTTTTCTTTGGTTTTCAACAGTTTTGAGTTTTTATACCTTGCAATGAATGAACTAATGGTAGTAAATGGAATATTCAGGTTGTCTGAGATTTTTCTGTAACTTTTACCTTCTTTCCAGAGCTTAACAATCAGTTCTTTTTGCGAATTTGTCAATTCTTTACCTCTTGCCATGATGATAACCTTCTTGCACGAATATCAATTACAGAATGTTCTGTTTGTATTTTTAGGCTAAAAATAACTACTGATAACATTATTGGAACATTCTAGAATATTCCACTTGAATAATCTAGAGTATTAAAGCAATTTAAAAGTTTTAAAATCTGAAATTTGCATTGTACGAATACTTTTTTCACCCATTAAAATGGATAAATGGGATTTATTTCTATTAAATCAAATTTTTTTCTGTTTTCTATGCATATTTAGTTATTATGCATCTGTGTACAGTTAATTATATGAAAAGTGTTGAAATATGGGTGAAAATAATTTAAAAAAACATATTTATGTGAAATGAATATTTGTTCAAGATGTTATTATTTACGAAAGTTCACTTATATATATAAAGCAAAATAATATAGTAATATATATATAGTGGGTTCAGATATAAATGAATATGCGAAGACAGAATGGGGAGGATTGAGGAAAGGACAATAAAAAAAGAAAGAAAACAGAATAAAGAACAAAGAAGATGGCGATTGACGTTGCATTTAAATTTTTTGAAGATTATCAGGGAAGAAAGAAATCGGAAGGAGTTCCACAGGTGTGAGCTATGAGAAAAGAAACTTTTAGAGAAGAAATGGCGGTTGCATTTAGCTAGTTCAACAGTAAAACTGCGGGACCTAGTTGCCAATCTAGTATCACGCTCAAATTTATGTAGACGGAGCACCAGTGAAAAAAGGTCATCAGAAGAGTAAACAAAAAATATTTATAGTAAAAACTGAAATAGGGAAGCCATGTTATTAATTGAAAAGTCGAGATCCCTGGTCAGATGTGTTACACTAAAGAAATTTTTGGTTATACTGAATAAAAAAATTGATATAATAGAAAGTATTTGTCTTTATCTAGTGGCATATCAACGTCTATGGGTTATTTAATGCCGAAATCTGAATATTTTATACGCAAGTTTTCTTTAGATAATAATGGTTTAGTGATACAAGTTTTACTAATTAACCCATAGCTGGAGCATAAGAGATGGATATATACCTTTCCCCAAGGATATTTGCGCGTTAGTGAATATAAAGAAACAACTGTACTGAAGAATTCGGCCAAAAATAAATAAATGAAATTAAGCCATTATCAGTACATCACCCGCGGATACAACCTTACAGAACCAGGTATCCTCAAGCAGTCGCCCATCAGGCTCGACGTTGCCTTAACTTTGGTGATCGTACGTGAACCGGTGTTTCAATGTGATATTGCCGTAAGCATGGATAGAAAGAGGTCACAAGAAAAGACAATTATGAGGATAAGTAGGAAATTTGACTACTGACCCTTAACTTCAAGAGGTCATCAAAACATTTGCCATGGAAAGAACGGGAGAGTAGCAATGGGAAGAAATGAATATCATTCGACTCCGTGACGTTTTAGGTATTTAACGGTCTGAATAATGGCAGAACTAAAATTTATTTTCATCTGAACATTTGCCATAGAAATAGCGATAGAGTATACTTATTTTTGAAAACTTTTTCTTTTTCTTTTTGAGCAGAAAAAAAATTATCACCCACAAGGCCACGTAAACTATTTTGAACTACACTAAGGCTTGAAAATGAAGATCGAGTAGTCAATGCTTGGTCGATTTTACTCTTTTCCTTAATATCTGGACGATGCAGTCGAATTTACTGGGATATGAGGCAAGTTATATTTGGAGAATTTGAATTATCAGGTCATTTTGAAGACAAGAAGGACAAAAGTAATCATATATTTTTTCAATCATTTTTTATCCTATTTTTTACAATATGAAAAATGGATTGCAAAAATGGAAAGGAAAAAAAGGTAGATATTAGCAAATAAATAAATATAGGAAGATTTTATATGGAGAACTATGATCGCCTATGGAAATGACAAAAACAAAAGAAGAAATTAAAGCATTTTAAATGGGATGACCAAACAGCATTTTGGCAAATGTTTTTCAAACAATCAAATTAATTATCAAACAAATTGACCAAATATAGTTCGACAAATATTTTTTTTTAATCATTTGAAAGACCAGAATCCGGGAAGCATGGGCGACAATGGATAAAAAAAATAAAATTTTTATGGAAATAAAGGAATAATATAAATTTAAAAAAAGATATCCATTCTCTTTTTCATCCAAAATTCCAAAATATATGTTTTTTTGCAATATAGGTTTGGCTTGTTTTTGAAAATTTTTATCCCAATCCATTTTAGTTTAATTTTTTTAATTTATTTATAAAAGAATATATATAAATGCATTTTGAGAAAAGAATCTTTTTGTTTTTTTGAACTTAAATCTGTTCAATAATTCCATAAACTTATATAACAAATAAATATATTATATAAATATATTGTAAAAATCTATAAATATATTATATATATAAATGTATATGTGTTGTGTGTGTGTGTGTGTTGTGTGTGTGTGTGTGTGTTTTTGTATGTGTTTTTCTGTCAAAATATATAGAAGTTAAAGGTTTAATATTCTGTATTGAACAAGAATAGATATACGAGACAGTATTCTGAAAATTGGTTTTATTTTTTTAAATTTTCTAAATGACTTATGGGAAAAATTGGGGAAACAAATCACTTGCTCGAATCTCCATAATGAAAAGAACTCTGGGGATTTTTCTCCAGTTCTTTTTCAACCATCTTCATTCTTTTCAGATTCATTTTTTTTTATGGGGCCCCTCATTTGAAGATCTTGAGTTGTTCATTTTTCTGCATTGCTCCGCGCCATATGGTCTGTAATCAGATGGTAGCAGTGCCTGTGCCACGCCAATTATTGAAATATCTGACAACTTGAACAGTCAAAGGATTTTAAAAGAATATATAACAAAACAACAAAACTACAAAAGCCCCGGCATTATTGGGTGACTGATAAACAAGTACAAGGAGAGATATTCTATATAATATAAAAATTTTATTTTTTTTGATACTGACCGATCAGTTGAAATTAGTATACTCCACCCCAAATTTTTAAAAAAAAAAAAAAAAAAAAAAAAAAAAAAAATTAAAATCAGAATTTTATGTTTTTAGTCTTTCGAATTATAGCTATTATATAAATTTAGTTTGGTATAAATTAAAAAAAAAAAAAAATGGGGAAACTGGAAGAATATTTTCTTTGTTGTAGAAAAATATTCTAAGCAAAATGATCATAGCTTCATTGTAAAAAATGGCGTTTTAGATAGACTCGAACATCGACAACAGACAACGATGAGAATTGTGCAATTATTTAATCGACGAGTTAGTGATTTACTAAGTTTAGTTGAGTCTACCTTGAGTGGTTCTTGGGCCTTATATTGGTATATTAGTAAACAAAAAATAAAGGCGGCCAAAATATGTGGCCTCAGGTGAAGTTCGAACACATTCCACTAGAGAGTTATTGATCAGTAAAACAAAACAACGAGAAACGACGCATGATATCTGGTACCCTCCTTTTACGATATTAAAATAATCTCGGCATAGTGTTTGGCAAAAAGGCAAAAAACAAATTTTTTTATTAAAGCTTTTGTAAAAAAAAACAAAATGATTAGGCGTTGTTTGTTGCTAAGTTCGGCTTAGTCTGGCAGAAGTTCAAAATGAAGGTGAGTTGTTATTTGCGAAGATTAGCTGACTGTGGCACAAGGCCAAAAGGAAGAGGCGTTGTTATGTGCCGAGCATGGCTAAGTCTGGCACAAGGCCAAGGGGGAATTATTTAACTATTGGTTGATTCTGGCACATGGACAACATGAATGGGCGTTATTTGCTTGGGTCTGGCACAAGGCCAACGTGAGGAGAGAGTTATTTGTTAAGCTTGGTTGATTCTGGCACATGGACATGAATGGGAGTTGTTGGCTTAGTCTGGCACAAGGCCAACGCGGGAGGGAGTTTTTGTTAAGCTTGGTTGATTCTGGCACATAGACAACATGAATGGGTGTTGTTATTTGTTAAGCACGGCTAAAGGACAAGGCTAAAATGAGAAGGTGTTATTCATTAAGCTCTTTTTAAGACAAAAATGAAGGGCCATTGTCATTTGCTAAGCATTTGTAATTTGTTAGGTCTCTCACACAACCAAAATTAGATGCTAAATTTGGCTGAATGACACAAGGCCAAAATAAAGGAGAAAAATGAAGTCCAAATCCATTGCAAAAGTCATTTGGTATGCAAGGTCGAATAAAGAGGAATAGGAGATAGGAACATTGTGTGACTTCATTTTGAAACATTTGAATTCTCAAACATCATTCATTTGGACTTTAAAAAAAATTTTGTTTATCTTAGATGACATTTTCCATTTGATTTAAATGATTTGAGGCATACTTGATGACTTCCCAAACTTTTTTTAAAAAGCAATTTTTTGGCCGTCCAATTCGTAAAATATAAAGGGCTTCCAGAATTTTAAGTTCTTGTTATTATTATCATCTTGAAGGAGCAAATAAAGTCAACTACTAGTATAGAAACAATGTTCTTAAATGTTTCTAGCAGCAAAGTGTTATATAAAAATACCAAATTAAAATACTACAATTAAAAACATCTTAAAGGAATTTGAATTTTTTAAAAATCTGTTTTTTTAAAACCTCATAAGTTACGTCCCTTGCATAGCGGTAAAAAATATTTTTGAATTTACCGTATTATCATATAGCCATTTATTATATATATATATATATATATATATATATATATATATATATATTAAAATACTCGTTTAAAAAAAACATTTCGGAAATGCTTGTAGATATGTCAAAACAAATCTGCCCCGAGAAAAAAAAATTGGAACTAAAAAAAGAAAGAACTAAAAACATCCGAAAAGGGCGGAATAAATTGTTCAGTGCCTTAAGTCCTTAGTCCAAAGAAAAAAAAAACAAGCGAGTAGTAAGACTAAAACGTAGAGTGCTCAATACATTAATAGCGCGGGAATAACTAAAATAAATTCTAAAGAGTCAGGAAAACCTACCTAGGTTTCACCTAAACGGATCTTCAGGGTAAGCTTTACCTTGAAGATCCGTTTAGGTGAAACCTAGGTAGGTTTTACTGGCTATTTAGAATTATTTAGTTTATATATATATATATATATATATATATATATATATATATATATACACACAGAGTTCCAAAAACAAGACTCAAGCGAGTTAAATTGGAGTTTTGCCTACTGACATTTCTAATTTGATTAGACCTATTGGTTCAGTTTGTCCCTGTATCTATGGTTTGCCCAAAACATAGAAGGTTGGAGTCCCATTGAAACCTATTCCGTCGATGATAGGGTCTTTTCAACAGGGCGTGACTCAGTGGCTTATTACAGCCAGTTTGGGAACAGTTTAATTCGTCCTGCATCAAGGATTCATTTGAATTCTCTGACTTTATGCAGAATTACTCGTCGACTAACAAGAATTTATGCATTTCTTTGATATTTCAAGCCTTTTCACCTGCGTGCCTCTTATTGAGTCTATTGATATATATGCCGATATCGTAGTCAGTTGTCCCCTCCTCCTATTTCAGACGATATTTTTGTCGAACTTATGAAATTTGCCACGATGTCGGTTGAATTTAGTTTCGACGGTGTCATGTACAGACAAATTGATGGAGTCTCGATGGGTTCCCCTTTGGGTCCCATTTTGGCTAACATCTTTGTAGGTTTCCATGAAGAGAGTTTATTATCTGATGTTTACTTTCGTTACGTCGATGACACGTTTTGTCTCTTCGATAGCGAAAATGAAGCGGACCTTTTTCTTATGTCCCTTAGCAATAACCATCCAGCTCTTAAATTTACACAGGAAAAGGAAATTAACTTTTTCCCCTTGCTTTTCTTGATGTTTTGTTTCATAGAACTTCTCCGGGTTTTCTCACTACATTTTATCGAAAACCGACGTTTACTGGTTTGCCTACACGTTGGGGCTCTTTTTATCCCATAAAACGTAAAATATATGTAAGACTTTTACCTGTAGGGCCTTAAAAGGTTCAAATCGTACCGGAGACTGCACATTTTTTAATAAGATTTCTCGAACATTCAGGCCGGTAGACGAAAATAAATTTATGTTTAATGAATAAAGGGAGGCCTACTCAACTACTAGTACCCACTAAAAGGCTTAAAGTGATATATATATATATATATATATATATATATATATTATAAATTAACTGATTTAAAATATGTTTTTTCGCTACACAGTAATAACCATGTTTCAAAAACTGAAGCTAAAAACTTCAAATTTAATTATATAATTAAGTTAAAAGCATTAGTTCTGTTTCATCTTCAAACGAATTTTGGAATAACTTATTTTTTTTAAGTTTACTGAGTTTTAAAAGCACATATAAAATCATAATTTCCTACTTCCAAGGATACAGAGAAATCCAATCATTCAGGCAGGGGTGGTAGCGTGTTCATTTTTATTAACTATTGTTGTATCAATTATGAGTTACGTTTGAAAATGAGGTCAGGTCTAGGGAGGGTAGGAGGTGTATTTTTCAAGAAATTCTGACATCCGTTAAACGCATATCCTCTGTTTTTTTTTGTTTTTTTTTATTAACGGCAAAATGTTTTTCGGCATTTTTTCGTACTTGTATACGTAAAGATTCTTTCTAGGGGTGTTTGGATTTTAAAATATTTTTACTCTTAATTATTAATAGACTATATTTCTTTTTAAAACAAGTAAATGTAATAGAATTACTTAAATTATTTAAAATCATTTTTTCATATCAAATATCAGTATATATATTACCAGCACTCATTTTTTTTATTTTATTTTTAATTATTATTTGAGGAAAATCTTTGACAATGACGGCAAAGAATAGCTATTTAATTTCTTTGATTCAGTAAATGTTTATTTTTTATAAACTGTATATCTTTATTTTTATAAACTATAAATTTTTATTTTATATATTACTAAGTTTATAAAAAATAAAAATGTGTGGGTGGAGCAATGAATAATGGCTCAGAGTTTTTAATCGGTGAGTCGAGTTCCAGTTCCCGTTGGGTTCTTTGTATTCACTTGCGCGCAAATATCCAACTCTTCTCCCCCATGCTAGGGGTTAATTAGTAAAACAACACTAAATCATTATTATAAGAAAAAGATTTACCTTCTAATTTTTTTTTTACCTTTAAATAACCTGTAAAGGGTTGATAAACCGTAGAAAACGAATTAATCAATCAATGAAAACCAATATAGCGGGATCTATATTGGTTTTGATTGATTGGCACTCGGATCGTGGGGATTTTATATGCCAGGCTCCAATAATATCGAATACAGTTAGGCTAGGTTAGGTTGGTCGATTTTCCATTGTTGGGTGATTTAATGTTGAATGCTGTATAGTGCACACAGTGAGGTACGAACTAACTACACAACCCTAGTGGTCAACTAGATAAGCCTCGTTAACCATTAACCTACAATTTTCGTTGTTGTTTTTAACATTTCAGTCCTAATCGGGTTATTTAATGTCGAAATTCGAATGGGCATTCAATATGGATCAGGGAAAATATTCAGTGAAAATAGCTTTACTAACCATTAAACTATGTCGATTGTTGGTTAATTGGTCCGTTTTACACAAAAACACTTGTTGGGTTATCTAATGACGAAAAGGTATGAATCCAACTCTTCTCCCTCAAGCTATGGGTTAATTAGTAAGACTTGTATTAGCAAAACCATTATTATCTCCAAAACGAAAAAAAATCTTACAATCCAAAAATATTTCCTGGCTTTAAGAAAACGTGAAAAAGGTTGATAAGCCGTAAAAAAAATTAAAAGAAAAAACAAAATGAAATCAAGCAATCCTCTTTAGGTATATAAAATCTCCTCCAGCTTGCTTGAATTCAAATTTCTTTCTATGAGAGAACAATCAGATCATAATGAGAGTAAAATAAAACTGAATTTCAGAAGCAAATTCTTTTGAATTTAATACAATTTGACTTTTTTGTTTTGTTCTGATAGTTTCTATTCAAACATCTCTGAAGTGACGAGCTTCATTACAATCTAAAAAAAATATTTTTTGGCTTTAAATAACCTGAAAAGGGTTGATAAACCGTAGAAAACGAATCAATCAATCAGTTTTGGAAACTTTCCTCGGACTCGGAAACACTGATTGTATAAGCAATAAAAAAGTGAGTAAGTTTGAAAGATTCATTTTAAGGTTTCCATAACATCGACATTAGAAGGTTTACATCAATCCAACATATTCACAAGCATCTCAATATTATAAATATTTGTGCTAAGCTTAAATATAAGCTCTTCTTGTATGGGCCGTGTCCCTTCAAGAAGTAGCCAATAATGGCTCTCCACAACTTCCTGTCCTTTCTCGCTCTTAGCAATGTTTGTCTTTTTACCACGTTCAGTTCTAGCATTCATTTATATAAACTCATCGAGTAGGTGGCCCGATGTCTCCCTTTTTCTCTTTTGCCAACGATCTGTCCTGTGAGTGAGAGATTTTCCAAGCACTCCTTGCTCATTATGTATTCTAGAAATTTTACCAGTCTCTTTTTGATTCTAAGTACAAATATCCATTTTATTTTCATTTTCTTTCTGCAACTTCGGATTTCGGAGTCACATTTTTCATCCTATGTTAAAAGACTTCTGTTGTAGGCTAGAAAAGGTTACTGAATAATCATACGAATGTTGGTAATGAAGGATAATACTTAGGACAAGAACAACACATATAAGATTCGCCAGCGGCGCGTAGAAGTAGTGCTAGAGGTGAGTCAAGTGAATTCCACAATGAAACACCAACTGCAAGATATCTACCAAATGCGGTCAGATGTGCACAAGGCCGAATTTAATTGGGGTATCCGAGCCCATCGGCTTGGCAAAATTTTTCGACCCCTGTATAAAACGGGTCGGGTAGCTGTTTCCCAAGATGAGATATCATTTTGACATAATCTCGTTTGGGGATCCTTGAACGGAGAGTTTGACCAGCACATTATTCATTTTTTTCTCTAACTGCAAGATATCTACCAACCACTTCACGCGGTCAGCTTTTTAATTAGATGAAAATTTGAGGCACGTCCGTTTCGTAGACTCGACAAAAATTCCCGTATATAACGGGGTTGGTTAAAGTTTCCGGAGACGAGGCTCTGATTTTCGGCATAGCCTCGTCTGGGGATCCAGAGGCAGAGAGTTTGAACAGCACAGTTGGAGACGAATCTTCAACTGCAGACCAACATACAGTATTTACTACTGTATTTATGCGAATGGGGACATATCCATTATCGTCTGTAGGTATGCTACAACAAATTCCGAACTATTTAAACTTTTGTACTGGTTTAATTTATTTTCACAAAATTGTAACTGAATTCAAGGATTTAAAGAACTTATAAAGACAACCATACCTTTTTACAATTGATAGTCTTTTTCTCTCGTTTTTCTTTACTACCTTGTCTAGGATGTCCTGTGATTTTCTCAAATGGAATAAAAATGTAAATTAAGATTTTTTTTTATACTTTTACGCACAAAGAACAACATACAATTAGGCTGATCGAAAGTATAGTCTAACTCTGAAGACATTCTGATCGTGAAATCACATTGGTTGAATTGCAGGAATTATTTCTCTTCCCTTCTGGCTATTGGCACATCTCCGATAAGTACATTATCCACAAACATCATTAGGGAAAAAGATTCAGACTTTTACGTTTTATTTTTATTTTTTAATCATTTTTTAATACTTTTATTACAATTTCTCGCAATAAAATCAAGACAATTATATATATATATATATATTTTATATATATATATATATATATATATATATACACGTGTGTGTGTTTTCTGTTATTTAGATTTGAACTAACTTTAGTTATATTAATGCACTTAGTTTCTCAGTTTGAGATGAGCAGCAGAACGCACAAGCTATCACGCAGTCATGCAAAGGGAAATTCGCCCTGACATATAAAAAATAATGGCAATGTAAACAGACTTTGAAAATAACAGCATGAACTGTAATGAAACACGCAAGTAAAGAATGAAATTACATATATTCTCCTTGGATGCGTAAAAATTACCAAGGAGTATTTGGACCACAACACAACCAGGCAAGGTGATGTTGTTGTTATATGGTTAAATATCGATTTTCAAATATTTTTGTTATATCGCCCTCACGCGTAACGTATATGAACTCAGAGAAGTCAACTCATACATTTAAGTCAATTCTGTTAAGCTTTGCAACCCCATCGTTAGAGTTAGATGTAGATTAAAGAACTTGGAAAAGGTATTAATCTATAGAAGGTGAAAAATTTGTTACTATTTGAACAAATCACAAACATTATTATTTTTTGATGGTTGTTAATTTTCCAAACATTATACATTATATATATATATATATATATATATATATATATATATATAATATATATATATATATATATGTTTTATTCAAATATCAAAAAAGATCCGAAAAAAATTTGATTCAAAAAAACAATAAAAAATTATTAAATGCAATTATGTTGTTTAAAATGGATATAAAATATCGACGTCTGATATTTTCGGTTTAATAAACCTTTTTTCTTTAAATTCTATTTTTTAGCGAGATTAATGCTCGACAAGCATACACATAAAAATTTTAGATCCTAATAGAATTCTTTTTCATTTTCTTTTTCATTCAAAATAATCAAAAAATTTTAGGAATACGTTTTGAAAGCGTCGCCCATGTGACGACAACGTGACCATGCTAAACGGAAAGCTGATCATTTAAAAAAATTTTCAGTTATCTGTTTTGGATAAGACTTGTTTTTTATGTCCATCGTCTTTGTCAAATTGAACTGAATTGTATTTTAATGAATATTGTCTTGAAAAAGGTTTATTAAAACCGAAACGTCAGACGTCGACATTTCATTCATTTTAAACAACATAATTGCATTTAAGTTTGATTTTTGTTTTTTTTTCCAAATTTTATATATATATATATATGATATATGTAATGATACAATATAATTAATATGGAATTTCAAACAATGATATAGATCCAAAAAGTGCTCTATTTCAAAAACAGAGCAAAATTATTATTAATTAAATAATATCAAAAATTTAAAATCCCATAGGTAATAATGTTTTATTTCATGAGAGTTCAAAAAAAAAAAAAGAAAAAAAAAAAAGAAAAAAGCAGCTCATAATCTTCAAGACCTACAAATAAATCACAAATGAAATGGAAAAAAACATTCCGGGTTAAAATCAAAACCCTTAAAAATAAGAATTGTTGATAAATGTAAAGAGATTATACAATAAAACCAAATTACCAATTTTAAAACAAATATTTTGTCCGTCAATCAACACAGAGAAACTATGCCAACTATTTCAAGAATGCCTCTAAAATCGGACCTACAAAGCAGACCCTAACATATGACTCGGTCCTTGATTAGTATTTTATCGTATTTGACCTTTAGATAAAGTCAATCAATCATCGTTGTATATCATATTGTAAATCTCAGAATAAATTGCTTTTGTCGGAAATCAACAATAAATGTACATAAATAGATTCCCATAAGTCCATTATAGATTATATTGGATTTTATTACCCAAGTCAATGTTTCTAGAATAAAAAATCGTATTAAACACTTATTTTTTTCCCAATATGCTTATATGATAAATGAGACTTGTAAATTTTAATTAATGTCTGTATTTATTACAAACATTTACAATAACTTATTTGGTGATACAGAGATTTTATCATGAAAGAACTGTTCGTAATATTGTAAATAAACATAAGACAGTTACTGATATTTCTTTTTTTTTTCATTTCAGATATATAAAGGCTGTCATGGTTTATTAGAAAGAGGGAATGATGGGAACACAACGTCGGAAATTGCGATCTCAGAACAATCAAGAAATTGAAAATGTTGGCAAGATAAGAACGAGAAATAAGGCAAGATAAGAACAAGAAAAGAAACTGACTTTAGGAACATCAGAAAAAGAGATCTAGAAAACGACATTTGCCGAAGCTGGTGTTCTGAACGCAAACAGAGGGAAAAGATTAATATTAACAACAATTGCTGAAGATGGGAAAGAAACCAAACTAACTTTTAGTACACATCAGGGAGCGAAATACGGGTGGGAAAATGAAATAAAATCAATCAAATGATGAATGAATGAATGAAAAAAAAAAAAGAAAAGAAAAAAAAAGAAAGAAGGAAAATACATTTTACTATCATGATCTCCTCCTGGATAAAAGCCGGTATCGATGCTTTCATTCCAGTAAGAAAATACCAAGTTAAATCGCGTTCATCTCCTTGGTTGTCAGCAGAGAGACACGTCTGATTGCAACAGACGTCTCTTTATGTCTGCTCGTAATGAGCGCAAGCAGATCTCCCAAAGAAGCGAAGTTACTGTTTACTGATAGAAGGAAATAACGTATAGCATCTCACAAGTTAGGTTCAAGAGAATATGGCGGCTGTGTATGAGTGTGATGGACAACAGAAAATCCTCAAATCCTCCTCTGTTCAATCAATCCATTCATGGCATCTGCAACAGATAAGGTTGAATGTTTGCTCGGAAATTCTCTTCCAACTCAACACTTGACTCATTTGGATTGTTTGTTTGTTTAATGTTTAACGGCCTATCAATCTTTATGAGATCATTTAAGGTCAAACAATTTAATTATTTTTTTTTTTTTGATAATGTTGGATTGCTTTCAAAAAGTTTCTTTTTTTTCAGTGTTGTCTTGCTTTTTTTAAAAAAAATATCCATTGCTTTCAAAGTTGTGTGGTTTTTTAAACTTTTCAACTGGTAAGTGTCAAAGGTCCTTCATTTATCGTCAAATATTTAATTGGCATTATATTTTTTTGTATAATTTGACTTTTTTTAAATAAAGGTTAAGATTGTATTGGGGTTTGTTTTTTCAAAAAGTTCTTTCAAGTTGTTAACATTGTAAAGAGATTGCCGAATATGTGTTAAGACTGCAATCGAGTAGGAAGTCTTTTAAGGTATAAGTTTCTTGGCATGCTTCATTCGAGGATCTTCGTCTTAGATGTCCATATTTTCCTAGGTTTTCTGTCTTATTTGCATTTTGTTATGTTTTGACCCTTGGGTTACTTTTTTTGGTTCTTTTTGTTTATTTTGGGATGTTCTTTTTTTTTTTCCTTTGATTCATTTGATGATTTTTGTTTCTAAATGAAGACCATTCCTTGTTTGAGATGGATGATTGTTTTTGATTTGTTTTTTTTTTGTTGGGACTTTTTTGAACTTCTTGAATGTCTTTTCTTTCTCGGTTTCCATCAGCTTGAATTTGTTTTCATTTTCAATTAAGACAATTTCGTTTTTTTTGTTGTGTTGATTAAAAAAAGGAAATACCCATTTTTGAGGTGATGAGTTATTTAATTTGTTAGTGGTGATGGGAGGACGGGGCGTTTTCTGTTGTTTGATTGTAATTTTCTTTTGTTTTATGAACAACATCTTTGGTTCTCGTCGATCTGGTATTCATTTTTCCTTTAGATCTGATTCAATATCGGATCTAGTAAATCGTTTAAGTAATCCACACCTGATTATCCCCCTTAGAACAGAGGTTCTAATTGAGTGATATGCGCATGACCTCGTCACTAGTGTCAGACATAATTTCTAAATTAAACTCTCATAAGGCAAGCAGAGGTGACGTTCTAAAGAAATGTGCTCCCGAGCTGGCTCCAGTTCTCTCCAAACTCTACAACTATTGCCTCGCTGCTTCCTGCTTTTCAGCCCCTATGTAGTTGATGTTTTTAGGAACATTCTGGCTCGTATAACTATCGCCCTATTAGTCTCCACCCTTTTTTTAGGCAAAGTATTTGAGGCTTTAATCAATGCTGGAGTGTTTAAGCATTATAACTCTCACAGCCTACTCTGGTAAAAAATATGGTTTCCATTTTGCCAGATCTACCGCTTATGTGGTAATGGCCATCACTGAATATGTTTATCAAGGAGTATTTGGCTTGCTGGTCTTATACGTAAGCTCAAGAGCTACCGTGTTAGAGGACGATTGTTTGATTTGATCCAGTCGTTCCTATCAAATTGTGAAATGAAAGTTGTTTTGAACGGATTTGCTTCCAGATCATTTAACACGAACGCGGGTCTCCCCACAAGGCTATATCCTGGGTCGTACGTGGTTTCCGATCTTCATCAATGTTCTTTCTGATGTCATCAGTTCCCATGTAGGCATTTATGCAGATGTCACTACCATTTACTCCTGTCTCAATAGCAAAACTGTCAGAGCTGACTAAGTTAACCTGGCCGTTGCTCTTGAAAAAGGTCCGCCAGTCAGTGGTTAACAGGGGCAGGAAATCGCTTGTAAATTTTAATGTCTCCAAAACTAAACCGCTCCGACTATATGAATTTATTTATCTAAAAGGTTGGCATCTACGAAAAAATCTTTTCTACTGCAAAGTTTTTGAATTGCTCTTCCAGACAGTGTAACACCTTTCCGTTTATTTGCTTTCCTGAAAACTACAATTTTCAAAAATTTAAATCCAACGTCAATCGCAATCTTCTACCTTCTTGAATCCCGTTAATCTACTTTCCTTAATAAATATAAAAAGTCTTTATATTTCTACTTTCACTCTCTGTAACCTCCTGGGTACTAGTGGCAATCTCACATTTCTTGGGGTGAAGTGATTAAAAAATGCTAGCAATAAAGTAACCGGAAAAGTTACTACCCCACTTGGCTTTGCCAAGCGATCGTTGGGTGGCGCTGTTTAGTTTCTATAAAAGCATAAATTTTTCCTTCCTCTTCTCGCAAGTGACAGAAAGACGTACCTGCTGAGCTTTCCACTTTCCAGCGAATAGCATTCGCACGTATTTTATTGAAAAACTACCAATGAAGTAAACGTAAACATTACTTTGGTCGTTCCAACTCGGCGCAATGCTGAATTGAGCTCGACCATAATAACCATACTCAAACTTCCACCGATAAAATAAGTACAATCTTTTTTTTGGTCATTTCAACTCAGCTCAAGGCTGACTTGCGCTCGACCATTATAACGATGCTTATCCCTACTCACCCTAAATTCTGGACCAGAAAAGGAAAACGGACATACCTAAGAGACATTGAGTAATTTTGTTTCTCTAAACTTTCCACCATAATAAAGAATAAACGGTCCGTTGTAAAAAAAAAAAAAAAATTTTTTGTATACTTAATTGTTTACGTGGGAACACGCATAGAATTATCATACATCAAATTTATTTCCGATTAGAATTACGAGGATTGGTTAGTGATATAATGGAATATGCATACATCTGTATCCCCCCACCCCTCATCGGAATATGATTGGCTGGTGTCTGTCATAAATACTGACGGACGTAGAATTTCTCAAAGCCTTAGTCTGAAAAAAGTATTATAGCTGTTATGGGAACTTACCTTATAACGATAATGGACCTTCCTGATACTATAAATACTGCGCCTCTCAAACTTTTTATAATGAATGAATTAGTAACGAGCACCAGGTCATGACTGTAGTTGAACTTTGAGGCAGAGAGGAACCTGATTTTAGGAACCTGAAGGGCAGTGGTTTGGTTCTGGGAGGTGGACAGGCCCTGAACCCGTCAAGGCAGGTTCAATGAATATGTGTTTTGGCCGAGATAACGGATACGGAAAACCCATGTTAAACTTTTCCCAGTGAGCCAAAGATTGGAATGTTTTTGTGTGTGTGTGGGGGACTAAATACCGAATGAATGGTGTGATAGTCGATACAATATTAGTTCACTCTAAACCAGACAGTCAAACATTCAACAACTTCTTGTATAATATTTCTGTTGTAATATATCTTTGTTCTCTACTTGTGTTCGTGTTGTTCTTCCTTGGTTCTAACCTTGGACCATATTTTCATGTGGTGCGAGGATATTGGACCATAACAATAACGACGCCCATTGAGATAATCTCATGCCATTGATAATACACTTTACCTTAGACTACGACGCGTACCAATCGATTGTTGCCAACCGTATTCTACTTGAGGTTATTGTAAGCAAAACCACTTTAGTTGCTTTTTAAAATATATCCCTTTCAGGACATATCAGTTAGTGAAATTAAGGTCCTCAATATGATTTAAAAAACAAGTTTTAGATAGAATAATGTCTCTTGGGATCAAATTGTTTTAAATTGAAATCTCTTTAGAATTAAATGAGGATTGATTCGTTATAGCAAGTCTCCAATTTATGAAATAAGTTCTGGAACAATTATAAATAATGAATCTGGTATGAATACAAAGCAAATCTATTTCTCATTAAAATAAATTTTTTACTGTGCAAGAAAAACGTCATCCAGATAGCGCAATGCACCTTTTGAAATGTTTTGCTATTTTAACGCCTCTTTCGGCAATTCTAATGGCGTCAAATGGAGATTGTAGCATACGACAACTGTGAATTTCTGGCTTCTCAGCGTTACTGTCGTTTTTGATCATAGTGAAAATATGAAACGGTGAAAATTTTATTCTATTTTTCAGAATGAAAGGTTCTTTTTTTTTCCAATTCTTTTTTTTTGAAAAGAATTTCCCTAGAATTGTATCATTATTAACTAATTTAACTCGTTTGGGATGACTAGTGATTCACATTGTTTGAACTGTACTTTATTTACTGCCGAATATGTTTCCATCTTCACTATTAGCGACGAAAGGCGGTAGAAAAGTTTTCTCGATATATCATTTGTCACAAAGGAGACGAAATAGTTTATATCAACTCTGGTACGGAATTTAATTCGATTTTACACAAAAGCAGGATATTTCAAAGATTTATCTTCGTAACCCGTTCCTTTTTCTAATTTCAACCCCTGGGATTGGTGTTTTTGAACAGAAAAGCGTTAGGACAATGATAGAAATAAATTGAATGTATGTTTGGAAATAAAATGTTAATATATTTAAATTTTGAAACTAAAGAAAAGGCAATTTCAAGATAAAATATTATTTTAAAATACTATTTTACTTATTTTTGCGGAATTATAGTCCCTATGAGTTTCAAACCAGGATTGCCAACCGGCGAAAGCGATATTTGATTATAAATTTATTCTTGAAGTTTTTCTCTTATTTGATGGGGAATACAGATTACCTTTAAAACAAAGGTTTGCATTCACCAGGTTTTGGAAAGAGCGTTTAGAAAATGGGTCCTTTTGTCATTGACGGCCCAATTGACTTGCTATTTTACACTGTGCAATGGTGCCTGATATTTCAAAAAAGGGATTAAGAGCTTTTAATGTAAAAGTTTCAGTTTTTTTTTTTTTTTTTCGATACCTTTTTTGTCCATAAGGGTTACTCTTTGCAATTGGGTTTGATTTTTAAAAAAAAAACCGAATGGTCAAGACTTTCTCATTTATACCAGATAGTTATGAATAGTGTTTTTCTTGAGCGAGGGCAAAAAAGTTTGAGGTGAACTTGTTTTATAGGAAACATCAAGCCATTAAAAAATCCTTTGCGCCTGTTATGGGATCATAAAAGATTTTCTGGTAAAAATTTATTTTGAACATAAAAATTCCAAAAATTTTATTAAAGGACAATGGGTTTATTTGTTATTCGGTTTTAACGAATGTTTGAACTCACATAATGGAAAGATTTCTGATGATTTGGACAACTGTTTGAACCACTAGAAAACCAAGTACTTTGTTTTGGTTCATGACTTGGTTAGTCCCCAGGATGAAGACAAGACGTAATTTAAAATATTTATTCTACAAATTTTCGGAATGATTGCCGCAACTTATTCTGTTTTTTGTTTTGCTTACAGGCAAAAGGGCATTTTCACTGAATCGAAAATTGGTTATTAATCCTCTTGGGCCATGAGTGATTTTTTTTTTTTTTTACATAAATATTTGTTTTTATTGTCAGTTCTGTATAAAATTACTTATTTCTATTTGTAATTGTTTACCCCTGTATTTTTTTCGATTTTCGTTTATAAAATGTTTTGATCTTTAAGAAAAAGTTATAGCTATTTTTAACTGAAGGACCCTTGAAACAAAAAAATTATAACACAAACATCTTTCGGCAAATATTAAATATGTGAACAGCACAATGCTTTCTAAATATATCTGGGAAATTAAAACAAAATGCACATCACACCAAAAATATCTTGGAAAATAAGGAAAAGATCATCTACAACAACCAATCCAAAACTTGCAAATTTTGCTTGGAGGAAAAATAGCTATTCATTACCTTCCCAGACCAAATTAAATTATTAAATAAAGATCCGAGCTCATCTCAAAATGCAGACATGAAAAAAAATTTTACTATGTTACTTAAAAAAAACTGAAAAAAATAAATAAAATAAAATAAAAAAACAAAATGACAATAAAATAATAAATAAATTAACTAACACAAATTAAAATCCAAAATGAAGAATAAAAATAATAAATAAATAAAATAAATGTAAAATCAATAAAACACAAATAAATATAAAGTAAATAATAAACAAATTAACAAACTACTATGACCAAAATAGTTAACTATAAAAATCAAACCAAAAACCGGACGAAAACGCAAAGCTATAACTGTTATATAATGATAAAAAAATGATGAGTTACTTAAAATCGAAAACCAGAAAAGAATGATATGCAGTATAAAAAAAAATAAAACAAGTAAAATAAATTGACTAAATTCATGGCCAAATAAAAAAAAAAAACATGGAGCCATAACAGGATAAAAGAAAAAAAAAAAAAATAAAGTAATCTGGTCCAAAATAACAGCAAGAAGCAATAAGCCGGATTTCCAGCCCTGTTCCAACTCCTGCTCCAGTTAAAATAAAGTTCCAGCCCAGCCCAAGAATTGCCCAGCTTTAATTATCTTACAGCAAACGAACTATTAATAAGCCATAAAAAGAAATATCCAGCTACCAGCCAAATATCAATTAAAATAAAAAAACGATATATGAATAAGATGTCCTTTCAAAATAAAACACTTTTCAAAATAAAATAAAATTAAAATAAAATAAAAACGCTTCTTAAAATGAAAATAAAAAGAAAATAAAAATAAATAACAAGCAACCTTAGTTTAACACAAATAAATTTTTAACAAAAATAAACGTCGTCCGGTAAAATAACCGCCAAAATAGACTACCCACAATGCTCTGTTCGACGCGTATATATAAATATATATAAAAATACATATATAAGGATTTGACGATTGCATCTAATAAAAACATTTCAAAAATGTTGATTTCTATAAAACGTTTTATATTCATAAATTTATAATTATAACATAGGAGACTATTTGTATAAATATATATTGCTTTCAAACAGGAAAATATCTTTATCCTCTATATATAAATATAT